>VZRN01003137.1:25218-37528 GCA_013397935.1 Dasyornis broadbenti | reverse complement strand
AAAAAAAAAAAAAATCCATCTCTGACACCTTAGCGTGGATTGAGGCTCAGGAAGGCGAGCTCAGATCCCTGGATATCAAGCTGGGACAACTCCCTGCTGTCAGATCCCACTACGCAGGTTTATCCAGGAGCTACAGACAGGTGCCAGAGGACAAACACTGAGGAAGGAGAACTTGCTCCATCCTTGTCCCACCAAATCCTCTCCCGTTTTTCCACAGGCTCCATCCATGCACGGCTCACTTACAGCGGAGCGTCCCGACTGTTTCTTGGGACGGGCACAAGGAGCTTCCTTGCTCCGAGCAGGCGTCTTCTGCTGCAGAGGGGGGAAAAGGTTTGGGAAGGTGGGAAAGGGTTTCACTGCTCAAGAGGAAGCTCAAGCACAGGAAGGATCCACATGCAAGGAAAAGTTATGGAGCGGTGGGAAACAGCCTCACACTGCACGCAAACATTGCCCCAGGAATTCTGGGATCTTCTCCACAAACATCTCGGTGCCTGCAGGGAGCTCATGCAGCACTGTGAAGGCTCAACACACCATGCCCCGAGCTTGATGCTCCAAGGATGAAAATCATGGAATTAGAGAGGTGGGAAAATCCCTCGGAGCCCACCGAGTCCAACTGTTCCCTCAAGGCCAGCACTGAGCGTGTCCCCTAGGGCCACATCCACAGGGATGTTAAATCTCTCCAGGGACGAGGACTCCACCCACCCCTGTGCCAGGGCTGGACAGGCTTTTCCATGAGGGATTTTCCCCAATATCCCAGCTAAACCTCCCCTCTGGTAGTTTCCTCTCATCCTGCCCCTCATTCCCTGGGAGCAGATCCTGATTCCCACCTGGCTCCACCCTCCAGTCAGGGCCAGAAGGTTCCCCTCTGAGCCTCCTTTTTTTCCAGGCTGAGCCCTCCCAGCTCCCTCAAGCTCTCCTGGTGTTCCAGACCCTTCCCAATCCATTCCCTTCCCTGGAAGTGCTCCAGCCCCTCAATGTCCTTCTTGTCACGAGAGCCCAAAACTGATCCCAGGACTGGAGGTGCCTCTGCAGTGCCAGCACAGGGAGAGGACATTTCTCTTCCCCGTTTATAATAATTCCTCAAAAAAAAGAAAAAAAAAAGAGGGAAGAGCAAGGAATACCTGCCCCAAGCTCAAAGAATCAAGAGATCTAAAACTGGAATCCGTAACGCGACGTAAGAGGCACAACCAAGTTCCAAATCCCGGGATGAGTGCAAAAAGTATGGAAAAATTGCCTTTATGACACTGTGGGATTTTCCCTGAGAAGATGCTCCAAGCTTTGGGAATATGGACCCCACACTCCATTACTACCTGCAGCCTGGTTTTCCTGCCCACAAAAACCATTCCCTCTTCCAACTTCCAGCTCCACACAAGTGTCTGTGAATTTTATCAGGGGATAAATTCAAAATTCCAAAGGTGGGGAGTTCCACAGCATCACTTCCCTCACTTCCTGTGCACTCTCCTCCTGGATGAAGCCCTTAAATGCTGGTTTTTTTAAAGACATAATTTTCGTGCTGTACCTTAGAGCTGCAGCCTATCCCAAATACTTTGGATAGCTGAAGTGCTTGGGAAAGCTGGAATCTCACCAGGATTGCGCATAAATTTACTTATCCAAACAAATCAAATCCTTAGGAATTATGAAGTGCACAAAACAGGATTTAGGCTGAATAACTTGGGATAAAAACATCTGTTATTCCCTGAAATTTGACTCCCTAAAATGTATATTAAATAAGAGAGACAGCAAAGTTTTTCCTCACATTTGGGTGGAATTTCCTGTTCCACTTCCTATTTTCCCTCATAATTGGGGAGCTCCAGACCCTCATCATATTCTTAAACTCATTCCAGGCCTCTTTTTTTCCTCAGGAGCCCAGAACTGGACCCGGTTTTCCAGGTGAGGAGAAAGACGGGATCACCTCCCTGGATCAGGGAACAGCTCAGGATCCAGGGAAGCTCCAGCCACGGAGCCAAATGGAAATTGCTTCAAGCCGGAATGACCATGCAAAGCTGGATGAAAGGGATGTGCAAACAAATGTTTCCAGCGGCAGAGCTTTATCCCGTTTTTCCGGAGGCCTCGACCATTCCAAGTGCTCATTCCCACATTTTATGACACAACCCTGCTGAAACCATCCTGAAATTCCCAGCAAAAAGGCACCGAACTTCCACCTTTCCCAGCTTTTCACAGCCAACTCTTCCCTTGCCACGATCTTAAGACCCCTGACAATAATTCTGGCGGAAAGACAAAAATTCTGGGATAAAAACACCCTTCCCGCTTTTCTCTGGATCACTCAGTGAAAATCTGGGTTTTGGGAATGCAAGGAAGAAGTTCAGGAATATTCTGAAGTCAAGCCTGGTTACTGAATGATGGTTATTAATGATGATCCTTGAGGGATGCAAAGCTACAAAAGCTGATGATTCCAACAGTTTTTAAGTCATGTGGAAGATCCAACCCTTCCCACAGGAACAAAAAATATCCAGCAGAGGAATGTTTTACATCCAGCACTAATCCCAAAAAAGGTCTGCGAACAATTTATATCCCAAAACTCCTGTCCTGCCTTTGGGCTGGTGCTTTGCCAGTTCCCTGTTTCAGCACCTGGATGATCCAAATTTAAGGAATTCTTTCCCAAAAAAAAAATGCTCTTTAACGGGAGTCAGGGAAGAAATTCCTCATCTTTGGCAAACCAAAGGGAGATGAGGATGAGCGGCACTTCCAGGTGATTTGGGTTTGGGTTCCCTGTTCCTTGTCACCACCTCCAGCCTCTCTCTGCTCCCGGAGGAAGCAGCAACCTTGCCCAGTTCCAGAAGTTCTTCCCAAAGGAATTTTTGTGCAGAATTCTTTGACCCTGTTTGGGATGGGGCCTCATTTACCCATATTTTTTCCTTACAAGATGAGCCAGTTCAGGATAATTTTCCTTGAGCTGTTGGCTGAAATCCTGACTCCTTCATATCCATCCCATATGTCTGACTCCTTTCTGCTGGTGTAAGGAGGAATATGGAATATTCCCCTTGGGAAAGGGGGAATTGCTTGTTGCTCCCTAATATTGGACTGGTCAGGATGGAAACTGAGGTTGTTAAACATTTCAAGAGGGAATGATGAGGCCAAATCACTATGGATGGGTTCCTTTGGGAGTCCCACTGCAGAGGTAGGAAATCAAGACACCTGGGCTGTATTCCACGGATTTTCCTTTCCCATAAAACCACTCCGCTTATTAATATTTCAACTTCCTTTTACAAAAATAAAGATTTTCAACACTCTTGTCTGCACTCAGCACGAAAACACCTCCACAAGGGATGTTCCTGAGCTCCTACAGGATGCTCCAGCCTCAGAGCTAGTAGCCAAGCTGAATTCCCTGGATGTAGCAGATGGAAAATACCATTTTTTTTTTTTTTGCACATACCCTAAACTGGAAGCAAAACAGGGAAGAGAAGGTGGCAGCCCAGTGTATCCCAAAAAAAAAGAGCCACACACTCCAGTGCTTTGCTACTCAGCGAGTTGGAACCTGTTAAAGTTAAGACCCATGGGAACATCCCACCAGGAAAAAAAAAAAAAACAAAAAGGAAGGAAAAGCCCAATTCAAGGAATTATTTAAACCCAAATCCAGTTTTGGCAGCACTGCAGGCGAGCAGCACGTCGGCATGGGATGGAGCTGGTGGGACACGGCGCTGCACACCTTGGTCTTCTCCTCTAACTTCCAACCAAGAAGCCAAACAATCTATGGGATTAGAATTCCATTAAAAAAATGGATGCAGGCAGCCAGCTGGTGAGAGCTTGGGTACTCACTCCGGCCAGCGATTTCTGGATATTCTCCCTGGCTCTGGCAATGTCGCGGAGGATCGTGCTGGCTCCGTTCTCCTGCAAACAGCGCAGAAAGAACCAAGATTTTCTTTTTAAAAAAAAAATATTAAAGCATGGAAAAAAATTCAGCAGGGAAGTTCAAAAAAAAAAAAAACCCAAAAAAAACAACAACAAAAGGAGGGAAGAGTGGGGGGAAATTGGGAATTGTCCTTTCCATGATTCAGCAGTTTCTGCTGCAAGAATTGGGGCTAAATCAGGCGGCACCAACTGCAATCCCTGGTCACGTGTCCAGAAGGATCATCCAGTCAAAGAGCTTTTAAATTCCCTATTATTACCCTGAAAGGTTTGGGAAGCTGCCAGAGAGTTGGAGTGACTCCAGAACTCCTTAAAAAAATCCAGCCTCAGGCAGTTCTTTTCCATAATATTCCCTGAGTTCAGGCAGGAAGTGACAACCCTGACTCCAGTGCTCTATCCAGAGGTGTGACCCGGAACTCAAGGAATTTTTTTCCCCCTATGCTCCTGCTGCCATGCCTTAGCCTGGACTTCAAGATTCCCTTCCCTGGAAATTCAGCTTCCACGATCCATTCACTCCTCGCCTCTCCCAGATTGCAACCCCCATCAGCAAGACCCGAGACGTAAAACTTCCCACGAGCCCCAAATCCTGATTTAAACAGAAAATAAAGGAGGAACAGCCTGGACACATCCAGGTGGGAACCACTTCCTGCTGTTTCTAAGGTTTTAAGGAGCGTGGGGGTATTTTTCCATAGGGGAAGTGGATGATAAACTGCTGCAGGATCTCCAAAGATCCTTCACACCACCTCTCCCAGGCCAAACTCCTTCACTGGAAGCTCCTGATGTGCTTTGAAATAGTCGGACTGTTCTAAGAGGTTTCCACTCCAAAATCTACGTCCAGCACTCATCCAGAGCTTCCAATTTTTATAATTCCCATCCCCCCAGGTGCTGTGCCACCCCCTAAGCCAGGATGGGCAGCAGGAATAGCCAGAATGTGCCTAAAAGTTATTATTTAAGCAAAAAGCTTCCCCGTAAACACTTGGAAAGAGGCACTGAACACTTGTCATTCCAAAGGCACAAGCAGTTAAGAGCAGGAAGAGGTTAGGAAAGCTCTGAACCTTGGAACAGGAATAACTTTGGGATAATATTGAAGCTGGAAGTATTTCAGCTCAGCAGGATCATGCTTCCCCCTCCACCTTCCCCTCCCCAACTCACCAGTACCACGACAGAATCTTCCACTGGAACACCTGGAATATTTCCAGGGGTACAAAGAGAGGGATAAAAAAAAAAAAATACAAAANCTTTGGGATAATATTGAAGCTGGAAGTATTTCAGCTCAGCAGGATCATGCTTCCCCCTCCACCTTCCCCTCCCCAACTCACCAGTACCACGACAGAATCTTCCACTGGAACACCTGGAATATTTCCAGGGGTACAAAGAGAGGGATAAAAAAAAAAAAATCCAAAAAAAAAAAAATCTTTGGAGCTGTGATGCCTCTCTTCCAACTTTAGGTCATGTGTATTCCCTTGGAATATCTCAAAGGAAAGTTTTGCTGCTCCAAGATGCAGCAATTTTTTTTTTTTTCCCCTGGATGAAGGGGGACAGGGCAACTCTTTGCCAATCAAATTGGGGATTTTGGGGATTTCCAGCTCAAACTGTGCCCCTCACAGATCCCAGATCACAGCAGCCTGGAAAAATTAAGGATAACTGCTGCAAGCTGGGATTGGTTCACCTGTTAAAAGGGCACCTGATCTCCCAGTTTCTTGGGATCAAATCCTTCAGATTCCACAAAAAATGCTGGGGGAAAAAAAAACCCTCAACATCAACGAAATGGGTCATAAACAGGGGTTGGCTTAGCTCCAGGAAGACTTGGAAAAAAATAGCACTGAGAGCGGAAATCCCACAAAAAACCAGGTGGATCACGTCCTTTGACTTACTCTGGAATTCCTGGGAATGGGAATTACCTGCTGGCGGGAGGAGCTGCCCATGGGGCCGTTCATCTGTTCGTAGAACCTTCGCTCAGCGTCGTCGTATTTGTACTTGTCAAACCAGATCTTGTCGTGCAGGAAGTAATCCACAGCCATTTTCCTGGGAAAAGGGGGAAAAAATATCCACAGGAAGTGAATTCCTGCGAGGATTGAAGGTTAACAGCTCGTCAGGAGTGGTTTCTGCGCCTGCAGCTCGGCTTGGCTGCGGATTTAAGTATCCAGGATCCTCTTAAAAAACCAGGGCAGATTAATCACCCACCTGCCTGACCTGGACATGGAGTGGGGATGGGATGAATCAGCTGATCCTGACATTTTTCCACAGAAAAACAAACCCCAGGATTTTCTAGTTCATGCTAAGGAAAATGTCTTGTGTAGGAGAATAAAATGGGAATAGAAATCATGGAACGGTTTAGGTTGGAAAAGACCAAAAAGATAATTTATTTCCAACCCTCTGCCATGGGACACCTTCCGCTATTCCAGGTTGCTCCAAGCCCCATCCAACTTGTCCTTGGATACTTCCAGGAATGGGGCATCCACAATTTCTCTGGGAAACCGGTGATAAAAATCAGCAATGCTACACTTGAAAGGGACAAACCTGTCACTACGTGGAAAAAACAGTGTAAAACACCCCAAATCCTGCTGGGAAATGGGGGATTTTTATGGAGCAGCTTCCAAAGGTGGATTGAATTCTTAATTTGAAGGGAATCGGAGCTCTCGGAAGAAGAAAAGAGGAAGTGCCCTTAATTCCAGCCAGGGACAGGGACAGAGCCAGCAGAAGTTTGAGGAGGTGGAGAGCAGGGATAGGGCAGCACAAGGAAACCAGAACAAGAGCAGGGTCCACAAACCCTCTCCTTATCATCCCAAATCCCACAGTTTTCCATAAAACACTTCCACAGAAGCCAAAAGATGATTTTCCTGAAATCAAATCCCTTCTTATCTCATCCACCCACTTGGAAGAGACCAGAGGCCGCCAGACCTGCACCAAAACCACTCTCCACACCCCAAACTTCCAGGACCTACTGGAATTCCAACCAGGATCATTGGCAGAAAATCCCAAATACAGGCAAGTTTATCCCACATTTTTCCAGACACACGTGGATTTCCCCAAATATCCAGTTTTGACCAACTAAAGAGGAAATAATCCCAAACAGGACCAGGTGAAAGGTATTTGACCTCTAAATCCCTTGATACAAAGATCCTAAGAGTTTTCCAACAAATCCCAACTCATGGATCAGAATTGTCAGGAATAAGGACTGATGATCCAAGAGTCTTTTTTTTCCAGGAACAGCAATCTCTACCTTAGCTCTGCAAGTATCTAAGCCTTTGGAGATGATCCCAGAGCATTCAAAAAATTAAGACTGCTTAGAAATTGCCTCAAAAAACCAAAATACAGCACATGCTCCCTCTGGGGTGATTCCCTAAATTGTATTCCAGCCATATCCAAACCTTCCTCGAGCTGGATACTGGTTACGATGCTGATTTTTCTACGGAATAAGAGCATGGAAAGGAGGATGGTGCTGTATCCATGCAAAAAGGGGGATAACCGAGCTCACTTCTCAGCCCTGCCTTTCAACATTTAACCTCTGGCTCCACACAAACACAGCCTTTATCCACCAGAATTCCTCAGGGGAAGGGGAATTCCTTGAAGGAGCTTCCCCCCAGCTCCCTGCCCACCAGGAGCATCTCCAAGTCCATCTCCACATGCAAATTCCTTCTGGCTCAATCCTGACCTGGCATTTTTTTTTTTTTTTTTTGCATGGGCATTACCCCCAAAGNNNNATGGGCATTACCCCCAAAGAAACTTCTCCTACTTCATTTCTGGAGCAGGGATGCTCGGAGCAGCTGGATGGGAGGGATTTCCTGCAGCAGATTCCTGGATCCCTGTGTTCTCTGCTGCTCTGGCCGCTTCCAGGGCGAAATACCGGGACTCGGCCCTGTCATAGGTCAGCTTATTGAGCCACACGGATTCGCTGTCCTTGTGTAGGAAAAAGCAGGCGGGATTTTCCGGGGGAGCACCGGGAAGCTGAGGGTTGGTGGCGGCGATTCCCATTCGCTTCCCACCGTTGTGGTTCTTGGATGCTTCCGGGCAGCCGCGTTGCCGCCTCTGGATTTTATCCGAGGGGTGTCCGTCCAACATCTTCTCGTAAAAATTCTTCTCAGCATCATCGTAGAGAGGTTTTTCCAGCCACACCTCGGATGCCAAAACTTCCCAGTTGGAAATCTGCGGCTTCCCATTGACCGTCTGCTGTTCGGAGCTGGGCAAACTGGGAATGGAGGCCACGGGAGAGTTGGGAATGCCAGGAGCCAAGCCTGGCGTGGCAGGAGTGGGGAGGGCTGTGACGTAGCCCTCATCCGGCGTTCCCAGCCTGGAATTCGCCCACACCGATGGGATGGCCAGGACGCTGGGAGGAAGGAAAAACTGGGATTTTTCCATGAACGCCCCCTCGGCCTTATCAAAGTCAAGCTTGTTGATCCAAACCCCTTGGACAACGTGGTGACAGGCGGCCAGGCTCCCGTGGGAACACGCTGGGAGCATCCTTGGCTTGGGAATATCGTGGCTGGATTTGGACCTGGCCACCGCAGGGGATTCCTGAGCCATTTTTTCAGTCTCAGGTGATTCCTGGCTCCGGGAATCCGCTAATTTTTTCCTGTAGGCGTTCTCGGCGCGGTCGTACAAGGGCTTGTCGAACCACACGTGCTCGGCCGACATTCCCGCCAGGATCGCGTCCAGCTTGGAATCTTGAGCCTTGGGTTTCGGGGAGCGCTTCCGTTTCCGCTGCTTCTTGCCATTCCTGGGTTTTTTCAGGTCCCCCTTGAACTCTCCCTCGATGGAATCCTCGTGGCAGATCCCGTTGACGGCCTCGGGCTCCGGCGCTTCCCGCTCCGGCTGGAGCCGCTCGGCCTCGTCGTGTCTGTGCTTTTCCAGCCAAACTTTGTCCACGGAGCAGGGAGTTTTCCGTGTCCTCATCTTCCCGAAAGAATCGGCAGCATTAAGAGATAAGCACAACAATGTAGTGGCAGCAAAGCAAAGCAAAGGGCATGCAGGAGGTTTTTATCCGTTCATATTCCCGGGAAACAGCTCCGATATTTCATTTATTTTTTTTTTTTTTTCCCCTTTCGGTATAAATTTGAATTCCAAGGAATTCAAGCACCTTCCTCCTAAAATATTCCTGCTGTTGTGCCAAGAATTCTCCCTGTTATTATAAATTTTGAGGCACCAGGCATAAAAAAAATCCCAGGATTTTGTTCAAATCCTTGGGAATTAGAAGATGTTATTCCAAGTTAGTGGATTAGTCATTAATTATAAGATAGTTATTCCCGATTAGGCAAAATTTGGGAAAACTCGCTCAAATTTTTGAGTTTTTTGAGGTTGCTGCTTCCTCTTGGTTGGCTTTTCCTACTAAAAGGCAGCTGCTGAAAAACTGGGATTTAATTTTGGGATAGAAATCCCCATTATTGGCAAATTAAACTTGCCCAAGAGCTGGAAATCTCGTGATTCATTCAACAATTAATTCAATTAATATAAATTTATCTGTGGCACATTGCCAAATAAAATTCCCAGACAGCTGAAATATCCTCAAAGGTTTGTAATTCCAACAGTCCAAGGAAGATTTTGGAAGTCCCCGGTTCAAGGCTTGATTTGAAATTTTAATTTTCAATCTAAAATTTAATTGCAAAATTTCTGGCTTTTAATTTAAACTTAAACTTTAATTTTAAGTTTATAAATAAATTCTTTTTGCCTCTTGAATATTTCAAATGAAGTTTATACAATGATATATTGAATTTTTACCTTTTAAAATTTAAATTTATGGAGCTTAAAATATTAAATATTAAATTCCAATTTTACAAATTTTTAGGAAGGGCAAAAGGAGATTTTCCTTTTTTTTTCCTGGAGTTGTGGAACTTTGATTCAACTAAAAATGCTTAAAAATCAAAAGTTTTCAATTCAGAATTCAAAAAAAAATTATTCAAAATTGAAGCTTATTTTGAATTTTTACATTTATTTTACGTTTTTCTATTCTATTTTATGGAGCAATAAATTCTGGTTAGGACCTTTAAGTAGAAATAAATTTAATTATTGTAAATAAGTAAAAAGTAAATAAAAATAGAATAAAGGCAAATAATTGGAATTAATTTAAAACTAATTAGAATAAAGCAATTTTCCCACTAAAAATTAATTTGCCAGGCTAGAAACTGATTAAATTACAAAAATTCCGTGCATTGTGCGCTAAAATTCCCTTCCACACGTTCCCAAAGAGCAGCAGTGCGAGAATAGTACAGCCCAAAATCCATGGAAAAGCAAAAATCCCCACCAAAATGGCATTGGTGGGCAAATAAATTGGAATTTTTACGGTTTTTAGAACTTCTACGCTGAAAATCCCATTTCTGACATGCTCTGCTTGTCCCAAAATTCCCATTTCTTTGAACGATCCCAAGAAAAAAAATGGGATAATTTAATGGGATTCTTCTATCATTTCAACTACTTCAACAAGAACCTCTTGTAGGTGTAGAAAGTTGAGATTTATGGGGTTTTTTTTTCTTTGATTATGAAGGATTTTGCACCCAAAAACCCCCTAAAATATGGGGTTTATTAAAATTTTTAATTATTTATTCTCTTTAATTAGAGGTGAATTTTTACCAAAAAAACACCAAAAATTGTGGGAATTTTTTTTCTAATTCTGAGGGATTTTGCACGAAAAAAAAAATCCTAAAATTTAATTTTTTTAACACTAAATTTAAAATTTTAGTTTTTAAAAATTAAATTCAAAAATTAGTATTTTTTCCAATTATTTTCTTTTTTTTTTTTTTTTTTTAAATTAGAGATTATTTTGCTCCAGTTTTTAAGCAGCTCCAAGCACTGGAATTGCAGCCCCCCAAGGATGAATTATGGAGTAGGAATTCCATAGGAATTCTTTAGTGAGGAATTACCAGCAGATTCCCTCCAATCAAAGAACTGTTTTGGCAGAGCTGAAATAAATTTTAAAAAACCTTTAAAATTACTTATTTCCAATAAAACTCTGCAATAATTTCTCTAATAAACATCCCATCGGTGCTGATATTCCCTAATTTCCCAGAATTCCCCAAAAAATGACGCAACAATTAGAGGGTACTTACTTTTATAGCTCCTATGGCAGCATTAAAAGAAACAGGATAAAATTAGAGTAAAAGAATCCGATTTCTATGGATGCAACAGCTCCTCAGCCAAAAGATTTCATTAATAATTAATGGATTAATTCATTAACATATTTAATTAAGTTTAGAGTGGATGAACTTTCCAGAACTCCATGAAGTTTGTGAACCAACACCATGGAAAACGAATTTATTTTCACTTTAAATAACAAGGAAAAGAACATTATTATGGTGTTATCCAAAAGGATTTTCCCATCCTGGCAGCCTGAGAATTCCCAACCTGCCACCCCAATCCTGGCAAGTATTGATGGAACTCAGGATCCCCATTTTTGGGTGATTTGACACCAAAATGATTCCCAACAGTCCTGCACCACCTTTCTGCTTCCATGAGCAGCCAAACCTTATGTTCAGTCCTGATAAACCCCAGATTTTCAAGGAAATAAAGTTTCTAAAGAAGGCAAAATTGGGAAAGAAAAATCATTTCTCTTCTGTGTCCATCAGTTTTCCTGAAAGAATCTGGGAAAAAGGGATTTTAATCACACAAACCATCACCTTTCAACTTTTTTCCACCCAAAATTGCCATTTTTACTTCCTCAAACACAAAGCTTTAGGATTACAAACCATACTGTGGTTCTGAGAATGTTCTCCACTGGGAAAATTCAGAGCCCAGAAATTCGGGATGAGCTCAAGATCCACCAGGGAAATCAGAATTAACCAAAATATTAACACTTGTGTCTAATATTTTATTCATTTTAAACCACTTCTTCTGCTGGTTTCGTTCCCTAAAATTGGCTCTTCCCAAATTCCTGGTTTCATTCCCTAAAATTGGGGCTTTTCCCCAAGCTCGACCCTCATCATCGCCTTTGCTATGACACAAAGCTCCACGTTCCAGGAAAGCACAACAATTCCCATCCTGGATCACCTAAAACCACAACTTTCTGCTCCAAGCTGCTGATTCCTACGGAGATAATCCAAGATATGGGAAACCAGCAGTAGGTAAAGACAGGGAATGTGTCACCTTCAGGAGAAATTGGGAAAAGGAGTTTAAAGGAACATCTCAGGTGAGGAAAAGTCCTACCTGAAGGTCAGGGAGAAATGGGACACACCTGGAAAAGGAGAGGAAAGAATTACAGCCAGACAGCTCAGAAAAGGGAATTTCTCCTCCCTAAGGATTGTGGCCATCAGGATCCCAATCAATTCCAAATCATCAGTGACCTGGATGCGACAGGACAAATCCATATGGGATTTCTGGGAACACCAGTGTGGCAGCCTCAGCAAGTTTAGTTAGGGATGTAATCCTTCAAAAACCCCGTGGAGCAAAACAGCAGCCTCTGCCCGTTCCCAAAATAGTTTGGAAATGTATCCCTCCCTCCTGAGCACCGACACAA
>VZRN01003137.1:10029-22858 GCA_013397935.1 Dasyornis broadbenti | reverse complement strand
CGGTGTGCCGGGCTTTCGGCGTGCCGGGGGGCACCCTCAGGGGGTGGCTGAAGGACGAGGCGAAGCTCCGCTGGTTCCTGGAGCAGCTCGGCGGCGAGGTGGGCACCCAACGCAAGAAGATGCGCTTGGCCAACGAGGAGGAGATCGACCGCGCCGTCTACGCCTGGTTCCTCGCCCTGCGCCAGCACGGCGTCCCGCTCTCCGGACCTCTCATCCAGGCACAGGCGGAAGCCTTCGCCCGGCAGATCTACGGGCCGGAATGCACCTTCAAGGCGAGCCACGGCTGGTTCTGGCGGTGGCAGAAGCGCCACGGCATCTCCAGCCAACGCATCTACGGCGAGGGCGGCTTCCCCGCCGAGCCCGAGCGCGCTCCGGCCGCCCGCGCCGAGGTGCTGCCCGATGCCGGCGGCTACGGGGATGAGCAGATCTACAACGCCAACATCACCAGGCTCTTCTGGAAGCTTCTGCCCGGAGCTGGGATCACGGCGAGGCGGCGTCCGACCCGTGGCGAACGCGTCACGGTGCTGCTGGCCGCCAACTTGACCGGCTCCCACAAACTCAAGCCCTTGGTGGTCGGGGGTCTCCGCGATCCCACCAGCCTCCGGCATCACAACCAGGAGAAATTCCCGGCTTGCTACCGCTACAGCCCCGAGGCCCGGCTGGTGCCGGCGCTTCTCCGGGCTTGGTTCTTCGAGGACTTTGTGCCGGGGGTGAAGCGGTACCTGCGGCGGAGCTGCCTGCAGCAGAAAGCTGTGCTGCTGCTCAGCTCCGCTCCATCCCGCCCTGGATCGGGGGCTGAGGATTCTTCACCGCTCCAGACTCCCGATGGGTCCATCCGTGCACTCATCCTCTCCAAGGGTTCCTCCGGGAGTGGTTTGGCCGGAGCAGGAGGCCGAATCCCGGCGCCTCTGGAGCAAGGGGTGGTGTCAGCCTTCAAGCAGCTCTACAAGCGGGAATTGCTGCGCTTGGCCGTGTCCTGCGGCGGCCCCGGTGGTCCCGCGGACTTCGTGCGGTCCTTCCTCCTCAAGGACATGTTGTACCTGGCCGGCCTCTCCTGGGATCTCATTCCGCCCGGATCCATCGAGAAGTGCTGGCTCCTGGGGCTGCGTGCCGCCTTCGAGCCCCAGCCCGGCGAGGAAGAGCACGGGGACCCGCAGGGAGGGGAGGAAGGCGGAGGGGACAGCAAGGTCTTCAGTGACCTGACCCACCTGGCCGCCTTGGCCTTCAAGCGCTTGGCTCCCGAGGAAGTGTCCGACTGGTTGCACTTGGATGATGCCGCTCCAGGTGCGGAGGAGGATGATGATGGCGAGGAGGACGCTGAGGAGGAAGGCGCCGAGGGCTGTGGGGCAGAGGAGGATGAGGAGGAGGAAGCAGCCGGTGGCAGAAGGGGTGGGGAGGGAGGAGATCCTTTGCTGCCCACGGCTCGGGAGGCTATCCAGGGTCTGGAGACGGCGCTGCGCTGGCTAGAGGGACAGGACCCCCGGGAAGTGGGGCCGCTGAAGCTGGTACAACTCCGCTCCCTCATCTCCATGGCCCAGCGGCTTCGCCACAGCCACAGCCCCCAATCCTAGGGCAGGGGCAAACCCCATTTTTTGGCTACCAACCACCTCTGGTTGGCCACAGAGCTGCGGACACCCAGGAGGATGGCAGTGGAGGTGCCACTCACCCCTCTGTGACCGTGATTCCCTGGGATAAGGAAGCGCAGATGTCTGTGGGTCACAATTTAGGGCATTTTTATGCAACAACTCGAATTCCAGGGCTGTTCCTCACCTAAATATATTTAGGAGGTGCTATTTTTCACATCCCTTGTGGCCCCCTGGTCACTGACACTGTCAGAAGAGGGTGGGTGCCCCCCCAAAATTGCCCTGTCTCCCCAGTCCCATGGGGAGAAGGGGCAAGGGAAGGACCTGCTTGGTGTCACCGGAATGATGGGGGATGTACAAATTCCCCAGATCTTGGAGTTGGGCTGGGGTGGGAACATCCAGCTGGACAGGGACCACTCCTGAGGTGCTGCAGGGGAAATATTCCGCCCTGGAAGAGGCTGGTGATGCTCTTCCCACTGCTGAGAGGGAATCCTGTTAAACTAGGATGGTTTGGGGCTGGTTTCAAACTACTTCCTTCAGGCACTGGATGGGGAAAGGGACACTTGGGTGGCATCCACAAAGCTGCAGCTCCCCAGGGAGGGTCACCTCCGTCATTCCCATCGCAGCTGGGAACACCTGGACCACAGAACCTGCTGAACCAGATACCATCATCCGAGCATCCTCATGAAGCTGAAGGCTCCAGGGATGGGGGTTGAGATGTTCTCCACGGGGTTTATGGGGTGGCTGAGGCTGGAGGACACATCTCATTGAGTTGAGGTTGGAGCAGGGAGGGCTCCTGGCACCACCTTGGAATACTGGAGGCATCTTATAGGGATTTGGCAGCTCTTGACCTGATTTGGATGAAATTTTAGGGTGTTTAGCCAAATTATTGGAAGAGGGAAATAAAATGAACTCCTCAATGCTTCCGTGCCCTGTGTCAGCAGGCGGGTGGGGATTTTTATTTGTCCAGTCTTTGTCTCCTCACTGCAGAGTTTATGGAAATTAAATGGATTTTTATTCCCATGTGGATGTTGTTGTCTGTGAACTGTCACATGGAGCCATCCCACAGGGATTTGGGGTGGCACAAGGAGGACCTTCATGGGGTTGTGTCCTCTTTGGTGTGGTCTTTTCCACACCAATGGGTTGTAATCCTATAAAACCATGTTTCTGTTTATTTTTATCATCTTTTGCACTAAAAAATTCACTCCACAAAAAAGATTTTGGACCTTGGGATGTGGCTCATTTCAAACAGAATTTCGGGAATGAAAAGAGGCTTCAGGCGTGTGACAAAAATGTTCCCAAGCTCAGCAGAAGGTGCTGGGCTGGAGGTCTCTTGACTTGATTTGGTGGGTCAGAAGATCAAATCATGGAATGGTTTGGGCTGGAAGGAAACTTCAAGGCCATCAAATTCCACCTCCCGGTCATGGGCAGGGACACCTTCCACTATCCCGGGCTGCTCCAATCCCCATCCAAAACTGGCCTTGGATGCTTCCAAGGATGTGGCAGCCACGGCTCCTCTGGGAATTCCGCTCCATCTCCTCACCACCCTCCCAGGGAGGAATTCCTTCCCGATATCCCATCTGTCCCTGCCCTCTGGCAATGGGAAGCCATTCCCCCTTGTCCTGGCACTCCAGGCCTTTACCCAAAGTCAGAGCTCAGCATCCAGATGTTTCCACCAGTGATGTTTTGTCTGGAATAAACCTTTCCATCTTCAAAGCTGTCCCAAATCATCGCTAATTGCATCCGTGCAGGTGCCAGGAGGCAAACAGAGCTTAATGAGGGCATGGAAAAGGCTCGGATCCTCTCAGGAGGGGCAAGTTTTAAATTTCTACCCCCTGGATGTCCCCAGAGTTGAGAGCAGGTCTGGGTTTCCATCCCATTCCCTTGGTGACAGGAAGGAACAGGATTGTGGTGGAGATTTTTTTTGGCTGGTTGACATCTTGCCCATCATTTGGGAATGTGGGCAGCATCCTCACGGATGGGCCACTCTCCCAGCCCCAGCAGGCTTAAATTGGGGTCACCCCATCCCCAAAAGCCTGTCCCCATCCCTGTCCCTAAGCCACACATCCCGGCACAGGGACACCACCCTTGGTGACCAGGGCACCAGTGTCATCCCAGTGTGGCACCAGTGCCATCCCAGGAAACCACGGCTGACACCTCCCCATGGAAAGTGACCCCGTGGTGGCTTCTACAGCCCCCCCAAGACCGAAGGGACCAAAAAAAGCCACAACCCCCATAGCTCTGGCCTCGTTTATTTGGTTCCAGCCCTGCAGAGGTAACAGGTGTCCACATCACCTCCCACCCCAAGGGTGTCAGGATCCCGCCTATTCCTCAGAGGAGCTCGCTTTGGTCCCCATCACCCTTCCTGTCCCAGAAGGGGCTCGTGCACTAGTCCTTGGCCATGTCACAGGCCCGGTTGGTGGCCGCCTCCACAGCATCCATGACGGTGGCCCGGAGCGCTCCCTTCTCCAGCTGGTGCAGGGCGTAGATCGTGGTGCCCCCGGGCGTGCAGACGTCTCCCCGAAGCTTTGCCGGGTGCTCCCCCGTCTCCAGCAGCATTTTCGCCGCACCCTATGGGACGCCGGGATAGGCGGGAAAGGGGACCTCCCAAACCCCGCTCTTGGATGGCATCACCACCCCAATGTCCCCATGGTGAGGGACTGTCCCACCACCATGCCCTTTGCCCTTCTGGTGGCCTCATTTCTGTTTCCAAGAGGGGAAACTGAGGCAGAGCAGCATCCAGCACCTCCTCCCTCATCCTGATGGATGTTGTAGAGCCCAGGGACAGGAGGGGAAGAAAGCGACGCCGGAGTGTCCCGAGGACTCACCAGCAGCGTCTGTGCCGCGATCCTGCTGGCCAAGGCACCCGGCATTCCCATCTTCACCGCACCCTCGGCCAGCGCCTCAGCAAACAGGTACACCTGGGAAGAGAGGGGCAGCCAGCGGTGAGCCTGGAGCAACGGGGGGATCCCAAATCCCAAGATAGTGTCCCGTGTCCCGCTGGCTTACGTAGGCCACACCGCTGCCGCTGAGCCCGGTGTGGATGTCGATGTAGGATTCGGGAACCTCCTCGCAGAGACCGCAGGAGGACAGGAGGCTCTTGAGGAGCGCGGCTTCCTCATCACCCGCGTTGCTGCCCCGGGAGAAGACCATGGCCCCCGCCTGCACCACGCAGGGCAGGTTGGGCATGATCCGCAGCACTTTGGTCCAGGGTGGGAGCAGCTGGGAAAAGACGGGGATGGGAGAAGGGGTGCCAGCCCTGGGAAGTACCCAAAGGTGACCTGAGTCACCCATTAGGCTGGTGGAGAAGTGAGGAGCATGGGGAGGGAGCTGGAGGTGCAGCAGGGTGGAGACAAGGCCACAGCAGAGTGTCCTGCATGGGCCTGGGTGCAAATGGAGTAGGAGGAAGAAAGGAGGAAGAAGAGAATGAGAGGAGAAGGGAAAAGGAGGAGGATGAGGATAAGGAGGAGGAAAAAGAAAGGAGTAGAGAAGGAGGAAGTAGAAGAGGAGAAAGAGGAAAAAGAAAGGAGAAGAGGAGGAGAAGGAGGAGGAGGAAAAAGAAAGGAGAGGAGGAAGAGAAGGAAGAGGAGGAAAAAGAGAGGAGAGGAGGAGGAAGAGGAAAAAGAAAGGAGGAAAGGAGAAGGAGGAGGAAAAAGAAAGGAGAGGAAGAGAAGGAGAGAAGGTGGGGAAGAAGGGGTAGCAGAAAGAAAAAGAGATGAAGAGAAGGAGAAAAGGAGAAGGAGGAGCAGGAGAGAAGGAAAAAAGGAGGAGAAGGAAAAGGAGAAGGAGGAGGAGGAGGCTCACCCGCTGCAGTGTCTGGATGGTCACACCGGCCACCAGCGACACAACGATGTGGTGGGACCCCACAGCAGGACGGATCTCCTCCAGAACACCTGGCAGGATGTGGGGTTTGGTAGCCAGGAAGACCAGGGTGCTCCTGTGCACCACTTCCAGGTTGCAGTGTGTGGTCCGGCAGCCCAGCTCCTGCCCAGGGACAGGGAGAGGGGTCAGAGCCCAGTACCCCCAAAAGCAGCACCCCCAAAAGTAGCACCCTCATGTGAAAGCACATCCAGAGGCAGGGACACGGCTTGGGGATCTGTTCTGGCCACAAAGCCACGGAAGCTCTGCCTGGATCTCACCCAGACCTGGGAAGGGTGAGCCAAACGGGGAAAGGGTGCTCTGACCCCACAGTGAGGGGCACCCCAACATCTCCCACCCCCACGACCCCACTCACCCGCCAAGCATCCAGGTTTTTGTCCGAGGGAGCGCTGGCCAGGATGTTGCTGGCTGGAACCTTCCCTTGGGGAACACGGGGAATGGGGTGAGTGGCTGGGGTGGCTCCAGGGTAGGGGGGACACCCCAGCACAGCCCAGACACCCCAAACTCCACTGGGATGTGATTCCTCCAACCCCAGCACAATCCCTCTGGGGGACATGGAACAAAGAGGGTTGGGAATGGATCCTGCTGGTGTGGCTGGCACGGGCACCCCATGGGGACAGCTCTGGGCAACCACCTGTGCCATAATACAGTGACAGTGGAGGTGACCCCAAATGGGCAGGACTGTGCCTGCACTGTGCTGTGGGATGGGGACAATCTGGGACACACGAGGAGCAGGGACAGGGCTGTGGCCTGACTATCTGTGGGACATGGATGTCAGGGAGGGCTTCAGGACAGGGCTGTCCCCCTGTCCCCACATTGCTTTATAGGATAAGGATTCAGGGGAGGGCTGGGACCTCAGGGGAGTGGGACAGGGCAAGGTTGTCCCCATGTCCCCACACTGATCTGTGGGACAGAGACACCAGGGAGAGCAGGGTGCCGTGGGGAGAGCGGCAGGAAAGGGCTGTCCCCATGTCCCTCCAGTGCAGGACAGGAACCCGGGGAACGGCTGGGACCTTGGGAATGGGCCAGGACAGGGCTGTCCCCATGGCCCTGCACTGGAGGACAGAGACCCGAGGAAGGGCTGGGACCTTGGGAACGGGCCAGGACGTGCCTGTCCCCCTGTCCCTCCACTGGACAATAGGGCAGGGAATGCAGGGAGCGTCTAGACCAGCGCTGTCCCCATGTCCCCACACCTCCCCGCGCCACAGGACGCGCAGGGACGCCGGGGAGGCGCCAGATCAGGACTGTCCCCATGTCCCCTCCCCTTCCCATGTATCAGGGACCTCCCGCCGCCCCCCAGCCCGTACCTGCCTGCAGCAGCCCCCGGACGAGACCCCCGGCCATGCGCCCGGCGCCCACGAACCCGACCCACAGCTCGGACGCCTCCATCGCTACCCGCGGCCACGCCCCCAGAGCAACACCCCCGGCGCTGATTGGCCGCTTCTACCACACCCCGCCCTCCTATTGGTGGAGTCCACTATAAGGGGTGGGGCAAAGTGGGTGGGGAGAGGGAACTGCGCAGGCGCTCGGGCGCCACGTGGTTTGCTCAGGTGCACGCGTGGGGGTCCCGAAGGGGGTTCCCGACATTTCCCAAACCTCCGCAGGTCAAGCGGAGCCCAGGCACCCTTGGGGCTATGGGGGGGTCCTTCCTAGTGGCGTGGGGCTCTAAATTTGGGGTGGGGGACGTCCCCAAATTTGCTCGTGGATGTGGCGGCTGTTCCCCACCTTCTTCTCCCCATAGGACCCCCACCCACCGGCAGTCCTCAGTTTATGGGGAGGTCCGTTCCGGGGGAGGCGGCTCCCCAAATTTGTCCGTGGATGTGGGTGCTGCTTCCCACTCCAGGGTGCTCTTCATCCTCTCCTTCCCACAGTACCCCCACCCACCAGCATCCCTGGGACTATAGAGGGTTCCCCTAGTGGGGGTGGATCCCCCAAATTTGGGGGGGAGGGTTCCATAATTTGTCCATGAGTATGGGGGGCTTCTCCCCATCCTCTTTTCCCCACAGGAACCCTGCATTCCCATCATGCTGCTCCAGAGCTCCCGGGCTCTGCTGCTCCTCTGTGCCACTGCCGGGGTTTTGGGGTGGCTGGGCTTTGCTGCGCCCCCAGAGAAGGTGGGGTCCTCCCCCAGAGCTGAGATTCCCCATACACCTTCCCCTCGAGACAGCCACGGGTGACAACCAGTTCCAGGATGAAGCCACATCCTAGGAGATGTCACACCTGAACTTGTGTCACTGTCTGGTGTGGCTGTGGGACTCCCCCTGGCTGGGAAATGGGGGTTCCTGGGATCCCCCACCCTGGGCAGCCACTTTGCTTGGTGCGGGGATGGTTTTTGGAAGGATGAAGGCCAAATTCTGGGATGATTTCACACCTGTTTCTGTATTTTACATCCCCAAATCCATTCCTCTGTGCTGGGAGCACCCAGGGGTGCTGAGGGCTCATTTTAGAGTTTCTATGGGGAGAACCAGCATTCCCTCATCACCACCCCCCAATTTCACCTCAGGAGGAGCTCTGGGAGACCTGGATGAGGTCAATGCTGAATGAGACCCCCGTGGTCCAGCTCATGGAAGACATCGCCCACCAGATGGGTACGAGCCAGGGTTGGGATGCTGCAACATTCCCATATCCCACTTTGGGACCGATCCAACCTCTCATCCCTCCCCACAGGGAATGTGAGCAGCCGTGGGGCTGTGGAGCTCCAGGAAGGACACCAGGTTGTCCCATCCAACCTCCATCAGGAGCAGGAAAGAACTCAGGATGTTCATCTCCACCTGGGTGGGAACACAGCAAACCCCATTCCCAGCATTTTTCATACCAGGGTGCACCTTCCCCGCCTCATCCCGCTGCTGAATCCATCTTTTCCACATGCAGAGAGCAACCTGGTCCTTCAGGAGGTGATGGAGAAGCTGTGGAGGGTGAACCAGAGCCTGGAGCTGATGCTCACAGCCTTGGAAGATGCACGAAGCCAGCTGGAAAAGCACCTGGAGCACCTCAAAGCCATCCCTGAGCCGGATGGTGAGCGGGAATGGGTGCTGGAGGATTGATGGGAGCTGGTGGGTGCTGACACCAGGCTCTTCTTCCCCATCCCGCAGGTCAGAGCCAAAGTGCCACCTCCTCCTGCATCCCACATGGCTCCTACTTCGTGCTCCTGGTTCTCCTCCTGGTGCCCATGCCGCTCCGGGCCATCCTCCTCCTCCTCTTCCTCACTTCCAGCGCCCTCGGCATTCCGGCATTCTCCACTTTCCTGGTCCTTGCTGTGGCAGGTGGGGACAGGTGTGGGGACACCTGGTTGGGGACACACCACCCTGGGGGGGCTCTGTCCTCTCGCACCCTCTCGTTTTCCCGCAGGGCATTGGCTGGTGGCATCTGCCTGCCGTGGTGCCGGAAGGATCCGGCCAGTGGTTCCCCAGGAAGAGCCCCGGTACCGGCTCACCTCCACCCCAGAGAGGTAGGAGATGGTTGAGGAGGTGGCATGGAACCCTTGGGAGCTGTTGGGTCCCCTCCTTGGTGTCCCCTCCTTGGTGTCCCATCCTTGGTACCCCACCCTGGATTTTCAATCCCGGAGCCATCTGGCAGAAGTTCCCAGGAAAGAACAGGACACTTGATGGCTTTCCTATGGCTTTTGACCACCTTATCCCAGCTCCTTGCCCTATTTCTGCCTGGTTGTCCCATCCTTGGTGCCTCATCCTGGATTTCCCATCCTGGATGTTCCATCCTGGAGCCATCTGGCAGACATTCCCAGGAAAGGACAGGACGCATTTTGATGGTTTTCTTACGACTTTTGGGCACCTCATCCAAATTCCATGTCCTGTTTCTGCTCAATGTCACATTCCTGGGTGTCCCATCCTGGAACCACCTGGCAGAGCTCCCCAGGAAGGGGCAGGACATATCTTGATGGCTTTCCTATGGCTTCTGGGTACCTCATCCCAGCTCCTTGCCCTATTTCTGCCATCCAGGTTGTCCCATCCTTGGATCCTCATCCTGGATGTCCCATCCTGGATGGTCCATCCCAGAGACATCTGGTAGACATTCCCAGGAAAGGACAGGATGCATCTTGATGGCTTTCCTACAGCTTTTGGGCACCTCATTCCAACTCCCTGCTCTATTTCTGCTCAGGGAAGGGTGAGGGGAGGCTGGAGAGGTGCACGTCTGCCGTTGTGGTGGTGATAGAGAAGCCACCAAGGCGACGGTACTCCGGTTTTCCTTCTTCCCACACAGGGAAGATGATATGGAGCTGCTGCAGGAGGAGCTGAACAGGATGGACATGAGCTGCCTGCAAGGTGAGGTGCTCATGAGGTGGGAGGTGTGGTGGCTCTAGGACACGGATCCAAAGCCCTGACATATCCCCATTATGTGCTGGGACACGCGTGTTATCCCAAAGTTGTCCCCAGTCTCTGCCAGGGCATGTGCCACCACCCCAGGGTGTCCCCAACCTCCATGCAGGGACAGGAGCACTGGGATGGTGTCTCCACCCCTGCCATGTTCTTGCAGAGCCCTCGTACCTGGAGCAGCCCCGAGAGGTGGCCAGGGACATTTCCAGCTTTGCAGAGCTGGTGTCACCCGTCCCTGGTGGCCGAAGGACAAGGCTGAGCTCACGTGGGGTAAGGTGCTGGGTGGGATGTCCCCAGGTTGGTGTTTTCACCCAAAAACCTGCTCTTGGGGGCCAGCTGAGTCTCCCTGAGGATCAAGTCCCCCAGGGTTGGGGTCTCCTCACCAGGGTGGCACCTTTGGGTGAGGGACAACCCATTGGGAAATGGGCAGGGCTGGGGACATGACACACAGGGAAAAATTTGGGGTGGGATTGGTGTCCTGATGGACATCCCAGGGGACAAGGGACATGTCTACGAAACCCCTTCTTCCCAAACCAGGTGACATCAGAGCTGCTCATGGATGCTGGGAAGTGCAGGGAGCCCAAACCCTGCAGCCCAAGGGCCAACATGTGAGCATCGACCACCCAGAATATTCCTTCTCCACAGCTTGGTGTCACCTCAGGGTGACACCCTGCTACTGATGGCTTCCTGGGGTGCTGACGGGTGTCTCCTCTGTAGGTCCCTGTGCCAGGGCGTCACCAGGGCCGGGCGGCGGTGCCGGAAGAAAGCCATTCCCAGGCAGGAATTCTGCCACCTCCACACCACCGGCAGTAGCTTGGCCATGGACTCTTCCCCCCATTTTTAACCCTTTACCCCCCTCCCTGAGGGGTTTTAACCCTTTTTATGGCTCTTCCAGATCCTGGTGGAGAACATATGGACCCTGAGGATGCCACTGGATGTGGATACAGGCAGATGTTTATTATCCCACCAGTTTTATGCTATTTGCATATATTTTAATAAATGCCGCATTTACAGCCGGAGTCTTTCCCATTCTGGTCCCTCCTATCCTGAGACTGGGGGCTGTGGGATCATCCCCATGTGCCAAGAGCAACAGCAAATTCCCTGCTGCCATTTCCATGCCCTGAAATCCTGATAGTCTTCCCTTTATTCTGCCTAATTACAGGTAATTAGTGTAGCTCATTAACAGCTCAGAGCCACCACCCTCTTGGACACAGTCACGGTGATGGCTCCAGTTGGCTCCTACCACTGAATGTGGGATCTTTTTGGGGTGCCCCAACCTTCCTCCCCGCTGCCCTGGGCGTCCCGCGCCACTCCCAGCAGTGGGGCAGGAATGTGGGAGCTGCTCCCCGGGCTCCCATTTTTACTTTGGAAATGTCACTGTCACTCCCCCAGCCCCATCCTCTGCCCCAGCAAAGGACAACCCTGAGTTGAAGAGGATGATCCCGGTGCCGGGTGATGCCGGTCCTGGTGCCGTCACTTCCTGGCGTTGGCATAGTTGGCATTGAACCAGGCACAGGTTTCTTTCACGGCTGGGGAGGGAGAAGATGGGATGGGTTGGGGATTTGGAATGGATTTTAATCCTGGGATCATGGGAGGGGTTTGGGGATTGGGAATGGATTTTGATCCTAGAATCACAGGATGGGTTTGGGGATTGGGAATGGATTTTGGTTATACAGTCACGGGATGGGTTTGGGGATTGGGAATGAATTTTGATCACAAAATCACCCCAAATCCCACCCCAATAGCCCTAAATCTGAACCCAAATCCCACTCCAAATCCCACCCCAGTAGCCTCAAATTCCACCCCAATGGCCCCAAATCCCATCACAGGATGGGACTGGGAATGGATTTTGGTCACAGAATCATGGATGGCTTTGGGGATTGGGAATGGATTTTAATCCTAGAACCACAGGATGGGTTTTGGGATTGGGAATGGATCTTGGCCATAGAATCATGGGATGGGTTTGGGGATTGGGAATGGACTTTTGTCACAGAATCACTGGAGGGGCTTGGCGATTGGGAATGGATTTTGGCCATACAACCATGGGATGGGTTGAATTGGAAAGGACTTTTTAAAGTCATCTCATCCAAGGAGATACCTTCCACTAGACCAGCTTGCTCCAATCCCCATCCAACCTGACCCTGGATATTTCCAGGGATGGAAAAACCACCACCTCCCTGGACAATCCATGCCGGTGTTTCACCACCCTCATTCCTTATCCAAAAAGGATGGACCACCTTGATGCCACCGTGGCTGATGGCAGTGGGTAGGACCCCTGGTGTCCCCTAGAGACCACCCCATCTCACCTTTCCTGAAAGGTGTGAACTGGAATCCGGGCAGGTACCGCCGGAGCTTGGCATTGCTGGCCGTCTTCTTGAACTGCCCATCCGACTTGGTGGTGTCAAACTGGGATGGGAAGGATTAAGGAGGAAAAACTTTGCTTCACCAGGGTGGTGGGAAGGATCCTCTGGGTCATAGTATCTCCCAGGGAGCTGGTGGTGAAGCTTTTGGTGAAGGATACGGTGAGCTCTCCCCTGAATTCCATGGCCTCTGCGATGGCCTCTGCTGCTTCCCGAATGGAGACTTCGTCTTCTTCTCCCACTGTGGAGAAGGGAAGGATTGTGGCTGTTCCCTCATGGAGAGGGAGCTTCTGGGGAGCAGCGAGGCCTTACCTGATAAAATGATTGGTTCCACCTCATCGTATTCCCGCAGGACCCAAAGGAAGAGCCGGGCCAGGTCCTGTGGAAGAGCAGACAATTCTTGGTGACACAACCCTGGGGATGGCTCAGGACAAGCCAGGCAGGTTCAGATCCCGCTGGTGCCCCACCACGGGGTTCTCCAGCCCCATTCCCTGCTTCCCAAGGCCACACCTACCAGGGAATAGATGAACTGTCTCCTGGGCTCGCCCGTTCCCCAGACAGTCAGAGCAGAGCCAGATTCTGCAGGAGGAAGGAGCCATGACCACCAGAGCCACTTCCACCCACCCCATGGAGCAGGTGCGAAGGCAACCCCCCCCCCAATCTCTCCCCCACAAAC
>VZRN01003136.1:7764-18245 GCA_013397935.1 Dasyornis broadbenti | reverse complement strand
TGGAGATGGATCCGGGGGTTGGAGATGGAGCTGGGGGTCGGAGATGGATCCGGGGGTCGGAGATGGAGCTGGGGGTCGGAGATGGATCCGGGGGTTGGAGATGGATCCGGGGGTTGGAGATGGAGCTGGGGGTCGGAGATGGATCCGGGGGTCAGAGATGGATCCGGGGGTCGGAGATGGATCCGGGGTCGGAGATGGATCCGGGGTCGGAGATGGATCCGGGGTCGGAGATGGTTCCAGCCACTCACTCCAGCTGGAAAAATTGCCCCATGAATGGGGTTTGGAGGGGTTTTGGGAAGGAATTCTCGACTGGGAGGGGCTGGGATGGAATTCCCAGAGAAGCCGTGGCTGCCCCTGGATCCCTGGGAGTGTCCCAGGCCGGGCTGGAGCAGCCTGGGGTAGGGAAGGTGTCCCAGCCATGGAATGGGGTGGGATTTAGGGCCCCTCCCAGCCCAAACCATTCCAGGATTCCGTGGGCTGCTTTGGATGGGATTTTGGGAAGGAATTCCCTCCCTGCCAGGGTGGAGAGGTTGCCCAGGGAAGACCCCAGAGCCCCTGGCAGGGCCTGGAGGGGCTCCAGGAGAGCTGGGGAGGGACTGGGGACACGGCAGGGAGGGACAGGACACAGGGAATGGCTTCAGAGTGATGGAGAGCGGGATCGGATGGGATCTTGGGATGGAATTCCTGGCTGGGATGGAATTCCCAGAGGAGCTGGGGCTGCCCCTGGATCCCTGGGAGCGCCCCAGGCCGGGCTGGAGCCACCCTGGTCCACGCAAGGTGTCCCCGCCCACGGTGTCCCCAGCGGAATTCCCAGATCCCTCCACCCAACCCATCCCACGGCACAATTCCGCGGTTCGGAATTGTGATTCCGCGATTCCCAGGACGAGATCCACCTGCTCCACGACGACCGGGGCCCCGTGCTGGAGGCGCTGGTGGCCCGGGCCATCCGGAACATGGAGCTGACGCAGGAGCAGGTGCGGCTGGTGGGGCTCAGCGCCACGCTGCCCAACTACGAGGACGTGGCCACGTTCCTGCGCGTGGAGCCCGCCAAGGGCCTCTTCTACTTCGATAACAGGTGGGGAGCTCCTTCTGGGAATTCTGGGAGTTCTGGGAGTTCTGGGAATTGTGGGAACGGGAGCCGCCGCTGGGGATTGTGGGAACGGGAGTCACGGGATTGTGGGAATGGGAGCCACGGGATTGTGGGAATGGAGCCACTGAATTGTGGGAATGGGGATCTGGAATGGAGAGGGGGATCCAGAGGGAATTGTGGGAACAGGAGCCGCTGGGGATTGTGGGAATGGGAGCCATAGGATTGTGGGAATGGGAGCCGCTGGGAATTGTGGGAATGGGGATCTGGAATGGAGAGGGGGATCCACAAGGAATTCTGGGAGAGGAGATCCGGAATGGAGAGGGCATTCCAGAGGGAATTCTGGGAATGGGGATCTGGAATGGAGAGGGTGATCCATAGGAAATTCCGGAAGAGGAGATCCAGAGGGAGATCTGGGAGAGGGGATCCACAGGGAATTCCAGGAGAGCGGAATCCAGAGGGAATTCCGGAGCGTCCAGCTGCAGTTACGGATCTTTGGGGGTCATCAAAGGCGCTTTTGGGATCTGGGATCTCATTTTTTGCATTTCTGGGATCTGGGATCTCATTTACGGCATTTTCGGGATCTGGGCTCTGGAACAGCCGCACCCTCACAGCTCCCACTCAGTCGCAGCCCAAATGAATTCAATCCCACAAAAACCCCAGATTCCTTTGGATCCAATTTTTTTTTTTTTTCACCAAGTGTTGCCCGTGAATTTTCCTTTTCCATGGATTTTTTTTTTTTTCCCCCCCATCCCAGCTTCCGGCCGGTGCCTCTGGAGCAGACCTACGTGGGCATCACGGAGAAGAAGGCGATCAAACGCTTCCAGATCATGAACGAGATCGTCTACGAGAAAATCATGGAGCACGCCGGGAAAAACCAGGTTGGGATCCCGTTCCCCCCATGGAATTCCGAAAGGAATCCCCAGATGGAATCCCCAATGGAATTCCAAAGGGAATCCCCAGTGGAATCCCCCATGGGATCCCCCATGGAATCCCCCATGGGATCACAAATGGAATCCCCAATGGAATTCCAAAGGGAATCCCAAAGGGAATCCCCAGTGGAATTCCCAAATGGAATACTTAATCCCAGGGAAAATGGGGATTTTTGGCCTTTTTGTTCCGTGGAAGGAAGATTGGTTTTCCCTCTTTTCCAGCTTGGATTAATTAGGAATTTTCCATTTGGGATGAGGGAATTTTTGTCCATCCATGAATCCCCTCGGGGTGGGGCCCTATTCCCGGTGCTTGCTCTGGAATTCCCAGCTCATCCCAGTTCCCCTTTCCCAGCGCTTCCTCTGGAATTCCCAGCTCATCCCAGTTCACTTTCCCTTTCCCAGGTGCTGGTGTTCGTGCATTCCCGGAAGGAGACCGGGAAGACGGCGCGGGCGATCCGGGACATGTGCCTGGAGAAGGACACGCTGGGATTGTTCCTGAGGGAGGGATCGGCTTCCACCGAGGTGCTCCGCACCGAGGCCGAGCAGTGCAAGGTGGGAAAAACGGGAAAATTCCCTGGGGGATGGGGAAAAAGTGGGGAAAATCCTGCATTGTCCGGGTATTTGTCCAGGGCAGGGGTGGGAAAAGCGGGGAAATTCCCTCAGGAGTGGGGGAAAATGGGAAAATTCCCTCAGGGATGGGAGAAACCCGGAAAATTCCCTCAGGGATGGGAGAAACCCGGAAAATTCCCTCAGGGATGGGAGAAACCCGGAAAATTCCCTCAGGGATGGGAGAAACCCGGAAAATTCCCTCAGGGATGGGAGAAACCCGGAAAATTCCCTCAGGGATGGGAGAAACCCGGAAAATTCCCTCAGGGATGGGAGAAACCCGGAAAATTCCCTCAGGGATGGGAGAAACCCGGAAAATTCCCTCAGGGATGGGATTGTCCAGGCCTTTATCCAGGGCAGGGGTGGGAGAAATGGGAAAATTCCCTCAGGGATGGGGGAAAATGGGAAAATTCCCTCAGGAATGGGAGAAATCCGGAAAATTCCCTCAGGGATGGGATTGTCCAGGCCTTTATCCAGGGCAGGGGTGGGAGAAATGGGAAAATTCCCTCAGGGATGGGGGAAANGGAAAATTCCCTCAGGGATGGGAGAAATCAGGAAAATTCCCTCAGGGATGGGATTGTCCAGGCCTTTATCCACGGCAGGGGTGGGAGAAATGGGAAAATTCCCTCAGGGATGGGAGAAATCGGGAAAATTCCCTCAGGGATGGGAGAAATCAGGAAAATTCCCTCAGGGATGGGAGAAATCAGGAAAATTCCCTCAGGGATGGGATTGTCCAGGCCTTTATCCAGGGCAGGAGTGGGAAAAGCGGAAAAATTCCCTCAGGGATGGGGGAAAATGGGAAAATTCTTGCAGGGAAAGCATTGTCCGGCCATTTGTCCAGGGCAGGGGTGGGAAAACTGGGAAAATTCCCTCAGGGATGGGATTGTCCAGGCCTTTTTCCCCGCCTTTTCCCCCGGGATATCCCACCCTGGGTGAATTCCCAACCTTTCCCCCGGGATATCCCGCCTTTCCCGCCCTTCCCAGCGTTACCTGGGATGCGTTTTTCCCCACAGAACCTGGAGCTGAAGGATTTGCTTCCCTACGGATTCGCCATCCACCACGCTGGGATGACGCGCGTGGACCGGACCCTCGTGGAGGATCTGTTTGCGGACAAGCACATCCAGGTGGGAGGGAATTCCGTGGGGAGGGAATTCCAGTGAGGGGGAATCCTGGGTGTCTTTTTCCAGGGAAGGGGATCCTCGTGGAAACGCAGGAAATCCGTGGTTTCTGGTTTGGGGGAGGTTGGGGAGGAGGGCAAAGGGAGTTGGCCACAAGGAAAAGCGGCTTTGCTGGGAAATTGGGATCAGGAAATGGAGATTTCCTGGGAAATTGGGATCAGGAAATGCAGCTTTAATGGGAAATTGGGAATCAGGAAAAGCAGCTTTCCTGGGGAATTTCTTGGGTTTGGATGTTCCTGGCTGGTTTGGGAAGTTCCTGAGTGGATTTGGGATGTTCCTGGCTGGATTTGGGACATTCCTGGCTGGATTTGGAGGTTCCTGAGTGGATTTGGGACATTCCTGGCTGGATTTGGAGGTTCCTGAGTGGATTTGGGACATTCCTGGCTGGATTTGGGACATTCCTGGCTGGATTTGGAGGTTCCTGAGTGGATTTGGGACATTCCTGGCTGGATTTGGAGGTTCCTGAGTGGATTTGGGACATTCCTGGCTGGATTTGGGTAGTTCCTGGATGGGTTTGGAGGGTTTTGGCAGGATTTGGACATTCCTGGATGGATTTGGGATGTTCCTGGCCAGGTTTGGGATGTTCCTGAGTGGATTTGGCCATTCCTGGCTGGATTTGGCTGGTTCCTAGATGGATTTGGCTGGTTCCCAGATGGATTTGGCCATTCCCGGCGGGATCTGATCCCGTTTTTTTCCAGGTGCTGGTGTCCACGGCCACGCTGGCCTGGGGGGTGAACCTGCCGGCGCACACGGTCATCATCAAGGGCACCCAGGTGTACAGCCCCGAGAAGGGGCGCTGGACCGAGCTGGGAGCGCTGGACATTCTCCAGGTGGGAATGGGAATCCTCGGGATCCGGGCTGGGATTGGCCGTTCTGAAAATCCCGTGGAAAATCCCATGGAAAACCCCATGGAAAATCCGCTTTTTGGGAATTCCTTCATGCTCCGTGTTCTTCCAGCGGTCGTGGGGCTGGAGGGGAGGGTGAGAAATTCCTCAGGAATTCCTTGCCCAGACCCACCTGAGGTGAAAATTCCTCAGGAATTCCTCAAGACCTCCATGCCCAGATGATCCTGAGATGAGAATTCCTCAGGAATTCCATGCCCAAGCCCATCCCAGATAATTCCTCAAGAACTCCATGCCCAGAGCCTCCTAAGATGAAAATTCCTCAGGAATTCCTCGCCCAGACCCATCTCAAATAATTCCTTGCCCAGACCCTGCTGAGATGAGAATTCCTCAAGAATTCCTCAGGAATTCCTTGCCCAGATGCTCCTGAGATGAGAATTCCTCAGGAATTCCTTGCCCAGACCCATCCCAGACCCTGCTGAGATGAGAATTCCTCAGGAATTCCTTGCCCAGACCCATCCCAGACCCTCCTTAGATGAGAATTCCTCAGGAATTCCTTGCCCAGATGCTCCTGAGATGAGAATTCCTCAGGAATTCCTTGCCCAGACCCATCCCAGACCCTGCTGAGATGAGAATTCCTCAGGAATTCCTTGCCCAGACCCATCCCAGACCCTCCTTAGATGAGAATTCCTCAGGAATTCCTTGCCCAGATGCTCCTGAGATGAGAATTCCTCAGGAATTCCTTGCCCAGACCCATCCCAGACCCTGCTGAGATGAGAATTCCTCAGGAATTCCTTGCCCAGACCCATCCCAGACCCTCCTTAGATGAGAATTCCTCAGGAATTCCTTGCCCAGATGCTCCTGAGATGAGAATTCCTCAGGAATTCCTTGCCCAGACCCATCCCAGACCCTGCTGAGATGAGAATTCCTCAGGAATTCCTTGCCCAGACCCATCCCAGACCCTCCTTAGATGAGAATTCCTCAGGAATTCCTTGCCCAGATGCTCCTGAGATGAGAATTCCTCAGGAATTCCTTGCCCAGACCCATCCCAGACTCTCCTGAGATGAGGATTCCTCAGGAATTCCTTGCCCAGACCCATCCCAGACCCTCCTGAGATGAGAATTCCTCAGGAATTCCTCAAGAATTCCACGCCCAAACCCATCCCAGATAATTCCTCGGGAATTCCCTTTCCCATCCCAGACGATCCCACGTGGCTCCAACCACCCGGAGCAGCCCCAGCCTGGACCACCCACACCAAAACTCCAGGCCAAAGCCCAAAATCCCTCAAATAACGCCCAAACCCACGGACCTCGGCCATCAAACCTCCGGGATTCCCCGTGCCGGGACCCTGATCCCGTTTTTTCCCCGTTTTCCGCAGATGCTGGGCCGCGCCGGGAGGCCGCAGTACGACACGAAGGGCGAGGGAATTCTGATCACCTCGCACGGGGAGCTCCAGTATTACCTGTCCCTGCTGAACCAGCAGTTGCCCATCGAGAGCCAGATGGTGGCCAAGCTCCCGGACATGCTCAACGCCGAGGCCGTGCTCGGGAACGTGCAGAACGCCAAGGTGGGCGGCGATTCCGGCGTTCCCCGGGGGAGCCGTGGCCGCGGATCCGGGACCCGGGTCGGGGCTTTTGGAGGGGTTTGTGTGGGAGGGGGGGGGTTGTGGAGGTGAGAATTCCTCGAGGATTCCTCAAGGCTTGCTCAAGAATTCCTTGGGAGTTCCCTGCCCAGACCTTGCTGAGACGGGAATTCCTCGGGAATTCCCTGCCCAGACTGACCTGAGAAGAAAATTCCGCAGGAATTCCATGCCCAGACCCTCCTGAGAAGAAAATTCCTCAGGAATTCCATGCCCAGACCCTCCTGAGGTGAAAATTCCTCAGGAATTCCATGCCCAGACCCTCCTGAGGTGAAAATTCCTCAGGAATTCCATGCCCAGACCCTCCTGAGATGAAAATTCCTCAGGAATTCCATGCCCAGACCCTCCTGAGATGAAAATTCCTCAGGAATTCCATGCCCAGACCCTCCTGAGGTGAAAATTCCTCAGGAATTCCATGCCCAGACCCTCCTGAGGTGAAAATTCCTCAGGAATTCCATGCCCAGACCCTCCTGAGGTGAAAATTCCTCAGGAATTCCATGCCCAGACCCTCCTGAGGTGAAAATTCCTCAGGAATTCCATGCCCAGACCCTCCTGAGGTGAAAATTCCTCAGGAATTTTCCCAGACCTTCCTGAGAGGAGAATTCCTCAAGAATTCCCTGCCCAGACCTTGCTGAGATGAGAATTCCTCAGGAATTCCTCGAGAATTCCCTGCCCAGACCTTGCCGAGGTGGGAATTCCTCAGGAATTCCTCGAGAATTCCCTGCCCAGACCTTGCTGAGATGGGAATTCCTCAAGAATTCCTTGCCCAGACCCATCCTGGATAATTCCTTGCCCAAACCCTCCTGAGGTGAAAATTCCTCAAAAATTCCATACCCAGACCCTCCTGAGATGAGAATTCCTCAGGAATTCTTTGCCCAGACCCTGCTGAGATGAGAATTCCTCAGGAATTCCTCAAGAATTCCACACCCAGACCCCCCCTGGGATGAAAATTCCTCAGGAATTCCTTGCCCAGACCCATCCCAGCCCCTCCTGAGAGGGGAATCCCTCAAGAATTCCCTGGATTTCCCAGCTCCATTTTGCTGCTCTCCCGTGGGATTTAACCGGGATCAGCTCAGCTCCGGAGCTCCCAGCTGAAACCCACCCCCCTCCCATTTTTGCTCCCCGGGATCCGACGGGACTGGGGAACGAATTTGGGGATTTCGGGGTTCGGGAATAAATTCGGGAACGCGGGAATTCCCTCAGGACGCGGTGAACTGGCTGGGCTACACCTACCTGTACATCCGGATGCTCCGCTCGCCCACCCTGTACGGGATCTCCCACGAGGATCTGAAGGCGGATCCGCTCCTGGAGCAGCGGCGCCTGGACCTCGTCCACACCGCGGCCCTGATGCTGGACAAGAACAACCTGGTCAAGTACGACAAGAAAACCGGGAATTTCCAGGTGAGGAGGCGGGAAAAGTTGGGATTGAGGGAGGGGTGGAGGGGAAAGGGGGCGGCTGGGATTCGGGGTGAGGTGGTGAGGAAATGGGGGATTTTTGGGGTGAGGAGGGAAGAAAACGGGGAATTTCCAGGTGAGGATGGTGAGGAAACGGGGAATTTCGTGGTTGGGGGAGGCAGGAAAATGGGGAATTTCCAGGTGAGTGGCAGGAAAATGGGGAATTTCCAGGTGAGGAGGCAGGAAAACGGGGAATTTCCGGGTGGGGATGGTGAGAAAATGGGGAATTTCCTGATAACGGGCACAGCTGGGATTCCATGGTTTCTCCCGACCATTCCCATGGTTTGTCCTCACCATTCCCGTGGTTCCTCTTGGACATTCCCGTGGTTTCCCGATCGTTCCCGAGCTTTCTCCTGGACATTCCCATGGTTTCTCCCCATGATCCCTGCGGTTTCTTCCCGGCGATTCCCATGGTTCTCCCGGTGATTCCAGCTGTTATTCCAGTATTCTGGCTGTTATTCTGGCTGTTCTCTTGGTATTCCCGCTGTTCTCCCTGGTGATTCCCATGGTTATCCTGGTGATTCCGGCTGTTCTCCTGGTATTCTGGTTATGATCCCGGCCGTTGTCCCGGTGATTCTGGCCATTCTCCCGGTGATCCCAGCCGTTCTCCTGATCATCCTGGCTGTTCTCCCGGTTTTCTGGCCGTTCTCCCAGTGATTCTGGCCATTCTCCCGGTTTTCTGGCCGTTCTCCCAGTGATTCTGGCCATTCTCCTGGTTTTCTGGCCGTTCTCCCGGTGATCCCGGCCGTTCTCCCGGTGATCCCGGCCGTTCTCCCGGTGATCCGGGCCGTTCTCCCGGTGATCCCGGCTGTTCTCCCGGTGATCCGGGCTGTTCTCCCGGTGATCCCGGCCGTTCTCCCGGTGATCCGGGCCGTTCTCCCGGTGATCCCGGCCGTTGTCCCGGCACAGGTGACGGAGCTGGGCCGCATCGCCAGCCATTACTACATCACCAACGAGACGGTGCAGACGTACAACCAACTGCTGAAACCCACGCTCAGCGAGATCGAGCTCTTCCGCGTCTTCTCCCTGTCCTCGGAATTCCGCAACATCACCGTCAGAGAGGTGCGGGAGCGGCCGCGGGTGACGGCGGCCAAAAACCAACACCGGCACCAACCAAACACCCAACACCAGCACCCAAGTCTGGCCGAAAACCAACATCAACACCAACCAAAACCAACACCAACAGCACCCGAATCCGGCCAAAAACCAGCACCGACACCAACCGAAACCCAACACCAGCACCCAAATCCGGCCAAAAACCAGNAATCCAACCAAAACCCAACACCAGCACCCAAATCCAACCAAAACCCAACACCAGCACCCAAATCCAACCAAAACCCAACACCAGCACCCAAATCCAACCAAAACCCAACACCAGCACCCAAATCCAACCAAAACCCAACACCAGCACCCAAATCCAACCAAAACCCAACACCAGCACCCAAATCCAACCAAAACCCAACACCAGCACCCAAATCCAACCAAAACCCAACACCAGCACCCAAATCCAACCAAAACCCAACACCAGCACCCAAATCCAACCAAAACCCAACACCAGCACCCAAATCCAACCAAAACCCAACACCAGCACCCAAATCCAACCAAAAACCCACATCAGCACCCGAATCCGGCCAAAAACCAACACCCAAGAGCCAAAACCAGCACCAACCAGCGCCCAACGCTGTCCAAAAACCAACACCCAATGGCCATGGGGGACAACAGCCAACACCAACCAAAACCCAACACCCAACACCACCAAAATTCATCACCCAACACCGACAGCCAACACCAACACCCAACACCAACACCAAGCAATCCCGTTTTCCCGCAGGAGGAGAAGCTGGAGCTGCAGAAGCTGCTGGAGCGAGTGCCCATCCCGGTGAAGGAGAGCATCGAGGAGCCCAGCGCCAAGGTCAGCCCTGCCAGAGCCATTCCCAGCAGGAATTCTGCGGGAATTCTGTGGGAATTCTGCTCCCCTGCCTGCTGCGGGATGGCCTGGCTGGGGCTGGGGAGATTGAGGAGCTCCAGGGGCTCCGTGAGGTGATGGGAGGAGGGAATTGGGCACCAGGAAAAGCAGCTTTCCTGGGAAATTGGGGATCAGGAAAAACATTCGGCTTTAATGGGAAAACTGGGAATCGGGAAAAGCAGCTTTAATGGGAGAATTGGGAATAAGGAAAAGCAGCTTTCCTGGGAAATCAGGCACGAGGAAAAGCAGCTTTCCTGGGAAATCAGGCACGAGGAAAAGCAGCTTTCCTGGGAAATCAGGCACCAGGAAATGCAGCTTTCCTGGGAAATCGGGCACCAGGAACAGCAGCTTTCCCAGGATATTCCCTGAGTGTCTCCGTTGCTGTTCCCAGATCAATGTCCTGCTCCAGGCCTTCATCTCACAGCTGAAGCTCGAGGGGTTCGCCCTCATGGCTGACATGGTCTACGTGACCCAGGTGAGACCTCGGGGTGGGAAAAATTCCCTCGGGCTGGGAAACGTTCCCCTCAGGATGGGCCATATTCCTTCAGGATGGGCAATATTCCCTCAGGATGGGCCCCGTTCCCTCGGGATGGGCCCCGTTCTGTTGGGATGGGAACAATTCCCTCAGAATGGGCCCCGTTCCCGCAGGATAGGGCCTGTTCTCTCAGGATGGGCCCTATTCCCCTCAGGATGGGCCCCGTTCCCTCAGGATGGGCCCCGTTCCCTCAGGATGGGCCCCGTTCCCTCAGGATGGGCCCCGTTCCCTCAGGATGGGC
>VZRN01003135.1:101860-120341 GCA_013397935.1 Dasyornis broadbenti | reverse complement strand
TCCGCCTCCCTCCCTCCCTCCCTACATTTATGTAGAACAAATTATGTATATTAATGCATTTACTTTTTATTTATCAAAAGAAATGAAAAAAAAATTCTTTTGGTAGGGAAAATAACTTCTTCATTCCCTGCAATGGATTGTTTGACTTGGAAAACCTGCACACCACAGACTGCTCCTCTTCCTCCCCACAGGTTTGTCATGCTTAAAACAATACTGTCTGTCCTACAGTCAAGTCTTTATAAACAGCTAAGAGATTTTTCTGACCCAGATTCGTCAGAGGGGGATTCCTGGTCATCCTTGTTGATGCAGCATCGCATTTCAGTGAGATTGCCCCAAGCCCATCTCTCCCCACATCGCCAGCTCAGGGGCTGCTCCTCCACTGTTTGGAGGCCCTGGCTCAGCTTCTCAAACAGCATTCAGAGATTGGTTTGGGGTATCTGTTTTTATTGCTGGAAATAGCTTGAAAACAGAGAACAGGAGGCACTTATCCATCTGTCAGCAACAACCAGACACTCCAGGGATTGATTGCCTGTCGACCTCAGCATGAGAGCAAGCACAGTGAGCTTGTCTTTGCCAGCTTATCCAACCACTGCCTGGGAAAATGGGTTGTTTCAGGGGTACAGAGACTGAGGTGCGATAAACAGGAAATTAAGCCTGAAGTGGGGAGCATGGAGGGGAAAGCCTGGAAACCTGTGTCACTTTTAGCTCAAAACTGCAAGAGGTGCAACTTCCCCGTGCTCCTCTAATGGAGGATCTGTACCTTTGAGGTTTGGGGGAGCAAGTCAAGAGCCACCAGCATGGTTATGCTCGCCTGGTGATGGGAGCTATGGGGGCAGCTACTGCTTGATGAAGGCACTGTTGCTTCTGACACTGAACCCATTTTGGATAATGCCTTAGTCCCTCCAGAGTAGTCTTGGCAGGGAAGCAGCCCCCAGCATGTATTGTGCCTGTGCACCAGGCAGGTAATGGTAGTTGCACACTGGGAAAATATGTTCTGGTTCAGAGGGGAAATAGCACTGGGACAACCTGTACTGCTGCAGAGACGAGGGCTGGTTACTCAGCTGGGCTGGGAATGTCACTGCTCAGCGTGTTGTGATCTCAGAGGCCGGTCCCATTTCATAACAGTTCTGCTCAAAGTGCTTGGGGGCCCACAGCAGCTCTCCTTGAGATTAATTACCTCTGCAGTCCTGCATAGCACAAAGAATCATAGGCTCCTTGGCTGGAAAAGACCTCTGAGACCATCTTGTCTAACCATCAGCACTGCCAAGCCCACCACTAAACCATGTCCCTCAGCACCACATCCACACATCTTTTAAATACCTCCAGGGATGGTGACTCAACCACTTCTCTGTGCAGCCTGTTCCAGTTTTGAAAGAAGTCCAATTTTATATTAAGACTCATCTTCAGATTTGAAAGTTAGTATGGGAATGATTCCACATAGTTCTTATGGTTATGTGCTGCTTTGTTTGTCATCACGCCTCACAGCATTTTCTCTAGAAGCAGTCCTGAGACTTGGAGAGGATGCAAGATGAAATATAGCAGAGCACTTGGATAACTTCACCCAGGAGGAAAGCAAACCCCTCAAAAGCAAGCTCCTTTTGTCCAGCATCTCTTTTCCACCTTGAAAAAATGTGTTCACTGTGCAACTATGATAGATTAACAGGGAAACCTGCAAGAAGACCAGCCTTTACCAGAGTTTTATTTGAGAGTGTCTTTACAGAAGGCACTTAGAAAACTCCCTTGCCTTCCTTTTCATGCTGTTTATATTCAAATCCATAATTAGGCAGCAGTAACTTGAATTAAAAAAGCAGGCAAGAACATCCCAGTAAGTAGAGCTAGCAAAATAGCAGAATTTATTTTTGGCATTTATTTATGTTTGGACTTTGGAAGAGCACACAAGACATAGTATTCTGCTGATAAAACTTCGAACACTGTGAACTAAAAATCAGATTATTTATGTCTGTTCAAAGAGATTTAGAAAACTTTATGTATAGCTAACTTCTTGAATATAGGACCCATATACTTGGAAAAAAAACTGAACATATTTGAATCCATAGGCATTCAACCCTTTTATTTCATACACAATGAAGAAAGACATGCATAGACAATGTATGAAATGGCATTCATACAATGTTGTATGAATTTAAACCTGTAAAGAGCAGAACTCCTTTTCTGAACTGTGCACTAAATACTAATTCATTCAGCACTGTTAGGACTTAGCATGTCTTCTGGGGGAGACCAAGTTTCAGTGTTGAAACCAATGAAACAGACCATGGAGAACTTCACCTTTTGAACCTTTATACTCTTACTGTATTGCTGTATAGGGCAGGAAACATTGCTAGCAAAAACACAGCTCAGTCCTTATTACCAGCTCCGACAAAGTGATGATAAGTTGCTCGAAGAATCAACTAATTTCCTGACACTAAGGTTCTGCACTGGCAGCTCATGAGGAGTTGGTGCAGCTCTGGCCAGCAGACAGAGGACACGGGCAGCGGGGCTGACTGATGCACTCGGGATGGCTGTGCTGCCACGGAGAAGGCAACTTGTTTCTAGGCACAGTCCTCTGACTCTGCAAAGGCAGGTGAACACCCAGGAGGTCCTGGCATCCTCTGACACTGTTGGGCAGATGTGCAGGCTCAGTTTAGCTGCAAAACTAAATGTGGGTTTTTTTCCCCTTCTTTTAGGAATTTCTTAAATTAAGGCGCAGTATCTTTTAACTGACTATTTATTAGGGTCTGCAATCTCCATTGGGACTGAGCTCAGCTGTGGTAGGTGCTGTGCACCCTCAGGAACACACAGACCTGCGCCAGAGACACTGATAATTTGTATTTTCTTTTTGAGGTTCAAGAGGCAGGAAGATCACCTGTTGAAAAATAAATGTGGTTTGACTCCCCAAGGTTTTCCTACATTTCCTGATGGACAGACAGTTTGATAAGGTTTGATACCAGTTCACAAGATGACCCTTTTTATGGCTCCCTAGTAACTTATGTGACTACCTAGCTATATTTATGTAACTGGCAATAGCTACAGAGAGCAGCACTCCAGCATTAAAGAATTCTCCATAGTCTTTATTTACTCTGTGTTTATTTTTTGGTGACTTCACCTTTTCTTGATTTGATTGCATCACACTCTGCACGTATATGAATTCAATGTACATAAATAAGAAAGTCAGAAAAATTGCTCTGCAGTCAATGGGGTGAGGGAAGAAATTACTGGGTTTGTGCCCTCACAAAATCTAATTTTCATGTGTTTTGTGGCAGTCCCAACACAGTGCAAAAACAGAGGCCTACCTGTAAAGAGGGATAAAAGTAAACTGGATTCTCATCTAGAAATGAGAAGAAGTAAGAAGGATAGAAACCACATCATGCCTAAAGTATATTGTTCTAGTTTATTATCTGATAATGCTGGTTACTTCAACCAACACATCTGCAATTCCAGATGCCAAGATAATTGGATGGGAAACAATTTACCAGGATACAGCTGATAAGTCTTTACCCCTCTTACCCTATTTACTAGCTCCAAATATTTGTGCCTGTTCCACACTGCTTTTGAAATCTATTCTAGACTTGCTGTCTATTGTGTCATTTTGCACAGTCCACTCCTGCAATGTGGACTTTCTTTTTGTTTGAGAGCCTGTCCTACCATTCCATTTGGTTTGTTAATGTTCATACCGCCTGTCACCATGGCACTTAAAAACAGAGATATCAGAAAGGTGCCCTAATTAGAGAAACTCTTACTCCCTGCGGAAGGGGCTGGCTTTTGAGGTGCTTTGTTTTTCTGGTCAGTGGTGGGTTTTGTTTTCACAAAGTGAGGTGGAGTGGAGGGAAGGACATCCAGTACTGCAACATGGCAGGGCTGCACGAGCATCCCTGGATGGCTGCTGAATCAGGACAACAGTGCTTTTTCCTTGGGCATGGAGGGCCAACGTGACCTCCCGCTGTCCCACTGGGTGCTCAAGGCCAAGACTTCACACAGGACACCAAGAAATGAAGATTAACATCTCCTGATTTTCAGGTCTGGATTTTACGGTGGGCTGGTGGGGGTCTGCAGGGTGCAGGCATCTCTCTCAGGGAATGTGAATGAACATGGCTGAGCCCTGCTCTTTTTCCTGGTCTTTTTCCCACTGCTGTGAGCCTCTTCAGCCTCACCCCAAGTCCAGGGCTTGCCTAGGGCAGATTGCACCCAGCCCGAGGCACCAGGCTCCCTCCACTTTCAGTCTCTGCCACACAGTGTTTTGGATGTTATCTGAGCGGGGAAGAAACCTGCTGAACTGGGTGTTAGTGTAGTGCTACTAGATTAGAAAGAACAGTAAAGATATAATGTTTGAAATTTTGTGATAAATCACAGCTCTGGCTGAACTGGTGATGGAAACACATAGCAGAAATATGAAGGTTCAGTAAAATGACCGACTTTCCTGCATTTACCTCAGCAGTTACCCATCATTCGGGACCCGGCCAGCTGCTCTGGGCAGCAGGTACAGTACTAGGGACACACAAAACCAGCCTTAGGGCACCTGTCTGCACTGACTGGCAGGAGAGCAAAAAAGAAATGAAACTGAAACATGATGCAGACTGTCACAATAATAGCCAAAAAGGGGAATATTGCAGAGATGGAACAGATTTTGAAGGATCATAAATATTCAGAGAGTTTTCCTTTTAAGAAAGCATATAAACAGGTGACTGTGAGCAAAAGAAGAGGCAGGATCTCCAAAATAATTCTGATGGATATTTGCTTGTGAGAATTTATCAACAGGAGCAACATCTGCAAACAGTTGCTCAACTCCCGGCAGAGCAAATGAGGACAGAGAAATACTTTAGGTGGCTTTAATAATTAGGTGATTGTGGTTTCGTTTTTGCTTTTTTGGTGTTTTTTGTTTCTTTGTTTTGTTTTTTGGTGGTAACTTTGTTCCCAGTTCCACAAATAAAGTACATTACTCCTGTCTTTTGTGACAATAAATTTTGCTTTTCCCTTTAGATGAGTCTAGCACTAAATGGGGTTACAAGGTGTGCTGGCACGGGGGGATCCTGTACCTACCAGAACAGTGAATCTGGTTAAAGGCTGGGCTGCAGCAGGGAAAGATGGGCTGGTCATGGATCACAGCAGCGTGGTGGGGGCATGATCTGCATTCCTCAGCCAGGGACTTGTGATGTATCAAAACTATGTCAGTCTTTAGACACACTGACTTCCTGGCGTTTCCTTCAGGGTAAACCAAAACGCAAATGTCCCACGCTATGCACAGACCTGCAGCTAAGATGTAATTTTACACAGACACACTGACTTCAAGACCTGAGGCAAACTCTGCTCCCTGTTTAACTTACCAGGAGTACTACAGTTAACTTCAGTGAGGTGCTTTTCTTGTGCCATGCCCCCCGGTGCCTGTCTGTCCGTATGAGAGCGATGATCTGAAGGCAGTGAGCTGAGATGCGTTGGGCTTTTTGCACAAAGCAGGCAGCAGCTCTGCATGCGAATTCACATCACATTAGCAGGGGGGCTTGTGGCTTTTCTTAGCTCTCTGAGTCATGCTGGAGGGTTTTGTCCTTGCTGCTATTTTTGTATTTTACAGATAATGGAGAAAGGCAAATCATATAAAGAAAGAGAGCTCATTTTTTTCACACATAAGCATAAGCTCTCTGTGTGCCTGAGTGCAGATGAGGAGAGCCTGTACTCACTACTGTCCCAGTTGCAATAATTGTTAGCTACATTTGTACACTACTTATTTAGTGAAGTGGCTTGCTAATGGGTGAATGCTTTGTATGTATCAAAACATTAGCAAATGACAGCCTACTATGGAGTTCAACACTGCCAGTATCAAAATCTGTATTTCCCTTCTCAGCAACAAACTTGTATTTGTGCCAGTTTCCAATTAAAACTGTAATTTTATACATTGTAATTTCTGCAAGTTAATAAATTCAGCTCCAGAGTTGCCAGAAAAAAAGGACATGGAACCTATTGGAGTGAGTCCAGAGGAGGCTATAAAGATGTTCAGAAAGCTGAAGTTCCTCCCTGTTCCCCTTAAAATTTGCACTGAGATTTCTCAAATGGTTAGTCAGTGAGACTTCCCACTGCATTTCTAATGAGCATTTCCTCATCCTTGGCCTACCTGCAGAAATTACCTGTGACTGTTTAATGAGGTCAGGAGCAGAAAAGAAAAAATCCATGTGGTAAGTTCCCTTTCACATCTTTGGATGGGATCCACAAACCTGTGCTACAGCCACTATCACCCAGCAACATTTGGCTTTCAATTGGCCTTTTTGGGGTACACAGTGACTCCTAAAATAAACACTTTGTTGTCCTAAGCTGTTTCTATCAGGGAAGTTGATAACTTTTCAATTATGAGGCCAGGTGAGTGATTTCCCTGGCTCATATCTGTATTGCTCCCACTGTTAGTGCAAGTTGGTGCTGTCTAAGCTGCACAGCCCATGGCCCTGGGTTTCTGCTGGATCCATGTGGATGCTTCTCTGCCCCAAAGCTGGGTTTACTCTTTAGTATATTATTTCAGTTTCTGCACCTAAGACAGCTGGAGGACTGCCCTTTAGACAATCTGAGTCATGTTTCTATAGAGTGAGAGAAAAGATCTGTGTACTGAAGTGAGACACATGTTCAAGAAAGAGATTCTGCTGTCATCTGGACTGGGCATGGGTGAAATCTGCGAGTGAATTAGTTGAAACAATCAAAAACATATCAAGGGATAAAGAAAATTATAGGTGCTCAAAGATTCAGTGTGTAGACTTCCTTCCTGGCCCTTTGCATTTTTCAGCATTGACAATCCTAGAGTCCGGAGGGTCTGTCTTTTTGTTAATTGCAGCAGGAGATTAGGAAGGCCATATATACATCCTTACATAGCTACATAGATGGCAAGGAAGCTGGTAGAAGCATAATTGGAAGAACAGAAGATCAGTCAAATGAAAAGCATCAGACAAATGAAAAGCGAAGTCTCAGTTTTACACTCAGTTCCTCCAGTAAAACTTTCATTAAAGTCTGTTTTGGGGTTGGATACCACTCTTTGATATAATAAACAATATTTAGAACTTATGGAATGGGTCATACAACAAAAAGGTACATAGGCAGAGAGTAACTCATATGTGAATATATAGATTAAGTTAAAAGTGAACTCGTTTATTATTGGGCAAGAGCAGGAAATCATCCTTTTTGCATGCACAGATCCTCAGGAAGCATAAACCTGCATTACATGAGGCAGCAGAAATCTGTCTGGCCCGCAAAAGCACAAGGATTTCTCAAATGAATGAAGCAAACTGATGCTGACTTGTATCTTGGAAGATTATGTTTTGTACAGCTCTGCAAGCATACAGAGAGAAATTGATTGAATTACCTGAACATGGTGTCACTTCTGCTGCTTTTGATGCCTGAGACATCTCTGTGGGTCTAGGGAATATACAGCCACGGGAGGGCTGTGTCCTGTGGAGCAGCATCTGTCAGCTGGGGAGATGTGTACGACAGATCAAACGACAACAGATGCCTCTGTGCTGGTGACTGAACTGCGTCCACTGCCTTAAAGGGGATCCTTTCTGAAAAAAAAAATTAGCAACTCGACAGTAAGTTTCTGTTTCATTCTGGTGTTTGACCTTTCCCCACCTGGACCTTTCAATGCCTTTGAAAGGTGTGGGTGAGCCAGAGCATGCCAAAAGCTGAAAGGTAGCACTAATAAGAAGGATGACTTGAAGATGTCACTGCTGAGGTACAGGTTGAAAGTATTGCCTTTGTTTAGTCTTAGGCAGAGACGATAGATGTGGGGAAGATAAAAACAGATTTCTAATACACATTTCTAAAGGTAACATAAAAAGGTCACAACTATTAATTACTTTCCATGTCCAGTTGTTTTCCACAGATGGCAAGAAGTTTAATTACAGAAAAGAAGACATAAGTCTGATTTTGGAGGCGAAAAAAACAACTCTGTAGATATATAGTGATAGAGACATGGGAGACTTTGGAAAACCCCTCATCAGAAAATATCAAGAAGTGACTGGACACTACTCTGACAGTGTTGTCTCTCCACCAGTGTGGGGCACGGACCAAATAGCCTCTTGAATTTCTCTTTTGCAGGTGATTTCCTCCCCAGTTGATCATAGCAGTATTCACAAGCAGTTTCCCAAGAGAGCAGCCCAATCCATTACAATAGCAAAGCGAAATAGGAAAAACAAATTGAAGACAATGGTGCTCTGAGGAAAAAATGAACAAGCTTAACTTCAGGGCCGTATATAGACCCTGTGCAATCTTGAACAGTTTTGACTTGTTTTTATGTCAAAATGTTAAATAAGGAATTTTAAATGCTGTCCTTCATATCATTCCAGAGGAGAGGCAAGGGAACACACACAGGGTTGTGCGTGTGCTGCTGTGCTCAATGCCTTAGAGAACACACTCATTCTCTTTGATACAATACCACATTTTGCAAGTGTTAATATGTCATTTTAGCTTTTGGAGAAGGTGGTTTTCTTGGTAGCTTTTCATGTGTAGCTGAATGGCTCATTACAGCATGGGCTATGAATTTCTGTGCAGGGACTGTTGAAAAATTTCATAACAATTATTAGGAATGGGAGAGTCTCATCAATTTAGGTTGACATCTGTGTCTAAAGAAAAATGCTTATCTTATATAAGCAGGGTTCAATAGTGAGACAGAGTTCCATGAATGCTAATATGATTCTCTGCCTCAACATAAGTTGGGATCTGGTATTTATTAGATAATAAAGCCTGAAAATGGATTTCAAATAGGGAAAAAAATACAACTGGGCAAAGGAGTTCTTTGTATTTGAATGGACAGCTTTTTCTTCATACAACACTAGTTTCTAAAGGCCATATTTGTTGCTGTAGGGGAAAAGAAATTACAGAATGGAAGAAATAATTTTAATGTATATATGCATTTGAAATTTCTTCAGTAAGTAGTTTTTATGGTCTTGGTATGTTTGGCAGATCAGATATAGCCTAGAACTACAGCAGAATGAAGACAATAACATTTTCCTACTGCCAGTAAAAATTAACCACCCAAGGAGAAATGAATCAAACATTACCAATTGCTTAGTGCCAGAGAAGACTTAAAGTGATATGAAATTAATTCCCTTTCCCCATCACCATACTGTAAATGAAGGAGATGTAATGGAATGTGAGTTGAATGTAACTGAAGCTGTTCCTATTGTGGTGAGGAGACTACTTTCTGATAATTTCACCGGCATTTTTTGTTCAGCCTATACAAATCCTTTGCACTGGCCAGAAAAAAATGTTTTCTGAATAATAACTGAAACAAAAAAGTCAAGCCATATAGGCTGATTCCTGAGTGCACTCATCAGTGCTTCCTAAAGAAAAGAAATTCAAGAGCAATTTGAAGAATGAGATGATTATACTGTTTATGGAAGTTGTAACTGTGTAATATTGTGGCCAGTGAAAATATTGTTCAAAATTTATGGAATGTAAAGGTTTATTATTGAACCCTGACATACATCATAAACACTGAGGGACTGGGGGATTCTGTAGTGAACAAGGTTGTAACTATTATTTTCACCAAAACAATATATTCTGTAGTCACCTTTTGCTTATTGACTATAGCTTTTCTAGATATATTTATTTTGTTATTCTATCATGAGAAAAAGTATACCAAATGCTACTCCTAATCTCTTGGTCACTGCAGCTTTGACCTGGTGCTAGAACTGCATCTTCTCAGAGGAAGCTGGATTGCAGCATGATTACAGAGCTCTGTAATCATGATTACAGTGCTCTGAATGGGATGTCAGCTTAGTCACTTCATGCTGCAAGCCATGGAGAGCATCCTGTGCTCTGAAATTCTCCTTCTGGATCGGCCACTGCGATGGGAAATGTCCTTGCCCTCTCTGTGTCATGTCAGCTTGGTCAGCCATCAGCCAAACCCCATGCAGCTGCTCATTCATGGCCCCACCAGTGGGATCAGAGACAGAATCGGAAGGGTAAAAGCTGGAAAAGTCATGCATTGGGATAAAGACAGTTTAATAGGGAAAGCAAAAACCACACATGCAAGCAAAGCAAAGCCAGGAATTCATTCAGCGCTTCCCATGGTCAGGCAGCTGTTCAGCCATCTCCAGGAGAGCAGGGCCCCATCATGTTAACAGTGACTTGGGAAGACAAACTCCATCACTCCAAATGTCCCCCCCTTCCTTCTTCCCACTTTATATACTGAGCATGATGTCAGATGGTCTGGAAAATCTTTTTGGTCAGCTGGGGTCACCTGTCCTGGCCGTGTCTCCTCCCAGTCTCCCAGGCACCCCCAGCTTCCTCTCCAGTGTGGCAGTAGGAAAAGCAGAAGAGGCCTTGGCTCTGTTAAGCCCTGCTCAGCAATAACAAAGGCGTGTCTATATTATCAACCCTGTGTTCAGCACAAGTCCAGAACACAGGCCCATACCAGCCACTGTGAAGGAAATTAACTCTACCCCAGCTGAAACCAGCCCAGTCAGCATCCCCAGAAAGCCTGGACTGCCCAGAGGAGCTCCTGGTGCACATCTGAGAGGCTGCTGTGTGTGTGCAGCAGCTGCCCTCAACTCCTGTGGGGTACATGAGACTGGCAAGTCTCTCAGCTGGACAGCTCCCATTATCCAAGATAAGGTGGCACTACCCAAGGTGGGGATCCTCACTTGGTCACCTCCATGAAGTACCTGAAGTTAATGGGATAGATTGACCTTTTAATCCCAATCTTATATCAATAGCTTTGGACTTAGACTATTTTTTAAAATTCTGAGGTATTGTAATTGAAGCATTTTGTTTCTCTTCAGCACTTCTTCCTGAGCACTAGCACTGTTTCTGGGCAATGACTTTCAAACATTAACGTATTTAAAGAGCTGAGATGAGGAAATATGTTCTTGGTTCAAAAGAAACAAGTTTGGAGAAGCAAGCAAGAAACAAACATTTCTAAAAGATCCCAGTGAAACATTTTGATAAGTCCATGGTTTAAACAGGGAGAACATCCAAAGAGAAACTTGTAGAAGATATAATAATTTCTTTTTTTCCAAATGCTGCTACTTTTGGATTTAAAAAGTTATTGTCTACATAATTTGTGCTTAATTTTATTTCTCAGATATTGGATTAAATTGTTCTCTGTCACTCAAGTGTATCTGTGCTTTGATCTCTTACCTTATGTAAAAGGCATCAGGCTGAATTTTCAAGAAATAGCTATTTCACCATTTACATCTAACAGAAAAAAATTACATTCTCCACTTACACGTTTTCTCACAAGTGTGAGAAAGAGAAAAGATTTCAATGCACACATTTTCAGCAGAGATTAAAGAGCAGAGGATCAGTCCAAAGTGTCCTGGCCATCCTAATATTACATGCACTTGAAAGGCAGCTAGCACATGAAAGAAGACTCTTTTTGGAATCCCAGTTCTTCCCTCCCCCAGCCTTTGCAATGCAATTAATTCCCCTTTATTTGAATTTTCCTTCATGTGAACAGATGAGCACATATCTTCAGTTACATGGAGATGGCTGCAGTAGAAAGAGGACAACATCATCAGGGTTTGCTTCTGCTTTGCCTTGTGACATCCCAATGGAGAGGCCCTGCAGACTGGCCTTATCTCTGGTGTGCAATAGCATCACCTATCTTGTCTCTTCTACACTTGTATTCCCAGGGTAAGAAAGCCACAGACTGAGAGCAGCATGAGGAATCCCAGGAGTGACTATCAAGGCTAGGCAGAAGATGAAAGAAAGGTAATGTCAGTTCCCTCTTTGTACTGTGCTGGGTGGCACGTAAGCTGACAAACTGAAATCCTCTGCAGCTGGTGAAGTGAAGCTTTTCATGCTGCCACAAAAATAGCTGTCATTATTCAAAGGCTAAATACCCCACATCATCCTACAGACTTCAAGCTCTTTCCAAAACTTATTCATATTGGCTGGCTGAGCAGGGAAAGCCTGATTGCTCTGTTCATCAGGGTGCATGCTCATATGCAGCATCTCCCATGAGCCCTTCTTGATTCACAAAGGGCAAGTCCAGGAGGGCACCTTTCCTAGCTGCCTCACTGGTTAATTATGAAAAGAAATTATACTAAGCAAACTTTAGGAATTTCCAAATTACTTGTCCACACAGTGACAGAGTAGGGTATTTCCAGCTGAGGTGTGGAACATTGAAATGTCCCATAAAGATTAGGGCTATGAATCAAGAGATTTCTCCTAAAGGCCTGTAGAATAACTAACTCATCAGTGCTATCGTCCTGGCTGGGTGCTTGATAGAGAACACCAATAACAATACCTTCTTTCTTTCACCTTTCTCTGATTTAAGCCATTGCCTCTCAAATACAACTACCCTAAAGGGACCCCTAAAGTGATCTAAAGTAAAACCTTTACCTTAAGCGGAGTCATATTGCTTCACCTCGTCAGTCCTGCCAGTCCCTCCTGAAAAGTCTGTTTCTGCTTTTCCTGTAATAATTATGTAATTTGAACAGTAAATATCATCAGAACTGGACTAGTAATGACTCTTTGACTAGAGTTTTGCAACTTTAATTAATATGGCTTTGCGTATATGGGGCATTGCTTTAGCCCACTGAAGTTACGTGGGGTATTTTGTCTTGAGGCTTAGTTTCAGTTTGGATTCACTGCATCCATACCTTCTGTGTGCTACAGCCAATCTTTGATAACTGAGATTGGGCACTCCCTGCTTGTTTAGGATAAGCACTAGCATCTGTGCACATCATATTCAGCAACCCTTTCACAGTAGTTTCTAGCTAGCAGAAATTTTCTGTCATGTCTCAGATTTGATATTAACACGTCACTTGTGGTGTTGTGGAAAAAGGGTGCCTTTTCCTCTTGTGAGAGAGAACATGTCACTGCTCCCTTACCCCCTGCAGGCTTGTAGTCACATTGCAAATGAAAATATGTTTCCTGATGATGTGAATCTGTTGGGGTGAATTATTTTTTTCACAGTGTTGTACTTTTTCTGCTTCCCCATACTTGTTATCAATCAGTAGAAGACCAATGTGAAAAATGTCCTTCTGTATCTTGTTTGAAGGCCATACAGTCCCCTGTAAATGAAAGAGGAAAAACCAAGAAAAAGCATTTGGGCTTTGCAAACTTTCAGTCATATATAGAGACTTCTGCAAAGAAAAGCAAAGAAATTTAATCCAGAGGAAACTAGATTGTAAAGCTTATGCATCTTGGGCAAATTCCTGCTCTGTTCAGAGGATATGAAAGACACCGTCTGGAAAGAAAAACATGAAAGAGCTTCTATAAATAGCAGTTTAATATCTTATCAGCATAGAGCCAGGAGCAGGGTGATATTACAATAGGAAGCATGCTGCCACCTCCAGCTGTGGGAGGCAGGGCACTGGGTGAAATCCTCACCTGGCCTGCAGGCAGAGCAGGATGATGGAAGTGGGAGCTGCAGGGCTGCGTCTGAGGCTTGTGCCTGGGTTTGAGATCCGCCAAGCTCTGTTTTCCCTTGCCAGTCACTGCACATCTTGCAAGTTGTTCACACAGATTACTAACATTCCAGAGAGAGCCTAGAAAATCTATCCCAAGAGAAATGCTGGGAATTTGCATCGTGCTCTTTTTTTGTCTAGTTAAAAGTTGAAAATATGGATTTTCCTTATGAAGAAAAATAACCTGTAGCATTTCACTGAAGCTTTTTAACCTTTGTATAATAAAGGTTATGTGTTATTATGAGAAAATAAAACAGAAATGGGCAAAACAAATTTTCTTTCAAGTTAATGTGTTTCCACTGGGTATATTTTGCCCCTTCAGATCTTCTTCAAGAAAAATCATTCTGTGAGAAAAATACCAACAACCTTATTCATGGTAAAGGCAGCAGAAAGTTGAATTGCATTCCTTAAGTCATGTGAATTCAAATTTTCCTGCCTTTCCTCTAGCTTGGCATAGCTAAAGGATTCTGACAAGGTTTTGTGTCCATGTCATGTAAATTACAAGGCTGCATTTTCTTTCCCTCTGCTGTTCACATACATTTGAAAGTGCCTGGAATTTGAGTCTTAATGATGATTTCATAGGAGAAAACTGAAAACAGAAAAGAAGTGTAGCTTTGTAAGAATAAGGGGAAAAATTGTCAACAAGTTTCTTTATTATTGCACTCCAAAAGTCAAGATAAGAGTCCTCACTCCACTTGCAAGTGTTGATGACAATTATTACATTACAATCCTTATGTCTGTAAACCAGTAAAGGGAGGAAAATGTCTGTCATGTGTCTGTAAAAACTTGAGCCTGGAGAAAATGTTAAAAGGGAGCCTCTCTGCCTATTGAGCTGTGGTTCCTTTTTCGTGGTTCCACCCCTTGTTGGTAGATTAAAGGAAGAGAGCTGGGAAATAGAATCTGCCTCCTGTTGATGTGCTGTTGCTCATTAGGATGGCACAAGCACATGGCAATCCAATCTTTAGTTGAATTGTTGCTGTACAAGCATTCTGTTATTTGATCTCTGCAGATTAAAAGATTTCTCTCACTGAGAAATGTATTCAATTTGCTGTTACTTAGGGTAAATCTCAGGCCTCGTGGAGGCTGGATGAGAGGCAAAGTGGATAATGAAGGGCAAGTTTGCCAAATAATGAAAATGTCAGCACTGTTTGAGAGTTTAGATAGCATCAGCAGTAAATTAATTGACAGCAGTCTGTTGAAAAGATGGCAAAGGTTTTTATCTTAAGCAGCATAAAACAAAGATAAATTTGAGTACTCAACACATCACTGACAGTGATCTCAGTTCCTACAGCGCTTCGGCAGGCTGCTGCTACCACAGCTGACAGGGATGCACAGAGGTGCCCTCTCAGGGCTGAGCTCCTGCTTTGCAAAGGCAGTGGCACATGGTTCCCTCACATGCAGCGTCCTCCAGGCTTACAGCTTAATCCCCTAGAATTGCAATGATCAGTTAAAAGATCTGACAAACAGGATGAAAGCCATTCAGATAAGTGCAGTTTCTAAATACCTGCACTCAGAAGTACTTTTTGGAGTGTGATCAGAAACTTCGTGAGCACTCGTCTCATTAGTGCAGACAATGGATTTAACGAGTCATCTTTCTTCTGCTTAGTGGAAAGTGGAGAGTCTGGACATATGTGAAACTGTCTTTGGTCAGAAAAGAGGCTATAAATCCAAGCAGTCAGAGGTATACTGCACAACAGGGCTTGAACAGATGTACCAAATTCCTTTCCTTAATACATGGGATTATTGCAATGATTCATACTGTTTTGCAAAAAGCTGCTCACAGCATGCACGGGGAACCTGCAGACTGAGGCTTGCTGATGCTTCGAGAATTTCTTAAAATCCCTTGGCTACAGCCAGCAGCTCCTGCAAATTTAGAAGATGAGGCTGGCTCAGACACCCACAGGTGGCCCATGACTCTCTAAGGAGAGAAAAAACTTCTCTTGGACAACACCAGCACTCCCGGAGTGATTCAGCTACCTGGTGCAGCCCTATCTTAATCCATTTATACAGAGTTGGGTACCACCGGAGGTTTTCTCTCATGCTTGCCACAGGGGTCCAGTAGCAAGGCCCTGGGGCTGCCAGATCTGGGAGACTTGGATGTTATTTCTTGTGGGTACAGGGACACAGAAGTCACCCTTTTCCTCTTGATCAGAGAAAGCTGTAGGGGATAGCTACTCGGAACCATATTCTCTCACCTAGGCACATCCTGTTGAAAACAGGAGATCCTCACTGTAGAAGATGTGAGATCTTCTCTTCCTCGTGGTAAGGACAAGGTTTTAAACTTTAACTTCATCTTGCAGTTCATTTCTCACTGTACAGCATGGCTGCTGTCACTGAAATTTCCGTATTTCCACATAAATGTAAGTCATTTTTTCAGCATGACAGATGTTCAAAACCATCATTTATGTCTTTCTCATTGTGTTTCACATGCTTTGGTAGGAAAGGAGCTCTCTCCTCTCTGGATGGCAGTGCCTGGAGTGCTGCCTCAGGCCAAAGTACAGGAGAATCTTCAGACTATGGGCACCTGCCCTGCCAGAGCTACAGGTGTGGCCACCAGCAAGTGCCTTGCTTTGGGAGAGGCTTGTGTTCCAAATTCCCCAGGAATCTGGAGGGAAACCATCACCCTGAAACAGAGGCTGCAGCTTTTAGTACAGGAGAAACCATGGCCACACAATGAGCTGTGCCATGGTCTGCTTCCAAAGGTGGCTCTATGCCCTTGCTGTGTGTCCTGCCTTGAGCATTGTTGTGAAAGGTGAGTTGAACAATTTGTTGACTCACATCAATGGAAAGTAAAACCCTACAACCTGCTTTAGAGATTAAAACTACTGAAAGTAGTTGAAAGGAATGGAGATATAGGGAATTTCTAATTTTCAAGGAAAGCACATCTATATATGTCTTCCTTAATTCTCTAGAACCTACTTTAAAAGACATTTTTGGGTTTCAGAGAAAATATTTTTTTTACCTCTGTGTGCTGTGTAGTCCTCAGAAACATGATTCACAATCAAACATCAGTTTTTCTAATGGAAAACTCAAATGATTAATTTGTCTTTGATATAGTATCTGTACCACTTCTCATTGATTTCCCCCATGTCCTGAAGTATAAGTGTTAGTTTCTAAAATGTATGATTATCACAAATACAGATCTCTTCCTCTTTTCACTCCCACTTGTCTCACCAGCAATGATATTTTCTTCCGTACTTTTTTCAGAAATGTGTATTTCTCTCAAGCTGTAAGTGAAACATTTCTTATCCTGCAAAATCTCTTTTTGTATGTTTCTCAAATCCCTCATAGGACCAAGTTGTTCTTCTGCCTCAGAGAAAAGAAAGGATGCTCTGATTTTATATTGCTATACTTCTAGTTTTGCAGAACTTGCTGTTTCTTGATGTCTGTAGTGCAGTTTATTCCCATTTCTTATTCCTTCCTATTCTTTCTTTGGCTTCCTTGGTATTCAGGGATAAAGCTCTGCCTCAAGTTTTTTTTATTTCTTTTTTTTTACCTTATCTATTGTTCCCAGACTTTGTTTTCTTTCTTTCTTACTTTCTTACTCTCAAATTTTCCTTCTTACAGCCAAGTTAGCAAATGACAAAGCTCCTCTTAACTTTCTCTCTTGCTATTGTCTACCCTCCCATTGACTTTGGCACTGTCATTTAGCTACTCAGCTCACAGGTATAATTCACTCTTTTGTTGCTGTTTCAAAATATGTCTTTCTTTTGCCAGCTCCATTTTTTGGAGAGCTTTCTTCACCTAGCTATTTTTATTCTATGATTGTCTAAATGTCCTCCCAGAACACACTTATTCATGTCTTGTCTTTTCCTTTTCTTACAGGTCCAATACGTTATTTTCACCTGTAACCTCCAAACACTGACTATTATTATTTTTAATGGAATTGCTGTGTCTATTTCTACCATCTGTGTAGCTCGTGGATCTGAGGTGCTTCAGAGGTGGTTGCCACTACTCCAGCTAAACACAATTGCCAAAGTTGTGGTTCAGATAATAGAGAGTAGACTTTTTTTCCCTAAAAGCACACACAAGGAGGAACTACTGTGTAATGCTTGTGGAGACTGGGATTCTCATTACATTTTTCTGTTAGTAAATCATCTAACAAAACAAGATGCTCTCATAAAAAGAGCTGCTGTACTATAACCTTGGGCTCCACATAAAGCATAAAAGGGAAATATGGTCTTGATCAAGGGAAGAATTTGTGATAGTTATTATATATCATGGTAAATCATGTTAACTATGCTCATCTGTAATATAAAAATAAAGTAGAGTGACATTTAGGCTCATGGACATTGCTGGGATGACATTTCTGGAAAACGAGTTACCCACCAAACAGAAAGAGCAGCCAAAGCTGGTACATAAACAGCCCTGACACTACACATGCAGCAAGAGAAATGGGAGGAAAGCACACAGTATCAGTCATGGTCAGACCAGCTGTACTACGATGCCAGCAGCAAAATCAGGACTGACTGGGAATTGTCTGAGCTCCTGCAGAGGTCACAGTGTCACGGAACTCTCCTCACCGCCACTTTCAGCGCTGCCATGCCCAGCCTGTTTGGGAGGGCCCTGAAGCTCCTGGGGAAGAAAGGGACAGCAGGGCTTGGTCAGCAGCAGGGCAGGACAGGCACAGCTTGGGGAGGGTGAAGGAAGGGAACTCTGGAGAGGAGGTCTTGGGGATAATATGGGGCATTTCACCTCTGCTCCCACTTCCTGGTGGATGGTCCACATGCTTGATCTCCTCAGGCATTTATATTTCTGTCTCAGACCAGATGGACATGGACCACATAAACAACAGTCTCAGTGATCGCTGAAAGCACCACCCACTGCCCCCACACAGCGCTCACTCCATGCCCCCACCTGCTGCCCTTGCTGCTAGCCCCCAAGAGAGCTGGGAAAAGGAGGATCAGAAGTGGTTGGCTACCATAGCAGAGCACTGTGTTTGATCATGAGGTGAGCTCAGGAGCCAGGGAAGGAGGACATGTGTGGGGAGAACCAGTCCTGGGGGTCAGCAGCTGAGCTCCAGTCCTCTGGTACAACCTGCCACCCCCACATCTTGGCTCTTTATTGTAACACATGCCAAAACAAAAGCAAAAATGGGG
>VZRN01003135.1:30436-101835 GCA_013397935.1 Dasyornis broadbenti | reverse complement strand
GCGAAGGAAAGCAAACCCGCCACTATGAAAAGATTTTATCCCAAAAGAAAAATTAATTTGAAGGGACTTAAGTAAGCTCATGGAGAAAAGAGCTTTTACATACTCTGATAAGTATGTGACCTCAAGAACTCCTTAAAATATTGGTTTCTAGAGGCTGGGAGGAATTGTAAGGGCAGATGACTGCTTTTTACATTCTTTTCTTAAGAGTCTTTCAGAAAACTGCTGTTAGACTTAAAAGACCCTTGCTCTGAGTCTGGATATGTTTACATTCTTTAGAGCCCTCTTAGAAGTTGCCTGTAGCACAGTGATGTGTCTCAAATCCCAAGTTTACAGCTCCCTTGAGCCACAAATCTGGAGCAGAGGATGTCTAGGAACTTCCCTGTGGACCCACACACAGGATTCTCCAGGGTTAGAAGTGTGCAGGGTGACAGCTCCATGCGGATGTTGTCTCCTGCCCTGGGGCAGAGATGTGAGGAGGTGTTGAAGAGCCTCCTGAGAGATGATTCCTGAAGAGGAGAAAGGCAATGAGCAATCAGGCAGGGCATGTTTAGAAACCTCCACAGCAGATAGAGCTGACATGAAGCAGTCAGCCGTGGCTGACCTCTCCCAGAGGCAGGATGCTATTTCTGGAGTGTGGGAGCCGCAGTTTGGGTCACAGCATGCTGCAGCCACGAGACGAAAGGCAGTGATGCCCTGTGGGGAAACACAGCTCCCTGGAGAGGAACAAAGGGCATCCACAAGCCAGCAGTGCACTGTACAGCATGGGAAGGAAAGGGCTGTGCAAGTGTAGATGTGCATTTTTTTTTTGCTCTTCAGAGCCCGCCTTCCCCGTAAAGCTGCAGCACCTTTTCAGAAATGAGCATTTAGGAGATTTCTTAGCTTTGTAAGACACTCCAAACTGGGATAATTCCCAAGGGTGCCAAAAGAAAATGTTGGCAGCAGAGTTCCTTCTGAAACCAGTCCTAAATTCCTTACCCAGCAAAGCTGCCACTTGACAGGAACACACAGACATCAGTGCCAGGTACTTTGTCAGGCAGACACAATTTGTGGAGTAACAATTCATCAAACCTGTTCATAATGGGCTCAAAGCTGATTATATATCACAGCCTACCTGCCAGTTGCCTGTTGGGAGGGTGGGATATACTGTTCAAAATGGCTAATGAGGTTGCTAAGTTCCTTATCTGGCATGTTTCACTATAGGACAAAGCAAAAATGAACAGAAACACCAGCCCCTGCATCATTAGGTAAGATGTAGTCAGGAAATACATTCATAATTCATTCTAAATTATAGGGAAATCACTTTAATTTTAGGAGAAGGCAGCATAATGGAATCAGTTAATGATTAGCTCACCTGCCTTACAGTTGTTCAATAATATGCTGTTTTCCTGCTCTATAAACTACATTTTAATTGCTGCCTAATGAAAGAGCCTGAATTTTTCTTACCTCCTGCAATGAGGCAAGAAGGATGTGTTTTTACTCCATACATCTCAATTTCATGTCTCCCTCCCACTGAACATTTTGCTGTATTTTGTTTTGAACTACACCAGAGTGGTCTGGAATACATTAAAAGTGATAAAGAGATGTCATTGCATTGTATGTGACATCACATAAACTGTTCTCATCGGTTATACAGGGTTCAGTTGTGTTTTCAGTGCTCAGTCCTGAATCAGAGCTGGAGAAAATCTTCCCCCAACTTTAAGACGTGTGGAGGTGTCTTGCCGAAGTGTCACCATCACCTTGCCCACTGTGCTGCCTCTAGATTGGGTGCCCTCGTCATTGGCACCCCTCCTCAGGTCAGACCCATAGCAGTCACTCTACTCCAGGTGCCTTTGGCCACTCTAGAGCTGTATTGATGACATGTATCAAAGGCTTTACAGGTCCCATGTGACCCAGAATCCTCTGTGCCTCCCTGCAGCCACCACCAGGCAAAATGAAAAGTGCTCAGGTAGCAAGTGGATGCATAGAGTAAGTTCATATTCACGCTGCCCCAACAGGATGTCTTATCCCCAGACTGCTGTCAGGGGCTTCGTCAGTCAGAGGGTGGGGGGTTTTATTATGAAGTCTCTTTCTTCTATGAATTTGTCTAATTGTTTTTACATATTATTTCCATACTTTCATGCAGCTATGAGATCACTCATTTAATTATATTGGATAATTTGGCCTTGTGACTGTTTCAAATCTGTCTGCTATGCAGTGCTTTCATTGGCGGGCTCTCAGGTCTCAATTATTCCTTTATCACCCATCTCTCCCATTCCTGTTTTAATTCCTCTTGCTATATATTTAACTGCTTGAAGGATATTGGTCTCTTTCCATATGGTCCTGTTTTCTTTTCAGAGCACTGATCAAACTTGCTGCTCCTCTCTGCATCTTTCCTAGTTCTTCAATGGCCTTTTTGAGCTGTTCTGGCCCTCATGAGCAATGATAAAGAAGAATATGATGCCAGCTGTGTGACATGGCGTGGTTCTTCAGAAGAGCAACCCAGCCACTGACCACAGGGAACTGCTTGGCTATGAAACGGGACAAAGAGCAGAGGGCAAAGACTTCATGGCACCAACTGCACATCTGTGACCAGTGGTCACGTCTGTCAGTAAAGTTTTGTCAGACACATTCCCATGTCACTTTGCTATTTGGTTCTGTTCCTTACCTTATTACTCCTTAAAAACCATGCGATCTCAAGATGGCAAAGGTTGTAAAACAATCTTTGTAGCATGCATGTAGTCTTCAGCGGAGGCCCTGGCATGTACCACAGAACAACTGATGACAATTTGATTCCCTGGCTAAATATTAATTCTTTCTTGAGGACAAACAAAGGAACAGGAACTGGCTACTGAGCTCCTTGCTGAGGGCCCCCGCTCCTGTGGTACGGAGCAGTGTCCCCACGAAGGGATCTGACCAGCACCCGCACTGGGCAGCCTGGATGATGCTCCAGTCCATCAGCAGCTCCTGAATGTGCTCTGAGTGGGACAGAAAGCAACTCCAGTGGGAAAGCAGCGCCTCCTGTTCTCACTGACTCCCACAAGAGCTACTCTTTTGCCAGAGCTAACTAGGCACATCCTTTTTGGAAGGCAGATCAGAGAGGTCAGATAGAAGGTGGATAGATGTGAATGATGGGGAAGACTGCCATGGGAATGATGGGAGCAGTGTCCAGTGGCATCTGAGCTGTTGTGGAGGATTCAGCCCTGCAGACTGATGTGCCAGCAAGGGGTGAGCAGGACCCAGAGGTGCAAAGCATCAGATGGCATCACCCAGGGCAGAACAGCTTGCACAGTGTCATCCCAGTGTGGACAGCTTTGGGACAGGGCTTGCCAGCTCCCCACTGTGTGCAGGAGCCAACGCACAGGCACAGTGGGTTCCTTTCTGTCTCTGCCAAGATGAGACAGGTTTAGAAGCAGAAAATTGTCTCAATACTTTTGGGGCCATTACTGCAGCTTCTGGGAACTAACCTACTTCTCAAGAAGGCTTGATAGTCTTAAATGCAGAAGCGCAATGAGGCCGTCACCAGGTGTGGTCTATGGGAACCTGCTCCCATCACTGGACATCTGCTCTGCACCTGAGCCCTGCCTCTGGGGCAGGTGGCTGCTCCATATGCAGGGAGGAGTGGACCAAGCAATGGTGGTTTAGAAAACCCTGTCCAATATCTGAATGTTAAATTATACCAGTACCTCAGTGCCTTTAAGAATGGAATTAACTCTCATTACTAAATTGTACATTCTATTAATACTATTTGACACATATGATCATAGGCAGTTATCTTTTATTGTTACTGTAAAGGCTAAAGGTATATATCCTGTTCATTGTACTTTCAGATCAGTGATGGTAATGAAAAAGATTTTAATTAGGTCAGGCTTTAAGGCAATAACCATCCTAAAACTCTGTCTGTGCCCAGCCCTGTCTGAGAGAAGGAAGAAAACAAGAGATAGAGGGCACAGGTGGAGGTAAAGGAACAGGCACACAGAAAAATAATTGACGATGGAGTACCTCCGTCTCCCATCTGCTCTCCTAGCAGAAACAAAGACAACTCATTTTACTCCAAAAGCGGTGAATGGAGGGATAAATAAGGGTGAAGGCACAGTGAAGTTGGAAGCTGTGTGCTCAGCAGAGGCAGGAACCATCAACAGACACTCAGCCTCTCCTGCTGCTCTGCAAGGCACTGCTCAGACACTATTTTCCAGCCGGTACAATCTCACTACATAGGGTGGGCAAGTTAGGGAAAGGTACTCTGGTCATGGAGGTGGGAAGGGCTGGGTGGAGCAGTAGGACGGATGAGCTGCACAGAAGGGAGTGATTTGTGAATTAAAATCAACAGATGGAATCAATAATAGATGCATCTTTGGCTTCTAATGCATGACCTCTCTCCCTTGCTGGCTGTCAGGCAGCAGATCTGAGAAAACAGATGTCTGTGGTCCTGCAAGCTGTGGGCTCCTACTCTGCTTGTGGGATCTGGGACCTCTCCCACGTGCTTTCCCAGGAGTCTGGCTCTGCAGGTCTCACCTGGGAATTACTGCTTTGTAAAAATGTCACAGCAAATCCTCACCTACTGATGTCCCACTAACCCTGCAGCACTTCTAATGCACTGGCCCCCAGAAAAGGCAATGATGCTTCAAGGCACTTTGGACATTAAGTTGCTAGCCTTTGTAGCTCAAAGTCTTGAGAAAAGAATAAGGCCTTCGAGAAGTCAAACATAAATTTAACATTTCCAAAAGAAGTGACTGCCTAAAAGGTCATTCCTGTAGCAACAGTGCCTTGGAAAGACTGTAATTTGACAAAATGTGGGGAAAATAAGCTTCACACACCACTTGCTAAATTTCATACGGGTTCACTTTCATCAGCTGATCACTCCCATATTTGTGAATGATTAATATGGTGAATTTTGTTTTCTTGAAAGGAAAGCTTCTTCCTGTTGTTCTGACCTTTATGACCTAGAAATACAAACAGCTGATACGGTTCTCCTCACTGAAAGTTGCTCAAAATGCCTCTCAAAGGTGTCTGCACGCTGCAAGGCCTCTTTGCTGCCTGTGCCTCCTGGTCTTCCTCCTTGTGTCCTTACCTTTAAACAGGCATTACACTGCTGTTAGCTTTTTGTCCTTCTCTTTGAGAAAGAAGTGAATATTCAAATAAAACTTTCTGAGAAATGAAAAATGGAAGTGAAAAAAGAAAAAGACCTTGTCAAGAAAAAGAAAAAAAGCTCACACTGAAAAATAAAATGAGGTCAATAGATGGGGATGTGAAGACTTTAAGAATGCCTTTTTGGAAGTTTGCACATACAGAAATAGCCTGTATAAGGCTTTAAGAAAAATACATCAGTGTGATGCATATGAAATAGATCCCACACATGACACTTCTGATGCAAGTGAAGACTAACTTCTGTTTGGATTTCCTTTTTTTAATGAACTCTTTTTTTTCTTAGAAAGTAAGAGAGTAAAGTAAGTAGATATAATAATTTGTTCCTATCCTATTGATTTATCTAAATTTGTTTAATCCCATTCTATTTGGATTATATGAGGGATCTGCCCACTGTTTTTTTGGATTGCTCAGTCATAAATGATTACCCTCACAAATTAAATACGGCTGCCATTTATCTTGTACCTTGGCTCCAAAATAATTATTTTTAGATTTCCCTTCTTTTCATTAGCCTAGTTTGTTCCTTCAAATGACCTCTTTTTTCTTTTTCTTTTTTTTTTTTTTTTTTTTTTTTTTTTTTGTTAGAAACTAGGAGCATATTAGGTAAGTTTGCGTCCAGTGATGTAAAAATCAAATTCTGAAGAAAAACCTGTGGCAGAAGCAAACTGAGGAAGCTCTTTCAGTGGCCCTTCTTTCCTCTGACACACAATCCAGGCTATCTTTGTGCTTAAATGCTTCTTCCAGGTCCACAAAGGCTGCAATTGTTTGTATCAGTGTGTAGATGGAAAACCATGCCTTTCCCCACTGTTTTCCTCACACTATTACTTAGGAATAAACATTCATCCACAGCTGGGAAGGAAAAATCCTGGAAGTAACCACAGGGCTAATGGAAGGAAGAATGTGAACCTGCCCCCGAAAAAGACCAGCCCTACCTTTCTTCTGTTTCTACTGAGTGAAGGTACAAGCAAAGAGAATTCAGCCCTCTGGCAGGCACACAAAGTCCTCGACCAAAAGCATGGGGACCACATTGGAATACAATGAAGGTGCTCCAGGGCTGAGTTAGTGTGTGGTGGTGATCCTGTAGAAAGCCTTGTATCATCTCATGCTGCCTAGGGAAAATGTACACCATCTAACCACCTAATGTGTGCTTTCCTGCCTACATCATCCCCCCAAACAAATACATTGAGACAAATTAATTATTCTAAGTATGAAAGATTAGCCTTAATACTGTGTAATTCCAACTCTGAAACGAATCAGTAAAAGGAATTAAATTATTCTTGCACATAATTGCATGGATTCAGTGCAATTACATAGTAAAGTTGACAGTTTTCACTTAATTTATTGTTCTTTAAAATGATTGTGTGTGTTTCTCTAATTCTTTGGAGCGCATGAAAGAGAGAAGTACTTGGAAATGGAGACTACTTGGCAATGTGTTTTTGAAACAGAGTTGCAGAAGCTACTGCAAATTCAGCAAATGTTTTGTGTATGGGACAGAAGGATCTGCAGGATATTTAAAGGAAAGAGTCCTTCATTCCAGTTCTGTTAAACTTGGCTTCAAGTTTGGATTCTTGGTCTGATTCTTTACTTTTCTGTTTTCTTCTTTCATCATGAGTTACAGACAGATGTGCCTGCCCAGTGAACTCAACTTTACGTGTTGTTGCAAAAAAGTTGAGGGAACAGGCACAAAGTTGCCCTGGCCAACTGGTGTCATGTGAGGCACCTTTGAATCGTAGTTTACATGTAAAACCAACTGATTGTGTTGGCAAATAGAAAAAAGATTAGTTCTTCGAGTGCCAAAATGTGTAATTTTCCCAGGTTCCTGGGTAGAAACTCTGCTCAGTGTTTCAGTAGCAGGTCCTTTACATTGGCTACCAGCCCTTACTGCTGCTCTTCAGCTCATGGAGAGAGGGCAACATTTGGAACTGATGCTTTGGACTTGATTCTCATGCCTGCTGGGGGACTGGCACCAAAAGAAACTGACATCAGCCATGAAAATAACTCACATTAACACCTTTCCACCTTTCCTTGGCTTCTAGGCAAGCTGCAGTTTTAGGCTCCATTTTCAGTGCCAGAAAATTGACATAACCAAAATCAGTGCACTGAAATCTCAGATCCCGGGATCTCTCTTACTGTCTATATAAAATGCAAGTGAAAAAAAATAAATATTTAAACCTGGGGAAAAAAAATTTCATCTCCAAAATAACAAAATCAAATATATCATGTCAGAGCTGTGCCGCAATAATCTGTAACCATATTGAATAAAGTGGTCCAAATGCTGTCTTCTGGTCTAAATGTCAGGCAAAACCTTCATTGGTCTCACGGATATGAAAGCAAGAAGGTTTAGGTGCCCAAGAAGTAGTTAAGGACAAGCTCATCCTTGAGAAAGAGCCTGTAAAGCCAATGATCTAATTTGGTGATAAGTAGGTTCTGCTCTGTCTTTAATGCAAGGACAGAGTGGAAAGCCTGTTTATGACTTTAATATCAGTCTCATAGTTTGAAAGATCTCAGCCAAATCTTCTTCTTCTCTAGCCATTAAAATAATTATTTTAGCATTTTCCTTCTATTATTTCTCTTGCCCTCGGAGCTCCATTGAGAATGGCAGGGAACTGGAGAGTGGGGAAAGAGGGCATGCACACTGTTTTGTGTAATATAACAGCACAAGGGAGACAGTTCTTGTCCCTGTGCTATGTGTAGCTACAAAGGACTGAAAAGCCATAGCATGACAGCTATTTCCGCATCCTTCAAAATGTAGATTGAATTATTGGGATGATCTCTCTGTGTAAGAAATTTACAACCTACCTTGGCATTCTTTCACTGGAAATCAGAGATAAGAAGGATTTAGTGGATTCACAAGCAGTTCAGAAAGATTGTTCTTGCTTATAATATGCCACAGTTTATAATACTTCAACACTTTTTCATCTTTAAACTTAGCCTAGATTTCTATCAGCTTCTCCTATGTATAATGTTTATTCTCATGAAGAATTTAATTTTAATGCTAGGTGAGACAAGTCTATTGGATGTTTACTCAGTTTTACAGAGGTAATCAATTCACTGATTTTCTGCAGTACTTTGGCTTGCAATTTGCTTAGGCATTTTGGATTGTCTAGGTAGTCTTGATGAATGTTTCTGCCTTATGATAGAGGTGAAATGGCAAGAAATACTATACTTCAATAGGAAACATTATTCTGTAGTCCCAAAATTGGAGAGAAACCTTACAAAAGATACTTTGCAAAGTTGTACAGAGTAAGGACCAACAGTGCTTCATTGCTAACTAAATGGTATATTAAATAGTTAATGCGTATTAGTGGAATGGAAAGACAGGTGTGTTTTGAATGTACCTGTTTATTGACAGCATTTGTTTAAAGCCTTGTACATTAGTGCTAATATGCATTCTTTTTTTTTCTGGTAGTCTGGTCAGTTAATTATCACTTCAATATCTACTTCATCCAAAGGGAAAATGCACCCAAAATACTCTGCAAGAGCCCGGGATGGCTTAGTTAATTTCACTTAGGAAGTAAGTTGTTCATTCTCTGTGCAGCATCAGAATTAAATTTTTTTTTTTTAATATATAGGATTTTACTTTTAGCATTGGATAAAGCTCTCGATATTACTGGAAATCATCAGTCACCCTACTGGAAAAGACACAATGGACTTCATCCTTATGTGAACTCAAAATAGCACACGGGTATGAAGATGCCCTTTAGTTTGATTTGGACTGTTACTTGTCATTTAGAAAAAACAATCAAACAAAATATTTCCAACATGTAAAGATCAAACTTTTAAATCTTTTCCATAAAATTATAGTAGCACATCATGTTTGATAGACACAGCTCTAATAGGCACTGCCAATACAAAGAGAGTATCCTAAGCACATACCTACTAAATTCAGCATACTTTTCCTTCTGTTTAAAATGCGTAAAAATCCCAAAGCAAAATAAACAATCTTTAGTTGGGATTGAAACAGAGTTGAAGAGGTGACAGAGGTTTGGCAAGTGTCTGAGGACAAGGAGTAGTTCTAGATATTCTGGCCTAGATTCAGCGAAGCACATCCTCTTGCACAATGTATGGCGTAAGAGACTGGGGGGAAAAGCAGGTGTTGGTTCATCTACAGATGTCTAAAGACTTGGATAAGGAGCCAGCGCTTTAAATTCTATTTAGTTCCTGCAAAGACGTAGGCAGCCACTCACCTTTCAGAGGTCCACACCTACTTCAGTTGGTGTCCATGGACAGCCACTTCCCACATATCTCTGAAATTCATTTGGATGATTCTCAGCACTAATTTAAGCACTAATATTCTTAAGAAAACCTACACTTGAATGCCCAGCTAGAGATACTTAAAAGTGACCTATCCATGAGTCACTGTTTTACCAGCTGTTCCAATAATATGGCAGATCTACTTTAGTGCACTTATACTTAAGAAATTACTGTGGTTTGTGCAATTAGCTTGTTCCTTTTTTGTATCTAAATCTCCTCTCCTCTCTGGTCTCCAAAGAGCGTACTAAGTGGCAAGTTGAACTCACCAGCAAAGAAGCACGGTCACCATGACAGCACCTGCTTTCTACAGGTGCTGATTATCTGTCTCAGTCCCACAGAGACCAGTGACCTTAGCCCTTGTTTCTTTTGCCTTCATCTAGCCCTGCTCCTCTGGAATAACGGCTCTTTTCGTCTCAAACTGTTGAATAGATTAATACAATCATGTGAAACTCCACCAATTGCTCTTCACCCAGACTGAGCTTCAAATTTCTTGTTTTGCAAAAAAATCCCCCAAAATATCCAACAAAGAAACAAACCAAAACACTAACCAAACAAGAAAACTCCCCAAACCCTCCCCTCCAGACAAGATTTCTGAGCACATCAGCTGTTCAGAAATGCAACAGTTAAGCAATAAAAGACATTGCAGCCTCTACTACATTTGCTTTCTTTTGTCTTTCTGTTGTGAAAGCAGCAAATACCAAGCCTTGTGTTACATGCTATATACCTCTTGACCCAAACTCCGTGTTTTGAGCTCATTTCCACTTACGCTTCTGATTTGTTAGAAACATTGAAAACTTATTACTAGCTTTGTCAAGAACATGTCTTGAGTTTTTATTAAGAGCATGTCTTTCCTTTTATCTTGTTCATCGTTAACTACATTACAGCACTTTCCAGTTCCTGCGTCAGATATTCAGCAGTCATACCATTATGCTTTTTAGTGAAGGGTATTTTCTCCTCCTTTTTTTCTGATTTTCCTATTATCCACAGATGTCTTACCTTCCAAAATATGTTTTCCAGGCAATGGGCTAACCATATGTAATATGCACAGTTTCTGCTTTTCCTTTTCTGGTACTTTTCTGGTGCTATTTAGCCATACCACAATAGGGTTCATTGTTTCCTTCCCATTGTGCCAAACTGATGCAAGTCCTGGCATTGCCTCAGAGCACCTTCTATACAAATTAAAGAGATGGGTGAGACAAGTAAACAGCGGATACAGAAGGAAGGCTTGCACTTAGTGATTTTTCAGAGCACTGCAAATGACTGTATCTGAACTGTGCTGCTGCATTATAATGATCATCTTCTAAGATAGGTGCCTCAGTAAAAAAAGGTTGAAATTATATAAAATTTGACCAGCAGAATAAGGTAAAGATTTGACCTCTTGGTTTTGAGGACCCGAGTTCCTGGTAAGACCCCAAACCAGGACCACTTTCTGCCTGTGCTGCAGTGGCCCCTGCACCCAGTCATGGGCTGTGCAGCTGCCCTGGGAGAGAGCAGGTAGAAGCTGCTTCCAGGAGTGGGGTGACTAAAAGACAAGGTCAGGGAAGAGCCACCCACACTTCTCCTCTTGGCTGTATGCAGAGGCAAAACAACAACCTAGGTGATTATGGCCCACAACTCTTTTGTGTTGCTTCTGACTCACCTGTGTATTGGCCACCAGGGAAAAAAATCACTGCAATTTTCTTTCAGATATAGATTATTCTTCTTGCTGTCAGTGGCATCATACCAAGATAAAATGAATTTTTAGGGAATCAATACTTTTGTGGGTGTTTGAAATGAAACAGGACCATAATAATGAGGTGATAATAGTGACTGCTGCTGACATTATGGTAGAGAGCTGCTTTCTAGTTATGCCTTAGACCCTAAAATCAAAATGGACAGAGAACAAAATGGGAGCACAAGTTCTTCTCAGGACTTTGATTTTTTTGCAAGTTAGTAGTTACTATATCCATTCTTGGTAGAAAAGGGTGAGAAGTTTTGCTGGCCAACTGAAGTCAGCAAGGATTTATTTACTAGCTCCAGCAAAATCAGCATCAGGACCTGTGTGTGCATCTACACCATGCAGTGTGAGCTGGATTATACTCAGTACTCCTCCTCCTAGACCACATGTTAGCATAGCTGATTTGGCCAGAGGACTATTAAAGGAATTGAAGCTGCTTCCTACAGCTTCAGTCACGTTTCTTCACACACACAACCTTCTTGTCCACACAGAGGCACTTCCAGGTTGGAGTTCATCACTACAACAATCCCAAATGCTCTCAACAGCTCTGTATTTCTGAAATGAAAATGCTCTTAGTTCACCTACATCAGAAAGTCTCCTGCCACAGATTCTGCTTGCTGTCTGTAGCCATTCACATTTACATAGCAGGGACACATTAGCAATGCTCTCATTCACTGATACCAAGAGGCTGTAAAGCACCTGAAAGCTTTAAACCACCAGAAAGGAAATCTTTTTGCATTATAATCTTTAGGCTGTGTTTCTGCAGACAGACCAAAAAGGTTTATAAACACCCTAACTATTTGAGCAACTAGGGACACATCACCTTAACAATATTGAAGAGCCAGTTAATCTCTTTTTTAAAAGGCACGTGTGTTTAAGGAGTGAATACTCCATGGAAATAAACACAGGTCTCACTGTGCTCTTTGCCAATTGTGTAAATTATGTAGCACCACTTATGTCAAAGGTCTGAGGTGCATCGGCATTAATGAATGCTCACTGAAGTTTTACACTAATTAATTTATCTTGTCAGATTGTGACAAAGTAGTTTCCAATAAAAGTTGCCAAGTCACAACCCCTGATCACCCACCAGACAGCAATTAACAAGATGCTTCAATGATTTTACTGTAATTCCTCATTGCAACTTCAACGAAAAAGCCTGGAGTATCAGAATACACCAGCTAAAGTAGAAGAAAAATGGACTTGAAAACAGTTAGGAATATTTGAACACTTCTTAAATTTAAAAAAAGTCTTAGAGAAAATTAGAAAATTTTGTAAATTACCTTTCTTTTCAAGCAGCGACTATACTGATGCAAGGAAGAAATAACAGTAGATCTGACAAATGGATTTGGAACTCCAAACATTGAGGACAGGAAAAAGAAATGTACCTTTCTTCACTGCCCACTTTATCACCTACTTTATCACTTAATCACAAGTATTATTTGCCAGAACTCTTTTGTAGAAATCTAAAATATTTTCTGTCTCAGTATTTGCCTTCCAGAACTCCTGGTGTGGAAAGCTGGTGACATTCATCTCATGCTTTTATCTGGAATGATATTCTTGGAGGATGAAATATGATTATTCTGAAGATTCAGGACCATGCAACTCTGCCTTCATTTTCATTTCCTTATCCCACTCTCCACTATTCACACTATTTCCTTCTTCTGTGTCCAATGCCTTTTTTTCCCCACCTAAATAGAATCTTTAGGAGCTTATTTTCCAGGGAAGCAACTGAAGAAGATTTGCCTCCTATCAGCTTCTGGCACAGAGCAGAGAGAACTGATCTGTAGAAGCTGCTGCTGACCTTGTATATCCAAATTACACACAGTTCAGTAACCATAGGGAGCTCATCATAATGCTGGCACATGAATCTGTATGTTAAATTTAAAGATTGATAAGGTGTCAAAACACATATTAAGATATGAGCCCCCAAGGCTGCCTGCAATGATGCAGTTCAGCATCAGCCTGATATTCCACAGTATCCTATGGGTAATAAAAAGACAAAGAGTAAAGCAGGATATTATCACAAATGCTTTGAGCACAAACCACTCAGACTAATGAGAATAATTATCTTGCATCATCTATATTTTATTTGATGAGAGGTAGAAGGAAGCTGTAGTTGAAAAGAAACTTATTTTTTTCCCCTTTTAATTAAAACATGCTCCCAGAGACAATTACGTGTACTGTGTCAGAGCAATAACATTAGCTCAAACCAGAGTCATCTCAGTCTTTACAGCCCCTTCACTGGGCTGTTACTGATGTGATCTCAGTTGTTTTCAGGATGCCAGGATAGAAAAGGGTCTTGTCCTCCAAAAAATCAGGAAGAGTTCCCCAGGGATATTCTTATTCAAGGAAGCCTTTGTGAATATGCTCAACTTTCAGTCTCCTTTGGGTTTAAAAATGAGCTTAAAATACAAAACATGCTCAAGATAGGGAACAATGGAAGTATGTCTTCCCTGAGACCTAAAAAGATAGAGTGGGGACAAATTTCAGTTTGCATGAGTAAAGGATGGATTATGCCCAGATCTTTCTGGAAGGTGACACATGGTTATGGGAAGGTATCTCCAGCTCTGTGCCAAATCTCATTCTCTGACTGGGCCCATGTTGTGCCTGAGCTCTGGGTTGGATGTGCCTGATGTGTGAGTGCCTGTGAAATGCATCCACAGGCTACACCTCTACAACTCTGCGCCTTTAAAACGTGTGCAGGGAGCTTGAGGGCTGCCTGACTGGTAAGCTGCCACCGTGGCTCATCTGCATTGTGCTGTGCCGCCTCTTGTGGGCTCAAAACATTTCAAAAGGGACATGCTCAGGAGACAACTCCCACATGGCTCACGGTGAGAGTGCCCACAACATGAAAAGATCTGTGAAAAAGAGCTTTTAAGAGTGTGAACATTCAAGTTATTATACTCTTTGAATAACATCTGAATGAGTTCTCTCTTAGGGACCAAGAGCATCTGTCAAATGAGCTTCAACACATGAGGCTTTGTTCTGACAGGGCTTTTGCATATTTTTGTAGTACAAAGATAGACACTTATGCACTGGCCATGCTTTTCTGCTTGTTTTAGTTTCAGATTTGGAAAAAAATATTTTATAATGACATAGTGCTGTGGTCTCCCTTCAAAGATATATATATATATGTGTGTGTGTTTATCATACAGAGTTGACATCTCCAGAAAGGTTTTATTGCAACTGATTTTCTATCCCTAAATTAACACTTTGAAACCAGTGGGTCCCTGTGATTGCTTTTACCATCTTACATGCACACTGTGTCTGTAATTCTGCTGTGACCTAAAGTACCCAGAAGCTTCCCCTGTTCAAGCACACAGCAACAGTGCACAGATGTGGATGCACTAAAGGAGAAAATGATGAGAAAATAATTTAGGAGGGTGCAGATGCCCATTCTCATTTTCCTCCTATGTTAACACATCTCATCTGATGTGTCATTATTATCAGCAGCACAGTGGACACAACACGCTCTGAAAGGTGTTCTTAATTTGCTTCCAGTGTTCCTGGCACATTTTGTCAGCCAGACAGCAGGCTCCATGTTTTGCAGCTCCTTGGTAAATAGTTCAGAGCATCAAAGGCCGCTCTGGACACAGACCATCCCTGGTGGTTCATGGTGTTTCCCCCTCTGGTGACCTGGCCGCAGCCCCTTGCTGGCTCCTGCAGGGTGAGGGGAAATGCTGCTCCATGCATCCATGGTGGGAAATTCCCCTCCTGAAGGCTGCTCAGCTCTTGCACCGTGGCCCTGGGCTGACTCAGTGCCATGGAGCTCTCTCAGCACCTGGTGGGGGGGCATACTTCCCCCTCTTTCCAAGGTGATGGAGGGAGGGGAGAGACGCTAAACCCACAAAATTAACTTCATGTCTTTGAAATCCCTTTTGTTCCTGGTCACCTTACTTTTTAGTCATGCCTCCAAATAGACTGGATGATGATGCCCAGCATGCCAAAGGAAAAGATCAGTAGCAGAAAAAAAGAAGAAAATTATAATCTAAAGGCTGAATCAAAAGAAAATAAAAATGTGTTAACAACATGATTATTAGAAAAAAAATCAGGCTTTCTCTTCCAAAGCTACTGCCAGAACTTGTTTTACTCATGAGACACAGTCCACTACACTACGGCAGCTGATACTGCTTATCTCCAAGATGCCAGAGGCTGTCAGTTACTTTCCAGTCTGGGTTATGTACAGCAGTATGTCATGGCACCAAAAATAATCTGAAAACTTCCACTCATCAACAAAGCATTTCAGATGTTGCTCAAGCTAGCAATGTCTGAAAATAATTTATCAAGTTACTTCTTTTCCAGGCATGAGCAAACCTGTGAAATGAAAGGTAAATTGAGTTTGTTCAAAGCATTTTCCAAACCAACGAATCTAATATACACAGCTGTTCTACACATAAGAGTTTTAGATCTTTGCTGCATTGAGAAAACAGATAAGTAATAACGAGAGCCACATTTCAAATCTTTTTGTTGGTCAAAACTTACAGACTTATATTAGCAAAAAGAACCAAGTAATGACTGTGGAAATAGGAGTAATTTATAAATAAGTTGCGTGGACACACAGATAAATGGGAGAAGAGGCATAAAGCAGCTAATGATAGGTATCAGAATAAAAGGGCTTTGTGTGCTGAAAGGCAAACAAATGCCCAAAGCTATCACACCAGTTGAATTTCATGGATGTGCGAAGTCTGCATTTGTCTGCCAGAACTGCACAGCAAAGAGATCTTATACTTTAAGCTGCAATTCTGTCTTGGTCACACACCTCAGAAAAGGATTGTTGGAGGCTCATATTTTCAAAGAACATGTTCAAGATACAGAAAGGGATTCCAAAGCAAAACTTCACACTGGAGAGCAGCTCTTGTACCTTCACCCAAGACCTCAGTTGAAATCAATACCAAACACTGATTTCCGTTTTTTCTTCTTTTTACTTGTTCTCTTTATTTTTTTTAAACTCTCCTCTTAACACCAATGCATATTCTTTTCTTCAGAGGATCTCCATCTCACTTTGATGAGCTCCACTGAAACAAGTGCAGGATATGATAATGTAGTTACCAGCTTAGACTGGCTCTAAGCTTTTGTTCCCAGTAACCTGACCTTGCGTCTGACTCAGCCCAGCTTCTCTAAGGGGCTTCTGTGAGTCCTTTTTGGAGGGGATGGAGGGCCGTCACAGGGGCGTGAGGGATGCTGTGAGAGGCTCTTAAAAATGAATGGAGAGCACAAACATGCTTAAGGAAATTCTAGTGAAATTCTCAGTTCATTTATCAAAGCAACTGTAATATCTATTGTGCAGTTGGGTAAAAAATGGCAAGTGATGTATCTCTTCTTTTCATCTGCTTTCAGAGCATTTTAGGGACATTAGAATTTAACAGAAGAAGTGCTCTGTGTACTTGTAGTCTTTGATGAGTCTTGTTTAGCAGGTATTCCAGGAAACCTATATGAGATATTTCTCTCTGCTTGTTTGTAAGGCATATCACAAAAGCATATTTCTTATGTAGTTTCTCTTCTCTGAGATTCAACAGAATAACTTTCTTGGTGTTTCCTCCCAGTACGCTGATAGTACTTACACTGTGACCCCAGACAGCAATTTTTCACAAGTACTTTAACTTTAGATCAAAGTAAGTTTGGCTATATTTTCTCCACGGCAAATCTTTCGTTATGTGTACATCCACATGTGTACATGTGGATAGGCTGTGAGACTGGATGTCAGTAGAGCTGGTCAGTTCATGCATGTCTAGTCCTTGAGTGAAAGTTGTTTCCAGGCTACCCACTCCATAGACATCTAGCCACCTGGTTTATTCCCATCTCAGCTTGTTAAGTGTGATATTGTGACAACAGACTTGATTTCCCTGTGGTACCAATCCCTTCTGAAGCCTCACAAGCAGAGATCTCCTGAGATCCCTATCAGTTGGAATGTCTGCTCATCTGGGACTGCTCTCCCCTGGCTTCTCATGTCAGCCCACTTATTCCACAGAGGCAGCAAAGACTCCATGCTCATGAAGTCAGATGTGCAGCTTGGTAGGGCCCTCTGGTTGGCCTCTGTTCCCCTTTCCTGCTTGAGCTGGGACTATCCCCAGTGCTGGATTGCACTTCATCTCACATCATACATGAAAAAAGCATACATTGGTTATATTTTGGGTACTGCTAGATGGACATGATGAGCACTCACCACCCAGCTGATGACATCTACTTCTGGCTGAGCCAGCACTAGAGCTGGCAGGAGCAGTTCTGGTTTGAAATCAATTTCACAAGTGCCAAGTAGTGCCAGTGTGTTTGAAAGCAGCTTGAGCAGAGTGCAATCCAGGAAGCAGTGGGTCTCACTGGCTGTGAGATGAGAGATCCTGGGCTTAGCATCAAGTCCTGTTGCATTTTTGAGTTCTTGGATGAAGCAGTGCCACTTGGCAAGAGCAGATGACCCAAGTGAGACGTCCACTGCTTTTGGCATTCAGCAGGCAGCATCTGTCCTTCTGGCTCTGTCCACAAGAGTGAGGAATAGCACCTCCACCTGAGTGGTCCCTCAGCAGGCTCTCAGGGATGCAGCCTGAAAGCTGACCAACCCTTCCTAGTGCCCTGTTTACTTCTTCACCAAACCTCCCACTAATTTTACATCAGTGTTCCCAGCCTTGGGGCTGGGAATCCCATGACACTGGCCAGAAATATGTGTGTCACCCACCCTCTGCTGTGGTGATAGTCCAGGGGAGACCCTGTAACATGCTGCTCAGGCTCTGCAGTTCTCCTTGTGCCCTGTGCCTCCAGGCTCTCCTGGTCAGGCCAGTCAGGCCAGGTGACCCTGCTGTTGTCTGCACCTGACTATTGAGATGAGAGCAAGGCTATGGCACATGAATAGCTGCTCTGCAAAACACCAGTATTGTCCTGGTTCAATTTTTCACCTATTTGCTGGGAGAGATTTAAAAAAAATAGCAAAAAAACTGAGAAACAAAAAAAGTGATGCGCTATTGAAATTGTTTAGCATTAATCCAAATTTAAACCTATAACTACAGGTTAGGCGAGCAGCTCTGGCAGGCCTGACCAGGGGGTTTTGCTGAGAAAGGAAAATGATGCATCCTGCACACTGGCTGCCTTTATGTGGCTCTCAGGAAGTGTTTGTTTTCTTGTCTTCTTTTTTTGGTGCATCTGTGGAACAGTCAACTCCTGATGGCTGTGCTTCTGCTCTGCACACCCTCACTGTCAGCCAAGCGCCTTTTGCAGTTCTCTCTTTGTAAACCTGGAGTGAAACCTCATTTTACATTTGTCGTTCACATCTGGAGGTTCTCCAAGATCTGTTACCATTTTAGTGTGAAACCCACCTGACCTCTGCAGTAATATTTTACTACTTTGTAGATGGAAAAACCTGATTGCATTCAGATGTCTGCCTGAGCAAATCAAAATTTAGTGACGTACTGTGACTGGTGAATCCACCCTTAAGTGCAACTGCAAATCAAAATTTAGTGACGTACTGTGACTGGTGAATCCACCCTTAAGTGCAACTGCTTATTTTGTGGAAATGTGCAGAAATATCCTCTCCCTCCTTGACCAACTCTTCCCCTTTTGCTTTGGTTGCTGAATTGTTCCTGTGATCTGAGAAGTGCTCTGTGCCATAGCTTTCCATTGATGTTTTGTCTCCATCTTATCCTGAAAAGCAGGATTTTTACTGAGAGGGAGAAAATCAATATCTCTTCAGTCAAAACTGAAAGCAATAATTTTATCTCAGACCTGGAAAACTCAGATTTTCTGTCAGAATAGGAATGTGTTAAAACCACAATTAAACATAGTAAGTGAGCAAGTAGTACTTGGATTTCTGCAGCTTGCCAGAGGTCTGAAGAGGGGGTTCTTTAGTGAAAAAAATCATCAGTGTTTATGTAGAAAAGAGTTCTAATCTTCTTATTCTTGGGTTTTTTGAAAAAGCATTTCTTTAAACCCTGACAAATTCTACCAAATAGCCCTTGCATGATGCATTATGTTGACTATGCCAGATTTAATAAAGCCAGCATGCTAAATGAGCCAAACCACAGAGCCTTAATATGACTGTTGCTGTTTATTGATATTGTTCAGTTCCAGTAAACTCCAGCCTATTCCTGTAGTGTAAAGTTATGAGTCAGATCTTCTTCGATCAAAATCACTCTAATGCATGGCAGCAAGACAATACATTACTACAAATCCTATCTATTGAAAGCAGAACGCTTCAGGAATGTTCTGTAAAGTACCATAAAATAAGCACAAAATGCAATGGGCAGAGCTGGTTCCAGCCCTTCTCTCAATGCTGGGTTTGCCTCTTGAGCGGTGCAAAAGTTCAGCTGCTTCAGTCCTGTGGGTGGTCACTGCAAAATGCCCACGGCTGTGCAGCAAGGTTTCAAACAGACATTGCTGACATGGAGAAGCATCTTGAAGTGATCCACTCTCTAGACTTTGATCTTCCACTAAAAGCCACTGCTTCTAACGGCTCCAGCCCACCCAGTCTCATTCTTTACACTGGGCTTTTCAGTTTGCACTGGCAAGGGAGATTTTCCTCATTATCTGCTAAAGAATAATTGTACTTATTTAGACTTGTTTTTTTTTTGATGAATCACTGGGGTGATCTTCCAAAAAACATAGAGGGATATTTCTTTTTGGAATCACAATGTATTTCTTAACAGTGCAGGAGTACTTTGAATGCTCTGAAATACAGCAGGTGATTTCTATCTCACAAATCCCAGCTAAACCAGAAAAACAGTCTCAGGGAGAAATGTTTCAGGTGTTGGAAGGTGCAGGTTTTAGGAGTGTTTTGGCCTCATAGTGGCAATTTTCTTCCTGTTGTTTTAAGCTCACACTTTTCTTCGTGTGAACTTTGGATATTCTATTTGAAGGTGCAGTATTTTTCAAGTGAGGTTAAGTTTAAGGGTAGAATACCCTCCTGTTACCCAGACATTGCTGGGGCTTGACACAATCTTGTGTTCAGCAGAGTGATTGGTGAGACTATTTGAAAATCTTGAACACCCTGTGCATATGAGCCCCTTTGGTGGACTTCAGGTGAGAGCCCAGGTTCTCACTCCATCTTGCTAACTCCATTGTTGACCCATTTGACCTCACAGATGAAGATGGACAAATCCTGAGGACTTCTTACAGTGAAATATTTCTCAAATGCAAGATGCCCTTAGCCAGAACAGCCTTCTTGTTCCCTTTTGGGGTTCTACAGGGTCCTGCTGACCCAAACCCCTGGCTCTGATGCCTTGGGGAGAGGAAGGAGAGCTGTTGGAGAGACTCCATCACACGCATGACTGCTGGGAATGTTATTCAGATGATATTGACTCTCCCCTCAAATCTCACTTGCACTTGGGATAATATTTGGCATAGAAAGAAGGCAGTGAGGTACAGGCAAAGCAAACTTGCAAGGGTCTTTTGAGTCAGGTTTTGTCCTGTGACTGGATTATGGACAGACACAACTGCTGTGGATAGAAACAGTTTGCTCACAGCTGTGTTAATCAGGATGAGACACTTAGGACTTTGCATGATGAGAGAAAGCAGAGATGAGGAAACATATTACACATAAACAAACTTTTTGCCTCAGGACCTGTTTTACTGTAGAGAGTGATTGAAGAGCTTAATCTCTTCCAAAGGAGGAAAGCCTGTCTTTATCATGCACTACAAAAAGAATAAACCTTACAGAGAAAAGAAAAAAGGGAAACAGAACCCAGGAAGAGTTCTGCACCTTAGGAGTGGCTTATCCAAAGTGCAAAGGGAGACAGTGCTATGCATATGTGCAGAAGCAGAGAAGAAATCAATCATGGGGCCTGTAACCAAGTCATAGCAGGAAATAAGTACCTGTAGGGATGACATCTTGTTTCTCTGCTACCAGGTCCTGCAGTGTTTTGGTCTTGTGGGAGTTAAGCAACTTATTTAAACAGTTGCTATTCAATAAGTGTCCATTGCCTTTCTAAAGAAAAGAAATGGAGAAAAAGGAGGCACAATATTTCTGAAGGCAGCTAAAATCTTCCCTGAATTAAAATTAAGATAATATAGTTATAATATCTACAGTTAACAGTTGGCCTTGCTGAGGAGTAAGGGGTATTTAAGGATATATAAATCAGTTCAAATAATTCAAAGATTTACAAAAATCTTGTTGCAAAACAAATGGTTCAGTGAGCCCCAGTCTGTGCAGGTGATGTGGATCCTTATGCATCCTTATAGAGCCATGAATGATACTAAGCCTTAAATCCATGCTTCCTTCTAGCCAAGTATGGTTGCTTGTGGAACAGCTGGTCTTAGTTCAGTGAAAAATGCAGGTGTTTCTTAGACATCAGAAAGCATCAGCTTGGTTCAGAGTTAGTGTATCCAGGGCTAAACTTTGGCACTTGAATACCTGGAACTCTGCCACATGCTCTTTAGAGGTTCTCACAGGGGACAGCCTCTGAAAAAGCTTTTCCCTCTTTGCTCTTTAAGAGGTTGTTAAGGTCTGGGACATTTTGACTAATCTTTCTGAAGTGCCCTGGCTTTCTTGCAGCTGGCTTTTGATGAATGGAAGCCTTGTTCCTGATCACAAATCACGTTTAATGAGTATAACGAGCTTTCTGTTCTCAAATTACTTATTGATTCTCCTAGACAACAGACTAATTTGTTAATGAAATAGATATACACAACAGACATTCAATTGGCTGAGGGACTTTAACTCATGTGCTTCATATAAATTACATAAAAGTTGTCATATTTATATAATTTGGACTCAGCATCCAGTTGGCTCACCAAGAGGGTTTTCTCAGTAGGACAATTGTTTTCTTGTGAAAATGAAGTGATTCTTGGGACATTCAAGTGATTTACTCAGGGGTTTATGGTCATGGTATTGTTTTTCTTATTCAGTTTCTTAAGAAGTTGGGACTAAAATGCTGAAAGTCCAGAGAGCTTCTGAAGCGTGGAGACGAACCAGCTTGTGGTCGCTCACAGTGATCAGCTGTGGAGAAACACAGACCCATCTGATGGAATAGGATACAGAGAGGGAGCCTTGCTCAAAGAGCAGTGCTTGGGAAGAGGTGGGAGCATGATTACTGCCTGCCACAACCACCCGTTTGCTCTGCAAATACTCTGCTTCGCCTACGATTTGGCTTTAAAGCTGCCCACTGTCGCTGCTGGTGGGGGAGTGCAAGGCCATTACTTATACAGGGCACAATCAAATGATTCCATGTCAAATTAATTAGTAAACGTCCCCCCCAAGCAGCATGGGAGCACGGCTCCCACACACAGCCCTCTGCTGTGCCAGAGCAGAGCGTGCTGGACACTGCACCCAGGCTGCTCCAGGGATATCCGATGCTGTCACTTCCTCTCTCCCCAACCCTCTGCATTGAAGGCTCCAGCAGGAGTTGTAGAGTGGCAATGTAGTGGCTGTTGCCTCACTCTGGGACTGCCTTGCCTGGCTGCTGCTTCTTTATCTGCCAGCCTCTGAGAGGAGCAGGAGTTTTTCCTACCAGTGCTGTTCAGCGAGTTTCTCCTACCACTGCCTCATACTTTCTCACCCCAAGCATTTCAGTCACACTTCAGGGAATAGGACTGGGACTATTCGGGTGGATGTAATCAGTAACAACCCACAAAAAGGAGGTTGCTGAAGAAAGTGGTTTGGGAATAGGCCATTAGCCAGAAAACTGTTCTAAATTCTTTGCTTACTCTTCAGGACAACAATTTCTCTGACAAATTTGCATCGGTTTATGGTTGCTTCACAAAAGGAAGATTAAATTCATCAGACTGTGTATTTAAAATGAATAGTTCAACATGCTCCTGGATGAAAATGTATCACTCTGCTAAATACGTTTAGAGAAAAGATTAATACAGGATGACTCTCATATGTAAAGCTCAGCAAGTTCATGAATATTTTCAGGATAATGGTTTTCATTTCCCTGTAAGACAGCCTGCAACTTCACAGGCCTCTTTCAGCTCCTGATTTCTTTTTTTCAAGACCATTGTGTCCTGAGGAATGTATTACTGTTTCTCAGATTGAAGCTGGCTCTCTCATGAGCTCCTGTATTTCAGTCACACGAGTGTTCACCTTATTTTCATACATTATCACTGCAGGTAAGGTAATATAATTTCAGAATTTTTCATTTTTATGTAATTCCCAATTTCATGTTGCACAACAGCAGTTCCTCTATTTGTCTGCACACTGACAACTCTGGCTGTTGCAGGAAAGCAGCTCTCACCATGCTCCACCACAAAAATTAATATATTTACACAGCAAGCAGCTCATATTTTTAGACTTCAGCATGCCATGGGATAATTTTAGACTTTGGGCCAGGAATGTTTTAATTAGCCTTATTTATTTTTAAATGTAGCTTAAGGCCAGGAGTTTTTCTTCTCCTCTCTCTCGTGAGTCAGTCCCGGGGAGCCTTTACCTCCTGGCATATTAAGACAGAAAAAGAGACACTTCCTTCACCTCCCCTCTCCCCATGGCAAGAATAGAAAATACGTGCCACATCCTGCCATGGTGCCATGTGTAACCTAGAGCGTAACTTGGTTCCCTTCACTTGCCAACACTTGGCTGACTTGTCCTCTCCCTTTGTTTTTAGTGTCCTCTCAGTCATTTTGCAACTCCTGTGGGAATGCTCATATCTAATTCAAAGTGAACACAATATTTATGTGCTATAAAATGCCTTGCTGCAGCTTAAGCATGGCACCCACCACTTTTTTGCCATCTACTAATATTTTTAATCCATCCTGAAAGCAATCAAGGCAGTGTGACAAGCGGTATCATGGGCTGCTCATCACTCACACTTTCATTACCTAGAGAATGTCTAGTGATTTTTTTGTTGTCACATTTATTCTAATCATGTACAAGGAGTAGAAGTTTAGAGTTGATAATGAGTGTCAATTAGACCCAGGCTTTACTGTATGTGAAAACATTGCTGTCATTCACTGTTTGCAATAGCAGTGATAACGATAATCGGAAGAGAACTCTTCACCGATCATTTTCTGTTACCTACAAAGCAAATATTGAAATATATTTCTCTTTGCTTGGCCTTGACTTTTGTGTTCTCAGTGTTTGATCACGGCAGGAGAATAAACACATATGTCATTAATATTTCACCAAGAAGGTCAATTCAAATAAATCAAAAAGAGATTAACACTAAGAGCTTCAAGGCCAGATTTTCACTGTCTGAGACAGCCCTGACCTTAGCAGACTCAGTCTCCTGAAAACCTTCAGCATTATCCCTCCAGGGGCTGATGAGAGGCAGCACAGATGCGGCTCCTCTGGCTCCTGGCACAGCTCCTCATGGCTAGAGGTGGGCAAGTGTGGCTCACTGCATTACCACATGATTTGTTCTCTTTTTATTGGACTCATGATTTAAAAAAAAAAAAAAAGAAAAAAAACAATTCAAAAGAAAACAAACAACTAAACAAGCAAACAAAAAAATCAATCTTGTAACACTTGTGTGGACATGGGTCACTACAGCCTGCTTGATTTTTGGACTATCATACCATGTGCACACTATTTTACTCTCCCTCCCCCTCCCTGCCTTTCTTAAAATCATCCATTTCCCTCTGGATAAGAAGGATGTGGTGTGTGGTATGTAAGCTTGGAGAGCTCCTCCTCCCCAGTACAGATGTCTTCAGCTTCTTGATCCATTTTCCAACCCAAACAGGACGGGTGTACGAGCCACAGACTTATTTTGGATTTGTTTCCACAACAGTTCTTACTGGTGTTGGCTTCCTATTAAAGCTCTGAAGCTTTTACCTCCTACCTTGCTGTGGTGTCTGTGGCTCCAGGTTCATCATTCCTTTGGTTTGCATCTGACTTTTGATGACTTAGTGCTCCATTTGCTTCAGACTGAAGGTTTCCCAAGTCAGTGTAGCTCTGCCTGTGAGGAGTTCCTCTGAGTCGGCCCCACTGCCTGTTTGCAACTTCTTGTGCACCCTTGGTGCAGTCTGGTGTCTGAGGGCTTTCATGAATCTTTTTCATTAATTTTTTTAAGTGCTGGAAGTTGCTTCACCATGTGATATTTGCTTCAGTGTGTGCATGGTACCCTGGGGACTAGAGTACCTTTGCCATGAGCCTTTTAAATAATTAATTTTTTTTCATTTCTGTATCATCAGGAGGATGTTCACTGCTCAGGTATCCTCTGCATGGCCATTCTCTGTTAGTGCATCACGGGTGAGTTCTGGATCATCCCTTCAGGGGCAGGTTATTCATCCCCTATCCAGCCTCTGAACGAGGCAGTCTTCTTTTCTGCTTTGTCCTCTGATCAAAAGCATTTCCCACATATTTTCCCTATTACACAGAAGTCAATAACTCAGCTCTGCACTACAGTTCCAGTTGTCCTCTTGAGGCCATTAACATGTCCAGCACTTCAGTGTTCTCTGTTGTCACAAATGTGACTGTTTTCTTCTTTTGCTGCCAGTCAATGCTTGTGGATGCAGAGCAAAAAACCTGCTTTGCCTTCACTTCTTGCAGCTGCTTTCTGGTTTCCAGTCCCAGCTGTAAGAGCTGCTCTGTGACCCCACTCAGCATGTGCTTGTCATTTCTTCAGCAATGGCTCTGGGATGCGCTCTGGGCTCTGCCAAAGACCTGCCCCTGCTGGTGCCTGGTCTCCAGGTGCTTTGCCCTGAGTTACACATCCCCGCACAGCACAGGCTCTTCTCAGTTTGTGCCAATCCTGGCGTTCAGCAATGGAAATGAAGCTGCTGCTCGTGGACTGTGAAACTCATGCCTGTGATCCCAGGGCCTTCAGGCTTCCAGCCTCCTCTTCTCAGGAAAGGTCTGTTCAGAAATATCCAAGACATATTCCTCTTAGAGGCCTTCAAGCTACCTAAGCCCTGCCAAATGGGTGATCTGAGATGAAGGATGTCTTGACTTGTCATCATCTTCTGTGGTGCTTCCGTGAACACCAACTGTGCCACTGCTTGAGGAGCTGCCTCTTCTCACCTTTCCTAAACTTCTGGATATATGGCATCACAACAGTTACTGATTTTGCAAAGTCTTCCCAAACTATGAAACAAGAATGCGATATTATTTCCTCTAAATGTGAATTGCTATGACTGAGGAATAGAATCATAGAATAAGAGAGCCACATGTATGACACCTAATTAGAGTCAGAGCTGAAAACAGTTGCTAGTTCTTCTTTCTGAATTTACTGCCTCAAAGGTTTCAGAAGGGCTGAGATTAAAAGGCAGTCAATCAATACAAGCAGGCAGTAGATGTGGTGTATGTGGAAAAGAGTAGGATAACTTAAAAAAAAAAAAAAAAAAAAAGGCATTTCTAGCCCAGGTGTCTCCTGAGCCTGTAGTGTCATTTTCTTCCACCTGGAACACCCTAGTCCTTTTAATTTGAACTGTTCTTTCCATTCAGCCATATGGAATTATTCTTTCCCTTAACGTGTGGTGTGTGTGGCTCTGTTTCTAGTGTAGTTCCAACCTGCATGCTTTGTGCAGGTATTTAGCCTCCCTGGAAGGATCTAAGGTGCCCAACAGATCAGAAGGATCTTGAATTCAAAGAAATATAGGTTTTAACCTTCAAATGTAGTCTGAAAACAAACATTCCTTTTTAAAGTAACTACAAGACTTCCTGAAAAAGGTGCCCGATATTTCATTCAGAGTAAAACCCAGTAAGACTTCAAACCTGATCAGAGCTTTTACCTTGAGATCTTACAAGTGAACTGAAATCAAATAAAGGACTATAATAACCAGTAGACACAGTGGGTGGGTGAGGCTGCAGAGTAATGGACATACATTTTTAAAGGCCATGGATTGGCCCAGGCTTGTAGCCATAGCCATGCCAGTACATTTCAGCCTGTAAAACAATACATCAGTGCTCTTTGTCTTGACATTTTACCAATGTTCCAGCCACTCTCAGATCTCAGGCTGAGAGCCAGTCTAGTTTTTCTTCCGACCTTTTTTTACCTGCTGTCACACAGAATTTTCCAGTGAGATGTCCAAAAGGATGCTTACAATTTGTATGCTCTTACTATGCGTCAAAGCATTTCTTCCAATTTTCTTGCTTTTATCCCTGCTTGAAGTAATTTGTCACTGCTGAAAAATCATTACTGCCACTGCTCATTCACCTAGTTTTATTTGGCTTCTGCCGAAGTCCCTGGGCTATTCCAGTTCTCAGAAAATCCACTTTTAAATAAAAATGAGCCATGGGAATCTGATAACAGAAATGACCAAAAGAGCTGATCCTCTGAGATCCCTCATTTCCACCCGCCACCATGTGATGGAGGTCCTCTTGCAACCTGCTTACCAACAAGGCTTCTAAAATCAAGGAAATTAGATTTCATCTGCCTCTCTGCCACTGAATTTGTGCCTTGTGGTGTTTTATTTCTGCTGTGTGCCCCATCAGACAGGGGCAAGTGACAGAAAGGGAGGTCAATGCCAGCAATGAACTGTATGTGCTCAGTGCTCAGTTTAAGGGTGTCCTTTCCTGACTCGCACATTCAGCTGTTCCAACTTGTATGCCTGCAGTTAAACTTTGAATAGTTTTCTCAGCTTGTGTTTAGCTTTGGGAAGTCAATAGCTTGTCAAACTTTTCAGTTAATCTAGAAAAATATATGCCTACAAATGTAACACTTGTCCGTCCATTATTTTTTTAAGGACCTTCTCTTGATTATGAAATAAAGCGGTTCTGCAGTTCTAACATCACGCAACACAGTACGTGCAGTCACATTATGAAGTGACAGCCCTGTCACAAACCAGAAGTCATCAGAGAAGCTGTAGCTTGTTGTGGGACTAGTTAGTTATGAAAGTGTGGTAAAGCAAGAGAAAGTCATACTGTATGCAAAGGTAGCATGAATTCAAATAACAGGTGAAAAAAATTTAGTGTGAGATAAGTTGAAGGTAATTGGATCATGAGTTACACTAATTCATGGCATTCTCTTGCAACTCTTCCTTTGGTTATTAAAGTTACGCAAAAATCACACACACAAAACCAAAAAAGCCCCCCACCACCCAGGAAAAGTCTCAAGTGTCTTCAGAGTGTTTAACTTTTGATTTTAAAAGCCTGAATGCTAAAGGAATTTAGGCATCTAGATGAAAACATGAAAACAAGAATTTTCAAAGGAGTTGTTACACCTCAAATGTATTTAAAAATGCAAAAATGAGATCTATAGGATCTCATTGTGCCTTTATTGGCAATATTGCCCTTTTAAAAAGACCCAAACCCCCCAAATAATTTATTGATCTTCTGAAACTCCTGCATGCTTTCAGATACATTATAAAAATATAATAGATGATTTTATTTTGTTGAGTTCCTACCTGAAGTGCTGGAAGGTTCGTTTATGGTGATGTATCATTCTTCATTTATGTTAGATATATCATTCAGTTAAATCTGTTTCTGATTGAACTTTTAAAAATACAGGCATTTTTAGCACACTTGATTTATTAGAAAACTGCAGAACAAATGTCAAATTCTGGGTATTCACAAAAGAGCTTCTTTAGTAGTGAACCCTTGCTGATAAAGTTTGACATCCCCCCATCTGGAAAATTATATTTAACTAAAGCTATTTTGAACAATGTTGAGGAAGATGAAAGCTGCATCTATTAAATCATACCATATTTTATAATGCTTTTATAGCTGCTGTCAATTGGTTTAAAAGTCAGAAAAACTGCCTGGCAAATGAGAACATTAAGTTCCTGGTTTCTGGTTCATTACTGAATGCAAGCAATCATCCTATTACTGGAATAGATAATTGAAATGTAGAGCTATAGATTAGCTGAAATGTGAGGAGCAGCATTTTTGTTTTTTTCCCTAAGCACCACCATTATTCCCTTTCCATCTCCCCTGTCAGGATTGCACTGGATTGCAGGCCGGCCAGTTAGTGACATTAACAGCTCCTCTGGGCTGGAATGAGGCAGAGGAGAAAACCGGCATTTTTGTGATCTTTGTTTCAAATGCTCTGTCTCTGTGGGTTTAATGTGATGGTCCAATTAACAAAGAAACAGGCTTATTTGGCAATCATCTTCTTCTGCTTTATGGTAATGATTTTGAGTAAAAAATGTATCCATGTAGATGCACCTTCATGTTAACAGCCAGTGTAGGCTGATTCTGCAGCTGGAAAAACAGGAGCAGTGAATCAGACCCGTACTTCATTATGAAGGATGGCTTGAAGTACTCTCAGTAGAAAACAGGAGCACTGTTTCCTATTCCATTACAAATACAACTAGGAACAAAAATAGGTTTGTTATGAAATGAGTTATTCTGTTCTCCCTAGATGAGTACTAACAGTTTGAATTTTACCCTAGACTTAGCACAGCAGAAATATGCTTTTTAAAAATAGGAGGTATTGTCCAAAAGAACAAATTTCAGCACTGATTAAAGAAGAATCACACACAGGAACACCTCTTCATCCAGCACAAAGGAACTTCAGGGACTCAGTCTGTAAGGCTATTAAAATAATTTAAATCAGATGCTGAATTTAAGAGGAAAAATTTATTTCCTTTTGCCTGTTTTCAAATCAGCTACTACTGATTTGATACTCTGAGTGAACAGGAAGGAACTAAATATAAGCATTAATTCATTGCACTAGGGAAACTGAAGCAAAAACTGACCTATTGCAAGCTCAGATTCATTCTTTATCTTTTCTTCATAGGATAAGCTTTGGTTCTGCACTGTCTGAACAAATTTTTCAGCCACAAGCACGTTTGTGCTGTCACACTGACAATATGGACTTTGTTTTGAAAAAGATTGAAATTCAGTTCCTAGTCCTCAAACTTAATCAAGACTCTATAAAAAGAATAATAAAATGTTGCTCAAATGACAGAATGACGGAATTCCAAAAGTGCCAAGTTTCCTAAATTTTGTTTTTTAATGCTATAAAGAAAAATATGAATAATCTCCACTTTGTTTAACAACAGGCTGCTCACAACACTGGTTCAAAATGATGAAGCACTGTGTTGGGTTCTCACTCCAGCAACACAGTCCTCCAGAAATCCAGCCAGACACTGCAGAAGCACTTCCACCATATCCAATTGCGGTGGCCTCAGCTGAGCTGAAGGCTCTGCTCCAGCTCCTTGGTGCCCCTCTCTGGGAAGGACTGATGCTTGGACACAGCAGTACCCTGCTCGCTGTGCCCCTGAGGTGTGGCCAGATTTGCATTACAAGAGGTCTAGTGAGAGGCTTGGTTTGCCAGATCACGTCTCGTATTGCTTTTCTCTTCTGACACCTTTGTTTGCAAAATCTCATAGGGATTTGTGGTTCCCCTTATGCTGTTTGACACCAGTGTAAAGATTCACGCTTGTTATTAATGCAGAGATGTGGGCTGAAGTTCTGATTGCTGGTAAACCTCTAATTTGATATTTTCTCTCTTCTGAATGTTGCAGTAAGGCCTAAATGACCAGCAGTCTAGACACCAGTCAAGGTCCTGCTCAGTTTTGGCCAGCGGGATACCAAGCTTTTCACTCCAAAAAGCGCGGACTCGGGGCACGGTCATCACTACACGGCTGACTTTCCCCTGGCTTTTTAAAATGTTTTGTGCCCTTGACTACTTTTTAAGAGGGTTATTAAGGATTTCTTCCATTTGCAAACTGCAGATCTTTGAGGCTCATTGCAGCTCCTCTTGGGACATAATCCCTTCTCTGAAAGCCGCGGCTACAAATGGTGACTCCACGCTGGCAGTTCCTCTGTGACTTTAGGGAGCAGCAGGCGGAGGGGGAGCTCCCAGCAAAGCCTTGTTATTCCTCACCGATGACTGTGCACAAGGACCGTGCGAGCGCCCTCGCACAGCCTCACACGCCTGACCAAAGGGGCCAGACTTTCCTCGGTGAGCGGAACCATTCATTTGATTATAAATCAGCGAGCGATTTCTGCCCACGAGCAGAATTCTTGAGTGAGCCCATCCATCTCCCGCCGGCTCCAGATTGCGCGGCTGCTCCACTCCAGCTCCAGCTGCGCGCTCCCCCGGCGCTGCTGCTTCTCCCTCGCACAGCTCTCTGTGGGACTCTGCTGTGCTTCCCTCGCCCCATCCCGGCTCGGTAATTTCTGCTGCTTTTCTCCATCGTTCACCCTGATCTGAAGTTTAAATACATCCCTCTTCACAGAAAAGTAAAACAGCTGCTGAGCAGCTTCATTCACAACTCAAACTTGCTTACACACATCTCCTCCCACTTCTACTCTGGACAGAAAGTGCCAGCATTCTTTCCAGTTATTCATGTATTTTTGGTAATCTAACTATGCCTAGTAAATCACGATGATAGGTGGAAGTGGAGATGGGAGCAGCACTTGCTCCAGCTGAGCTTACATCTCCCTGTGTTTGGATACACACAAACACAGAGCTGAGCTTTGAGAAGAGGTCATATTATTAAACATTTCACCTTCTTGCTCCTGCAAGATGGTGCACTTACAGTGAAAATCAGGGCTGTCACTGGAAACAGAAACCCTTACAACCACCCTGACACCCTTGAATCCAAGGGCAGTGTTTGTTATGCCTCTGCTCTGATTCTCTAGTTTGAACCAGAGCAATTTAGGATGCATTTCTGACAAATGACATGCTCTAAAATTATTATTTTTTAAAATTTTGTTTTTTTTTTTTTTTTTCTGACAGCCTTATTTGTCAGGTTCCTTTTCCTTTTCCTTTTCCTTTTCCTTTTCCTTTTCCTTTTCCTTTTCCTTTTCCTTTTCCTTTTCCTTTTCATTTTCCTTTTCCTTTTCATTTTCCTTTTTTTCTCTTTCTCTTTCTCAAACTGTAACTGTAGTTTTTGGGCATCTTCACCTGCAAATTTGTTTCTTTCTTGCAACCCTGGTTCCATTTCTGACACTTGTTATGTGTCTAGTCTGTGTGGCTGCTGCCAAAGAGATGCTCTGAGCAGTTCTTGTTTCAATCTATTTAATGGGGAGGTAAGCTTTTCTTATTCTTTTAAACTTTATAGACTGTGTAATAGTTCCTTCAAGCTAGACTGGCAGTGAGAAGACTGAAAGATTAATGCCAGCAGAATATGTGTCTTTTGCACACAGTGAAACAGTTCACTGTGGGAGAAGATGCATCTTCGTATCTGAAGCCAGGGAAGGCAAGGCCAAATGCTCACCAGCTCTGGGGTTGGCCCCTGGCCACTGTCTTTTCCCAGGACCTCCCCAGTGTCCCCAGAGGCAGTTTGGCTCTTTCAACCTCCTGGTGCCTGGCTAAGGGACCCTGGCCTGAAAACCCAGACCCATTTCCCACCTGGGCAGTGAGCTGGGGTTTCCTTGGTGTGGCAATCTGGTCAGGTTGGTTTTGCTCTGAAGAGGAGTCAGTATGTCACTGGGAGATTTTCCCAGGTTCAAAGGGAGCCTGAAGCCCTTTCCATTGCATTCAATAACCTTTTGGTTTGGTTGGAGAGACAGAGATAAAAATTCAAGCCTCCTTGCAGAAAGTGTCGCCCCTTTTTGCACCATTGTATATTCTCTCTGTTGGGCGGTAAACCTGCAAGTGGCTGGGAAAAGCTGCATTGCTATCTCAGACCTGCAGGAGTCCTTCCCGGGCATTTGCTAAGTTACTTCGTACTTTTCCACTTGTATTATTCCCATGGCGTGTTCCTTATCTGGTTCACTCCGTCTTGGAGAAGGCTGTCCCTGCCAAGTCCCGAGGCTGCTGTGAACCAGGGCTGTGTGGCTCATGGAAGGGAGCTGCCTCTGTCTAGGAGCATGTATCCTGGATTTCTTAAACTTTAGATCTTCTTTGAAGGATCTTTGCTTCCTGTTTAAAAGTACTTCTAAGAGCAGGGCTGTCTCTGACACCTGAGTACCACTCCTGGCTGCCATGAACATCTTAGCTTTTGGTGTCCCTGTGATACTGAGGGACAAGCCAGAGTGGCACATAACAAGAATGATGGCTGCAGACAAGAGGGATGTCTCTGAAAGGAGAATTTGAGCCTTTTTGTTTTCTACACAGAATTCTTTACTATTTTTTTTTAAAGCAACGTGAAAGGCATGATCTCACCTGCCCTTTACCAGGGCAACATAAAATGTTATCCTCAGCCAGTCAAGAGCCCAAATTATGAAATGAGTTTCCCCATTTTGATTATTTCCAACATTATTATGACAGTAGATTAAATGTCAAGGACCGTGGGTGTTTTATTAGTGTCTATAATGAGTTGAAAGACATGTAGGCACTTTATAGCATGGGACTGGGTTGTCTATAGATAGCATAAGCCTGAATGGCTTTCATGATGGAAACCAGAGGTAAACTCAGAGAAGTTGAGGTTGAATTTTGAAGGCACTGGAGTTTTTCTGATTAAGTGCAACCATAGACTTGGCCTTGGGGAGGTGGGTCATTTTAACTTACAGTCTGCTGCCAGTGTTTAAGGATCCCACAAACAGCTGTTTCTTTCTTGAATTTGGGTGATTTAATGAAATACAGGACATGTGCTTCTCCTAATAAAAGGAACACTTGTCTACTGCTGATACTACTTGTCTACTGTTTGCTGTGATTACCATCTCTTTCAATCCCATTTGCAGATGACCTATAGCATTTCTCTTGTTTCCCACAGCTGGTTCAGTCACCAAGGCAGGTTTGTCAGTGTCTCATCCATCTGTGTTGACCTACAAGAGCATCTGTTCTCTCACTGTGCCTCAGTCTCACTTTGGACTTGCAGATCTCAGTTTGCTGCCCTAAGCTTACTTCCCTTATGGTCACTGGAGAGCAGGAGGCACAGTCAGGATCTGAACCATGTTAGATGGTTAGATGTTATGAGAGGATGTGAACACAGGGAATGTGTATTTCACACGGAAATTAAGAATTGTTTGAAATAAAGAGAAAACATAGGGTTATCTGTGGTACTTAACTAAATTACTACTTTTGAACACAGTCTTCAGGAACCCAGGAGGGACAAAAGTCAGCTCATGCTTTTGGCTCTTTGGTACCTGTGGTCCCTAAGAATAAACAGCTCAGCAGAGAGTGCCCCAGGGCTAAGCTGTCAGGACTTTCTCTTTGCAGAGAAGCACTGTGTCTGTATTTCTAACTAGGAGAGGCAAATTTTGAGCTATCAGAACCTAGGAAATGGAGTTATGCTTTTTCTTGGCTGTGGCTCTGCTAGGCTAGCTCTATCCGACATAATTGCTTTGGCCAGATGCTTCATCACTGCTGTATCCATGATAGCGCTGTCAGCCTAAGGCAAGGCTTCCTCCACCATAACATGCAGCAACATCACAGTGTTGGTACTAGGCAGACAAGATGCTCCAGTGACTTTCTAAGAAGACTGAAATATCACTTTTTTTGCAAGAGCAAGCTAGATTTGTATGCTGCCTGAACGCTGACAATCATCAACACAGTTCAGGCCAGCTGCAGGCCAGCTAGGAAATGCCTGGACCTCCCAGTGCAGGGATACAGCACTGATGGATTGCCCCATGTAGGAGGATACAAGGATACTCACTCAAGCTTACTGCTGCAGGAGAGCTCTTCCTCATGTGCAGGAGAAACATGAGACAGTGAAGTTAAGAAGAGTAATGTGGAAGTGGAAACAGAACAAAGGAGTATAACAACAGCATGAAAAGAGAAAAATGTGTCTAGGTGATCTGGCAGACTGATGTGACGTGATCCAAACTTGGGCTCTGCCAGATGGCTGAATAGAGCTGGCATTATGAATTTGTATGAAGAAGGACCATATTTTCAAAACTGACTCAGTGCCTGGCAGCTGTAGGCTGAGTTAGAGATTATTTCTAGTCCTAGACAGGAAAGCTTGAGGAATAGGCTAAGGACAAGTTCCTCCTCAGTTTCTATTCTATCTGGTTCCCCCTGGCTTTTTGCCCATCTCCACTACATCTCAGCCTCTTTTCCCTGCGATTTTTATAGGTTCTTTTAAAAAAAAGTTCTCTTTCCATGCACCAAATCATGACTCATTTCAAAAATAACATATGGCACAACCAGGTAACCCATCCTCAGGGAACTCTGCGTAGAATGAGGTTAAATAAGCACTGAAAGTGATTTTGTAGATGGAAATTTTACTTCCTTTCACCTAATCCCACGAGAATATCTCTTCCAAATAATCTCGGGGTCTTCCCCATACCCTGGCCCACGTCCTATCCGAGCCCTCCTCCTCTGAGATGAGTGGCCAGAGCCCTCACACACCTAAATCCAAAGAGAAGTGAGCTTTAATTTAAGAGGGTACTAATGCAGTTCTGTTGTTTGACCAGTGGGAGGCCCTTAAAGACCATCAAGTTGTCAGAGTCTACAAAAATTACATTTGGGATTCATGTAGCCCTCTTTATCTGCAGACCTGCAATTTCTTGAGGAACAGCTCTGGTCCCCACTTTACAGACTTGGGATATAGACAGAGGGGTGAGAGGACTTTGGAGTCATTGTAAAATAAGTAAATGACAATAATCTGAGAGATTTTATAGAATATAGAAAAGGATAATGTCCCTTCCCTCATGAATAGTAACATAATGTTCATACACTTTTATTGTTGCTTTCTTAAACATTTGGTTAGCTCTAGGAGTTGCTTAAGAAAATTAAACTTTACAGCAATTTCTTTCATTTGTCCCCACGTTATGTTAAAAAAAAAAAAAAAAAGAAACTGTGATTAATCTCATTCTTTTCTGGCTCCAGACAGCCAAATATTCAACAGAAGTATCGTGTCCTTTTCCTTTGAACAATTGCTTCAAACACTGAGCTATTGTAACTTTCTGGATCACCTCTTCTGTTTTCTGTTTGTTTTATTGATACAGGTTTGAAATATGAACTCTTCTGTTCAAGGCAGCCCTTTTAGCAGCTGTGATTTAACCTGGAAATGTCTCTGCAGCCTTTTGAGCTAATTTATCTTCTAGTAAGAAATGAAAACCTGTTGGGAATTATCATCTTCTGTAAATGGTCTGAACTTGGGTCTCAGCTGCATCCAAAAAACCTTCCTGTGATTGTGTCTGTCTCTCCAAGATCTACAAGCTGCAGAGTATGTCAAACAAGGAAGACACCCTAGGATGAATACCAGATTTTCTACTAGACAAAACATCCATATTTCAACTCTCACAAAAATATCTGTTTATCAAGATGATGGTAACGTCCACATTGATCTGTTTGCCAAGCTTCAAATGCTACATTTTTATATTATTAGATAAATGGAAAATGCACAGGAACAGCATTACACACTATGAAAAAATACACCCTGAGTGGAATAACAAAAAAGGATTGCAGTTTTCCAAGTCTTCCTCTGAAGGTATGTGAAATGATTTATCTTAAGAAAGAATATTTTTCCTTACATATTCAGGTTATGATAAAAGTATTCAACCTAGTTCTAAATGTAGAGAAATTGACTGAAATTTTAATTTCTCACAGTCCTTACAGTCTCTGTTTGTGGAAATAGCCCTTAAATACTGGACTATAATACTTACTGCTCCTGATGGCAGCCTCAGTTTGGCCCTGAATCAATGGAATGTTGAATTCCCAAAATTCATTAGCAGAAGGAAAAATGAATGTTGCATTCATATTAGCTGAAGTGACTAGTCTGTAATGATCTCTATGGAAAACAAAGATCTGTTTTTATATAGTTTTAACCAATCACGTTTCACTGCTCCCCTACTTTTCCCATTCTGGGACTAGTGACATCCAAGCTTTTGTACATGCCTGGCAATTGCAGTGTTACCTTTCTGTTATTACATCCTTATTTTATTAAATGAGAGGCTAACCAAGAGAGTTACAGGAGGCTTCCGTTTTTTATCATTTCAAATCAAACTTCAAGAGTCGAAAAGGGTCTTAGAATACCCTACTGTGTTTCTTTAGCTTCCTGCCTTCTAGTTTCCTTTACCACCTGTGCTTTTATGAACTTCTGTTGGGAAATGTAAGTCTTTGCAAGTACTATCTTAACATAAAACCCTAGAGTTGTTCTGGGGCTTTCCTGGTATAATTATTTGTCAAAAATCTTGTCATATCTGGAGTTTTTGTATCACAGAGACTGTGGTTCTCTTGGGTTCCCCATGTATGTCACAGATTACTCAGGATTTCCCAATGATGCTGTTTTATCTGGTTCCACTGCTGATAGAAAGACAGAGTGATCTTGTTTTCACTTGAGTCCACTTAGTCCACTTCACAGACAGACTTACTGACCAAAAACCTAACCAAACAAAAAATCAGGTCCTCATATATAAGAATTCAGATCAGCCGTACAGTAAAAAAAAGGTCATTAAGAGAGGTCATTAAAAACTCCAGAAGAAATCTGGCTTAATAATAGAAAACCTGTGTAATAACTTTCTCTATTCTCCTTGAAGTTCCCAAGATGTGCCCAGAATTTTAAACTGTAGTCAGCCTTGCAGCAGCATTGCCCTCTTCTCAGCACTGCCTTTGCTTCTGACAAGAGCTCATCTCTGCCTTCCCTTCCTCTCAGTAATTTAAAAATATGATTTGAGGATAAAAGCACCCAAATCCTATCCAAAATCATCTTCTGCAGAGAATACAGGTAGTTTCTCCTATAGCTTCTAGTGAACTGAGCATCGAAGTGCTGTTAATTGCTCTTGCTAGGCCTGAGCATTTGGGATGCCTTAAGGCTGGTGTGCCTTCATTCTTAGCCAGAGTGCCTGTCTGCTGGTTCCTTACTTTCTGCACCCTCACTAAGACTGCTTGTGTTTCAAATCTGCCATTATATACATTCTGCTTCAACAGGCAAACTTGTGATTTAGATTCATTACCAGATTTCTACAGGTGTTCTCAGGGCACACTGGCAATTGCTTTGCCTGTGCAGTTGCCACTTTTGTCCCATCTCCTCCGGAGTGTGCCTGGGTTGCCAGGGTGCTGGACACTGCAGGCTGGCTGCTGTGGCAGAGCACCAGCCATGAGCTGCCTTCTACAGTGTCAAACAGGCAGCAGACACCTTACAGGGATGGACACCTTTTCTTAAATAGATAAGGAGCCATCACAGCAATGGGTGAAATTTTATCCCAAGAAAACAAACATCACTTGGCTGCAAAAAAATTGACAGCAAAAAGAATACATTACGGTGTTTTCCTTTTTAACAGAGAGAAAAGTTGAGAAGGCTATAAAACCAGTATAAACTATGGTTTAAAAATTGATCTTCATCACCTCTTTTCTGTTTTTCTTCTGCTTAAAGAAATCTAGTCTTACTTCAAATAGCTTTTCAGTATATACTTTCTCTAAAGCATTTAAATCCTAAAGATTGGAAAATTTGTAAATGAAATGTTAAGTGTCTTTATCTAACTCCCATTTCATGTCAATGAGATAAATGTTGGTGGTTCTTTAAATATTTGAATTCTATTTCAATCAGTAGATTTATATTAGGTCTCTTTAAACTATGTTTCATTTAATTACCTCCTGATATCTTTTTTTGTGTGATTGTAATACAAAGAAATCGGCTGAATTCTCCAGTCAGTATAATTGTTAATTGAGAATACATTAGCAAATACCTCACTGAACTCAGCTGAAGCAATTGCTTCCCTGAGGTTTTAAAGAAGGAAGTCTACTGACTTGGAGAGAAAATGGGCTATTAGTCGCTATAGCTTCTGTTCAAGAACTAATCTGATGCTGAGTTTCTATTCTAATGATGGAGCTTAAAATCACTTCTCAGAAAACAATTGAATAAAAGAAAGTTATAGCTCTAAATCTAACAGATAATTTCCTGAGAGCTGTGGGCAATTTCCAGCTTTACATCTGCAGGCTGTATAAGCAGGAGCTGCTAGCACGATTAACATCAGCCCATAACTCTGCCACTTGAATGAGAAGAGAGTAGCTGCAGCCACATCAGAAGGAGGCCCCAGGAAACCCCTCTCCATGGAAAAACACCTCCAGTGCTGACAGGTTCCTCCAAACCAAGCAAAAAATACTTCATCTCTTGCCTCACACTGACAGAGATCATCCAGTTTCCTTTGCAAGGAAATTCACCTCTGCAAGGAACGACAAGAAGGACTGCTCAAGAGAGGAGAACAAGAGCAGCCTCCATGCCTGTGATGACACCTGGGCTGTCCCTGCATGGTGAGGTGGAGGGGCCCAGTGCTTCCATGGGACAGAGGGCGTTTGGAGAGTGTGGCACTGGAGAGAGAGGGGGGATGCAAGTGTGTGAGCAGAAATAACTAGATTTAGGAGCTGCCAGTAGTTGCCCCATGGCATTACAACTGGTGAATGGCTTGTGATAGCTGTTTTCTTTTTAGACTTTCGTAAGGTTTGTCCATACATAGACATGTTCAGATTATTTCAAAATCAAGCAGATTACAAGAAGAAGAGCTTGCATCTTTTAAATTAATTTCGCCCTTACACAAGCTGTTGGATCTATGACAGTCTGAAGTAGAGCTCAATAGTAGTTTGGGAGATAAAGGACTTCAGTCCCTTTTGAAGGTCAATTTTCTCTCAAAAACCTAATCCCTCTTAGAAGTAATTCAAAATGAGGCATATAAAAGGGGCAGAGATTGAAATAATTATTGTTTCCTGCTTGTGTTCTGTCTGGCTTTTTCTTTGGTTTCTTAGTCCTTTTTTGATAGAAAGCCATTTTGAAATGCTGGCAGTATATTTAAATTGTCTTTAATTTTCATGGATGTGGTGGAAAGCCCAAAACAACAACCACAACAAAAAAGGCAAAACTTTCCATGATTTAGGACTGAAACCTTCAATTTACTTACTTATTTTTTCTACAGTGTTACATATTTACTAAGGAAATCTTCTGGCACTCAGAACAGAAAGACTCACTTTATGCTGTCACAGAAAGGTAGAAGCAAGTCAACAATGGATTTTTTTTTTTTTAACAGATTAAGATTCATTTGTCAAAATATGAAAGAATAATGTAAATATTGAAAAAAATGTAATTTGTGACTCCCACATTTTATGAGTCAAAGTTGTTTAAGCAGTTTCATAGTCACTTGTAATTAAGTCTGTGGGTTTTTTCAATGTATTTCAATGTATACTCAAGGTCACAATATATTCTTATATCTACTGAAATATATTGTTTTTGCACATGCCACAGTTTCAATTGTCACATTTAATTCATAATCAGCATGCTGGCACAACACACTTATAATCTAACCACCAAGACAAATAGACTGTGTAACAGCCCTAAACAGCTTTCTGTATTAAATACAGGATTTATTTCTTCACATAACAATTTTCTTGCCTATATATTTTTATTTTTTTCCATTTTTTTTCCAGGTTGTGTTTCAAGTACACTTACATGTGCTGTGACTCCTCTGGTAAATTCAATCTTCTCCATGATAGTAATTTCAGAGAATCTTCAAATCCTTAAATCACTGAATCAAAATCCTGTGACATTTTAAAGTGGTTCCAAACAAACCAAAAGCAAGTGGTTATTACCTGTATAGAAAAAAGGTGTTAATACTGAGAGAGCAGCTACCCCAAGGTGCAAGTCATATGATTAAAATAAGCTATATACATGTTTCAAAAGACTGACTCTTATTTGGAAAATTCCTGCTAGCTTGTGTCCTGAAATTCCTATTATGTGCCACAGATGTTGATAAACACTTTCAACAGAGAAAGAAAACACACAGCAAAAATAAAATATTCTGTAGGTAGGTTACAGAAATGGTCAAAAAAACTAAACCAAGTAATTCTTCACAAATTAAACTGTTATTTGTGTACACAATTTTTTCCTTTCCCTTCCCTTCCCTTCCCTTCCCTTCCCTTCCCTTCCCTTCCCTTCCCCATTTTGTCTAACCTGTAATTGCATATGCAATTTCCAGATTTGAAAGTAGTGTAACTATCTCATGTCTTAAAAAATAACCAGAAAATAGTGTCTGTAGGTTGTGCTGCTGCATAATTCTGAAAATATTTCTTAAAAATAGGCTTAATCAGATTTGTACAGCTGAGTATGTCAGACATTCATCTATCAACATATGCAGATTTGATTAGCTCAGGTGAAATCCCCTGCTGGCAGGGAATTTACATTGCAGAGTATTTCTGCATTCCGTGGCTGGCATGTGTAAGTGTCAGATGGAAATTAATGTGCACAGTTTACTAAGGCTAGCCCTAATACCCTTTACAAAAGGGTGTTTATTCAACACTAAAGGTATCTTATTACATCAGCACTGCATCAAAGTACTCTCTGCATCATATTGCAATTTTAGTTTATTTTTTTAGTCTCCCATTATGCCTAAATAAAAAATTCTAGTCTGTTATTTTCTGAAGAACAAGATTGTTAGTTATTAATCTGATGTATTTGTTTTCTGCTTATCAAGAAAAATGTTGCTATACCACCAATGTTGTTTTCAAATCAGTAAGGCTGAAAAATAGCTGATGGCTATCAACTGCTTTGTCTAAGTTGCTTGTTACTTTTTTCTTGTTCTTGTGAGGGTAACATTTTCTTGGGGGTCAGTATAACTCTAATTTCCAGAATCTATGCCTATGTGCCAAGATTCAGTGTGTGACCAGCTCCTGCAGCCTCTAGAAACCTGCCCAGCTTTGGACCTGCCACCAGACCCACAGCAGACTCAGTTTTTTCACCACAGTGACAGAACACTGTTCTTAGGTCTGTCAAGGCTTCACCTTGGAGGCTGATCATAGGCTGACACACCAAGTACTCACAGGGACATCTCTGAGCACAGAGCTCCAGGTGGGACATTTTGCAGCAGCACTTGGAGCTGTGCTCATCCTCTGGGGGGTTATACTGCTGCTAAAATGCTGTTTCCCATGGTTCCCACTGCTTTTAGGGGGAGGCCCTGTCAGGCTCCCTCCTCTGTCACTGTCTCCAAGGGGTTTTGGTCTTTCTGCTCTGAGTGAAGGAAAGTCCTTCCTCTTCCCTGCCAGTGCCCCAGCTCACACTGCTCCATCCCCAAAGGGATTCCCAGGCCCTGGAGTTCCTTGGGTGCCTATCCTAGTCACCCAGCTGCCCATAAGATGCAGAGATGGGATAGAGTGTAGCGGAGGCTCCTGGAGGAGATGCTGAGTACCTTTGGGGGCAGGAGTGTGGGGTGTGAGGACAGCAGCTTGCTGGCCATGGGCCCAGGCCAGGGAGAGTGCTTTCCCCTAGGTGAGCAGACATGAGGCTTTTGCTGGCCCAGCATTAACCTGTCCTCACAGAGAAAGGGGTAACTGAGGTAAGAATTTATTTATGCAACAATGGATGCAGATTGGGATGATGTTGTGCTTCCCAGGGGGTGAGTAGAATCAAATCACAAGATGAAACACTGTGTGGAAAACGTTGTGCTCACGGCATTCCCACCTGGTGCTGTTGCTCAGTTTACAACCATAACCTCTGCCAGTGTTTCTGCCACTTCAAATTGCAGCCTATGCTGCAGGAAGCCAAGTGGTTTTGCCTTCCCAAAACAGTACCTCTTCAGAGCCACCCTCAGCAGCCTCAGCTGGCTCTTTTCTTGAGTGCTGGTTCACTGATTAAATGTACCTCAGCATTGCCAGTCACACCCTCCTTCACGGCTCGCACTGCTTTTGCCCTACCCCTTCCCCTGTGTTACAATCCTTATAGTCCTACTCGGCAGATATTTGCCCTGAAACTTAATCACACCCACCATAAATCATGTATATTTTCTGTTATTAGGCCTGCAATTTACTGCTGTCTGGCTGTGTCCCAACAGATGATTTATGCCCCTGAAGTGTTATTACCCTTGCTGAGAACTGACATTTCATACTGTTTAGCCTCAGCTCACTGAGCTGAATTTCATATGTGCTCTAGCTCATCATCATACCTCAGGCTGAGCTGAACAGCAGCGAAGGTATAGAGCTGTGTCAGGTACAAGCCTGGAAATACCTCAGTGGGGTCACCTCCAGTCCCACAGCTGCAGGAACCTCCTACTGCAGGCTGCTCCCTCTCTCCCACTTCTGTTTGAGCTCAAGGACTCTAATTTGCACTTAGGAGCCACACAGAGTTCCCCTGGTGGGCTGGCTTTGGCTGGAGTAATTTTCTTCATAGTAGCTAGTATGGGACTGTGTTTTAGATTTGCACTGAAAATAGGATTGATAATATAGAGATGGTTTTGTTATTGCTGGGCTGATTTGCACAGTCAAGGCCTTTTCTGCTCCTCACCCCAACCCAGCAGCGAGAGGGCTGGTGGTGCACAAGGAGTTGGGAGGGGACACAGCCAGGACAGCTGAGCCAACTGACCCCAGGAATATCCCACACTACAAGGTGTCATGCTCAGCCTGCAGAGCTGGGGTAAGAAGGAAGGAGAGGATGTTCAGAGATGTTCAGATTTGTCTTCCCAAGTCACTGTTACACGTGATGGAGCCTTGGAGCCTGGCTTTCCTGGATATGAAAAACCTGCCTGCCCATGGGAAATGGTGAATGACTTCCTTGTTTTACTTTGCTTGTGCAAAGCTTTTGCTCTACCTATTAAACTGTCTTTATCTCAACCTAGAAGTTTTTTCACTTTTACCTGTCTGATTTGGTTCCCCATCCCACTGGGGTGATGTGAGTGTTGGAGCTGGGGTTAAACCACAACAGCTGCTCAATTTCTAATTTCTGTGAAAGAGTTCAGATGTTGGCCTAATACCAAAAGTTTAGCTATCAGAAGTATTATTACAGTGCACTGTACATCAGAAGGTGAATTTGTGGAGAAGCTCTGTCTTATAAGTTAATCCATACCATGAACTGATCTCCCAGCGAATTGTCTCTGTTAAACATGCTACAATGAGCCTGATAACCACATATTAGTCCTTCTAATCCATGGATCCTCACACCCTATAACCATGCCACTGACATTGCTTTAAATCACTTGTTTTAGGCTCCAGGTTTGAATGCAGGATAGTGCTCTGAAGCTACAAAGTTGTTTCGAGACCTCTCCAAAAGTCACTGGTTTCAGTGAAGATTGGGTTTGTGTATATATCCAATGAATCTCCTTTGGAATAAATACAAAGCCTGGATAACCTGAACATAATATAGTCTGGAAGATACACCTTGGAAAGTACATTGTCCTGGCAACTGTCAGGTACCCTGTGCAATTCAGAGTGCCTCAGTTGGCTTTTCTTGAAATTGGACAGGACATATTTTTATCCTGAGCTTGTCAAGTTTCAAACTAAAAACACAAACAATGTAAGAATTGATTACTCTTCTCCAAAACAGAGAGAAAATACAAAATATGATACTTCTCAAGAACAGACAATCCATCCTTTTCACCAAAATGTTCAAATGATTCATCACCCAAATAATTTGATATCAGAGAATTTGCTTCTGATTTAGAATAGTAAATTCACCTTTAAATCTAAAACTTTTGAATTGAATTAAAAGTCTTTATTAAAAGATTGATGAAATGAGGTATGTGGGCAGTTTCATAATTCTGTAATGTTGTCCAAGTGGGAAATTCCACCTTCCTGCTGAAAAGCTTATTTTTATGACAGCATTTTTCTATGAAAAAATATTATGCACAAATTCAAAAAGGTTTCATCTATGGTATTTTCTTACATAAAGTTAGGATCAATAAGAGGAACAAAGTGCATTTCTATTGACTGTGAAACAAATTATCATGTCCAATCTTTGGGGATATTTATGGTTGTATTCTATTTCATTATGTCCAAGTATCATATCTATAAATATATTTGATTACTTTTCTGTCAGAAGGACATGCTATACTGCAAGCCAACATAAAAAAACCAAACCTAATCAAACCTCACCATTATTAAAGATATTACTAGAGCTACAGCTGTGGTATGAGCTTTGCGGAAACATTTTTTCCTCATAAATCTGCTAAATAACAAATATGATGCTCAACAAAAAGTGTCATAAAATTTATTTTCTGATATCAACTAACATCTACTCAACAAATCTACACTTTAGTAGGACTCTGTGAAATTACTTTCTGGTTTTCATGTACTTTCGCAGACCAAAAATGCATCAACATAAAACAGATGACAGCAGAAGAGTGAATTTCCCAGATATGACTTATTAGGTCTTGATCTTTATAACACAATAAATCTGAGGCCAAAGGAGAATGGTTTTGTTTAACATGTTAATTCTTTTGTATCAGTAAGTCAGGCCACAGACTGGGCTAGAAGATCTGTGTCATGAGCATGGAATACCTTGGAAAGTAATGGATATGATCCTTCATATTTCTCTATAGGCTATAAGCCAACAGAAACACAGACCTGTGGAGGGTTTCACCTGCCCTATTACTTGGTTCCTTAAAGGTATCAGGACAATCAGTTTTGGCTCCTCTCCTTTTGTCAGTGTCTCTCCAGAAACCCCAGGAAAAAACCCCAAACATTTACATGCATGCACATCCCTTTCATTGCCCCATCTCCCTTTGGTCAAAATAGAGTCAACTGTCTGATGCTGTCACAATCCACAAACTTCACAAATTTTATGACATCTATTGCATAAACCATTTTCCATTTTATAAGTTTTCACTCTCTTTTTTTTTTTTTTTGCAATTATACTTATTGTACCAATATTCTGTTGTCAAGGTTCCTACACACTGAAACAAGAAACATTAAAAAAACCCAGAAGTAATGTCTTAAGGCACATGTTCACATTAGTTGTCTGGACAAAACCTATAGCAAAACCTCTTGTGCTCTTTATGGGCAAGGAGACCTGGTATCACTGCTTAACCCCTGCCTGGGAAGCAGGGGTCTTTTGTTGCTGCTGGTTGCAGAAAATCTCAAAATTAAAACATGACCCAATCTGCTGAGAGCATCAGACTAGTCACTATTCTGGGACTGAGAGAAAAATCTGTCCCCATGACCAGACCAGCCTAGGAAACTTCTTTCTTCCTGCCATCAACCCTGAGATCCAGTGCTGTAATTTCAATAGTAATGTAATATATAGTACATATAAAATAACAAAATACCTATTAAACCATGCATAGTCATATACATGTTGTCCAGTGGCAAAAGTTCAACCTGATTTTGACATTTGTGGTTGAGCCTCTTCAGATCAGCTGGTGATGTGGAGGTAAATTTCCCCTTTTTCTGCCTTGATTCTCTTCTGAAAGAGAATATGTAAACTGCTGGTCTGGTACTCAAATTAATCACATGAGAAATAAAGGCAGGAAATAAAGCTGGGGCTCCCCAGAACAAGTTCAATGAAGTGACTTGTGTGCCTCTGATATGTGTAAGAGAGCTGTCAAAAAAAGGCAATTTGATTCAGTGCTCCTGGACGTAACTGACATGCATAAAAACACTGCTCCATTGGGAGACACTAACATCAACGTTAAGGGAAAAATTAAGACAAATGTCACTAAAACAATATTTAGAAGAAAATTAAGTTGAAAAAAATGGGAAGATTGATTTGTTTTTTTTCCACTTGTCCTTGGTAATTTCCTGAGTCCACACATGGACTAGGATACAGGGACAGAAACCTGCCAGAGACAGAATTTGGTTTGGTTTTATGTATTTCCCACAATAATATGACAATTGTTTAAAGTTACTAATAAGGCATCAGTAAAAACCCATGGAGAGATGAGGTTAAATTTTATAGCTCTTGGGAGAAAATCAAAACAGAACTCCCTGAAGTGATTCAAAATATTGCCTGCCTATGTAATAGGCAAAAAAATTCCTTTGCTCATGAGGAAAAGCAAGCAGCACCCTCCCAAGGTCTCCAGCTCTGACAGCAGGGTTCCCAGTGAACACTTTTCAGCTGATCATGTAAATGCTCTGGGAAAGAGGAGATGATCTGCCAAAGTCATGGTCTTCACAATGTGTTTAAGAACACGCTAATTTCCTCTAGCAAGCGTGATCTCTTTCCTCTTTCTCCACTTTGTGTTTGAGGTGGCAGATTGCTTTCAAAGGCAGATGTAATTCCAGTCTTTCCACTTGCTACTTGTCTCAGGCCCTGTGGTTTGTGCCATATTTTCTTAGAGTTGTCTTCAGACAGTCGTCTTCCTCCAAACCGATTGGGGGGAGGCAAAACTCAACCCCAAACATGTTCCTCTGGTGCTATTTCTCTTGTTTACACCTGGTGTGAACTGTGATCCTCCCCGGAATTCACTGTGCAGTGTCCAAGCTTTCTCCCTTTTCTAAGTTTAGGTATAAGCAGCATACGTTTTTCTCACTTCAGTGAAAAAACATAAAAGGAGATGAAGCAGGTAAACTCATCTGCTCCCAGTATGTGCTTCTAAGATCCAGACTTCCTCCTTTATACAGTGTCTCTGACACCTCTCCATGAAAGATTGGTACTTGCATCTGCCCTTGGCCAGGTGTATTGCACCTTTGACAATGAACTGAGAAAACAAGTGATACCCGTGATAGGGCTATTGTGGGAGGAAAAAATCCCACACAGAGGAAAATGTTTTTCAATATCAAACCCAGCTGTTTCACACACCTTTTTTACCAGATAATTTTAAAAATTTCAATGCTTTTCTTCAATTCAGCTGTTTTCAGGTATTTAAACAACTTGTAAAACAAGCAAAGAAAAGTAAAGCTTGCCCATAGCAGTGATCTGTGTTAAACTGAAAAAGAATATGTTGTCTAAAATATAAATTGCTAGTTAGTGGTCATGGCTCAAATACTTCTTAGTGGGGAGCATTTGGCATCCTTGTTTAGCTCAGCTGTATGTAAACACTAATGCTCTCCTTTCTGCCTTCATATTCCCTGCAGTGCAGTCAATAATCCATATCATTCTCCCACATGACTTTTGTTTTCACATCAATCTGATGCTCAAAAGCAATATGGACCCCAGTTACAAAACCTTCACTGAGAAAAATGAGTAGTGCTGTCATTTACTTTAGGCTCGCTCAATTAGACAGATCTCAAACTGTTACAAGCTAGTTAAATCTAGGGAGCTGTCACCCTGCTCAAGTCACTTAAGCTTCTGGGATGAAGTATGAATTTGATAAAACTGAGGCAGTTATTGCTCTTCAGTTGCTCTGCTGTTTTTTTTTTTTAAATCTTCCTAGGGAACCACTCTGTTGCAATCAAAGAGATTCAAATATTAAATTGCCAAAAATACATATATAATGTATTTTCACACTGACATAAAAATAGCAGATGTTAAACTTTTAAATTCCTTGCAAAATGAGTAGAAAAGAAATTTCTAGGATGAGAAGAGATATTTCAAAGTGGAGAAGTTCAAGAAGTCTTACAAAAAATTATAGAGGGAATAATAGGCAAACAGGACTAGATAGCATTCTTGCCTTTATTCTCAGAGAACTCAGATCTGAAAATCCCAGACTAATTCTTCTCTGTGTGTATCTCCCTTAACTAGTCTTGTTACAAAGAGAACAGAAGGTTCCAAACATGATTTCAAATTTTAAAAAGACCGAGAGAAATAATTTGTTGCGGATTGCAGCTTTGATGTTTTCTCTGCCAAGAACGCTGGAATCATAGAATCATAACATATCCTGAGATGAAAGGGACCCTCAAGGCTCATTGAGTCCAACTCCTGACCCTGCACAGGACAGCTCTAAGAATCAGACTACGTGCCTGAAAGCATTATTGAAATGATTCTGTAAAGCCCCAGCCCATTTGGTGAGTTTAGGGGAAGGTAATTTGATTTGCTCTGGGTGTTGCATGGGAGAAACAAAAATCTCAGGAGGTTCAATAATGAACAACTCAGATAGAATGAGGCACTTGGCAAACTTTCACTTAGCAAACTTTAAAACATCCAACCAGGACAAGGCACTAAGCAAGGAATGGAGTGGATTTTTCAGTCTGGCTTACAATATATTTTGAGAAGAAGGTAGGACAAGAAAGAGAAAGAAAAAGGAGAGAGTGGGTAAATGGTCACCACCCTAGGATCCACCATGGTTGCAAAAGCTTTGAAGTCTGGGGTAGCATCTCACTGTCCTTTTATGGGATCTAGTGGCCTAGGCATTCCCCCCAGGTAAACCTGAGCTATTTTCAGCACCAAAGTCTGGCACCTGCACTTTACACAGAGCAGAATGTTCAGGTCTTGTGGCGTTCCCATGCAGTCAGCTGCCCCAAGCATATTGCAGACCTAAACCTCCCCTGATACAGCTTCATGCCAACAAAATGAACAGACTCCTGGATAAATATGACGAAACTGGGGAGAGTAAGAATTTTCCAAATTTCAAAATTTTCCCTGGTGAAAAATTACTTTCCTTGTAAGAATAGTATGTAAGGAATCAGTAAAGAGATATGTCGATTTCTGAAGAGGTTTTAACAAGCTGGACCCTGAGATCAGCTCAGCTAGTCAGAGCACAGTGCCAGTAACACCCAGGTCACAGGCTCAATCCCTGTACAGACCATTCACTTAAGAGCAGGACTTGATGATCCCTGTGGGTCCCTTCCAACTCAGAATATTCTGTGAAATCAGAAACAGTTCTGTGAAATTTTCCACACCAAAGATTCTGTAAATGGTTATAAGAGGAAAGTATCTTTCCAGATTAAAAGATTGTTAAAGGACAGGAATAAAAGGTTAAAAGTGAAAATGTGACAATGGCAACTTCCTTATACAAGTGTTTGAGGAGCCAACAAGGGGAGGTTGATCAACAGGGAGGAGCTGGTGGGGAATGTAGTTCTCCAAGGCAGCTTTGGCTGCAGTGACCACTGCAGATGGTGGAGTTTGAGATCCTCAGGGCAGGGAGAAGGGCACACAGCAAGCTCAGGGCCCTGGACTTCAGGAGAGCAGACTCTAGCCTCTTCAGGGACCCACTCAGTAGAGTCCCATGGGATAGAGCCCTGGAGGGCAGAGGGGCCCAAGAATGCTTACTGATGTTCAAGGATCGCCTCCTCCAAGTTCAGAAGCGCTCAATCTGAAAAGAAGGAAATCGGCAAATATGCCAGGATGCCTCCATGGATGTATAAGGACCTGCTGAGGAAACTCAGAGAGAAAGAGCTGTGGTGCAGTTGCCAGGCTGGAGAGAAGGGATCCAGAAGGAAGCTTGACACGCTTGAGAGGTGGACCCGTGCAAATCTCATGAATTTTAACAAAGTGGAGTGCAAGGTCCTGTTTTGCAGCAGTGCCAGACACACCTACAGGTTGGGTAGAGAAGTGATTGAGAGCAGACCTGTGGGGAAGGACTGGGGAGAGGGGGGATGGTTGACAAAACACTCAATATGAGCCAGCAGTGTGCACTTGCAGCCCAGAAAGCAAAATGTGCTCTGGGTTGCATCAAAAGGAGTGCGGCCAGCAGGTCATGCTGGAAGGAGGTTATTCACCCCTGCTACAACAGGTCATGAAGGAGGTGATTCTCCCCCTCTGCTTGTGAGACCCCACCTGGAGCACTGTGTACAGTTCAGGTGTCCCCAACATAAGAAGGACATGGAACTGTGGGAACAAGTCCAGAGGAGGCCACAAAGAGGACAGGAACACCTTTCCTATGAAGACAGACTGAAAATGTTGGGGTTGTTCAGCCTGGACAAGAGAAGGTTGGGTGGAGGCCTCATAGCAGCCTTCCAGTATCTGAATGGGGCCTCCAGGAAAGTCGGAGAGGGATTCTTCATCAGGAACTGGTCATAGGACAAGGAATAATGGGTCCAAACTGGAAGTAGGGAAATTTAGGTTAGATATTAGGAAGAAATTCCTTTCACTCTCTACTGTGAGGGTGGTGACACACTGGAACAGGTTGCCCAGGGAGGTTGTGGGTGGCTCAACCCTGGCAGTATTCTAGGCCATATTGAATAATGCCTTGAGCAACCTGGTCTAGTGGAAGGTGTCCCTGCCCATGGCAGTGGGGTTGGGACTACATGATCTCTAAAGTCCCTTCCAACCCATAATATTCTGTGATTCCATTATTATTGAGAAATAGGGTAATAAAATAGCAAATGAAATTCAGCATCAATAGGTTTCAAAGTAGGACACATAAGGAAAACCAACTTTCACTATATTTACAAAGTTGAGCTCAAAATTAGCTGTTATCATTCCAGCAGGTGGAGGCAGAAGCTATAAAAGGGCTAACAGATGTTTATACAAGGTGTGAAAATCCACCAGTTCAGATTAAACCTGCACATAGCCATGAGCTCAGGACATCCCTAAGTCATGGGTTATTGAAAGGATGCATGAATAGGAAAGTACAATACATGTCCCCTAGTTCTTACATGGTTTGATATTAGTTTACTGTAATGACAGGCCAATGGAGTAGCGGGACCTGTACAAATGCTCTTATGCCCATAAATAAATATATTACTAACAGATATTAAAAAACTCTCCAAAACCCAAGAAAAAGAAAACCAACAAGAAAAAGAGTATGTGATGCATTGATTTGTACAACTTTGTCAACAAATTTCTGGTATTGTGCTCTGAAGAGGTTACATATGCTGCCAGCACTTATTAAAATAAAAAATCTTATTAATACATGCAATCTGACAAAGTGCAATCAAGAAGTGTTGCTCCACTGACACTTAAAATTCTGCATCAGCTGGCTATCAGGATGCTTGGCAGAGAGTTTCTGTGATAATTTTTCCCTATAGTGCAGTAATGAATTGGCTGCTCAGAATCAATTCATTCAAAGAGAGGCCAGATGATTTCCAGTGGGGCTGAAAGACAAAGCTAATGTTGTATAAAAAAATAAAAATGGGAACCTTTTAAGTAGATATTCAAGTGCAATGAAGTTCAGAGGGAGCTTTAAATCCAGTCTGACATTCACTTTACATCCATGAATTGCCTCTTTTTGTACAGTGGCAGTTGCTCTGCTGCCAGGAAGACTGGAGTTCAGAACTGGATTTGTGTGACTCGGATGGTCCCTCAGTCATTGCATGTGTTCAGTTGCTGTCACAGAAGGCTGAATCCCAAAGTTCTCCCTCCAACCAGTTTCTTCCTGGCTCCCTATGTAAGAAGATTTTAAGAAACCACCACCCCTTTGCAGACAGCATTAGAGACGTGGAGGGCAGGGAAACCACTGAGCCAGTTCAGCAGTGGTGACAAGAGAGGTGTGGGCACCACGTGTGAGCTGAGCTGTGTGCAAGGATGGGACAGCAGTTGAGCAGCTCGGCATCAGAGCTGAGCAGAGGTTTTCCAGGAGGCTTTGTTCACCCATTAGGCATTATGGTTTTGATTAGACACCCTCTCTTTGATTCTACTCAAATCCACTGAGGAAGGTCAGGGTCAAGTTTCAATAACGATTTCAATCCCTCCCACTGCTGAAACATCTTGGAAAGACAGACCTGATGAGCTGAAAGGCAGCAAGTTTGAGACAGACAAATGTGTGCTAGGGTCCCTTGAGCACAGGCTAAAAGAGGTGGAGGCTGGCCCTGATAAAGTGAAGCAAACTCATGGTGCTTGAAGCAGATCAAACTAATCACAGAAGAAACAGCTGCCAATGCTGTGCTTCATTATAACAAATGGACACATTTAAAAGCATGTCTGAGTGGAAGAGGTTGAAAACAACAGCTGTATTATTGTGTGGGTGTTATTTTTGATCATCAAGAAGTAAATGTTCATTGTACTGAATGCCACTTATCTAATTAAATCGGTATTTTAAAAGAAACTGTTACATCTTGTGGTGCATCAGTTGCTAAGTACTCCCCAAGTGAGTTTCTGGGTCCAAACCCCAGGCTGAAGTCTCTGTCAGCAAGATATTTCAAGTAACCAGATTGACTCATACATGAGGCAAATGACACTGAAGTAATTTAATAAAATATGAAGTGAATGTTTTTTTCACAAACCCCAAATACCCATCAATATTCCTGAAAAGTGCTGGATGGAACTGCAGTCTGATGGAATGTCACAGGTGGAATAGGTGCTTTATACCAAGTTTTCTAAAGAAGCCTCCTCTTTGAGTCTGACGTGCAGAAAGTACTCCTTTGTGTATTTAAACTCCTTCCTAGAAAGGAGTTTAAATGAAGGTAAATCCTTCCTTAGCCTTAGATTTTGGTAGCAGTGTAAGTTTCGCAACTTTTATCCTGCAAGCTTAATGATGGCAAATCAGATATATTTGTAAAGGGCGAGTTATTTATTAAGACAGATGAACAGACAGAAGATCTTAATTAGAATGACTTACTACACAGTACAAAAGCTAAAAACACTAGTTGATAAAACATGAAATGCATTATATTAAAGCAATTACATTAAAGCAATTATATATTAAAGCTAACAAAAAAAACATTAAGTAGAGCTTGATGTATCTCACCACACTTCAGCCACAGAATATTTCTTCTTTCTCTCAGTCCCTGGGGTATAACTATGGAGAGATGTCCCAAATCCACAGGATAAAGTATTTGGAAGAATCTAACTGTATGGGAAGTGGCCCAGCAGATAAACGTTATCAGGGTAAAGCATCCTGCTACATGGAATGGTCATACAGTTCAGCAGTTTGGGAAACACAGGTGTAGCCTGGCTTCTGGCACCACCTTGGCAATGGATCTGGAGCAGGACAACAGGCATGACTTCCCTTCTCTGTGACCTTACTCCTTCAGGGAAAGGGCCCTTGGACTGGGATTTGCCTCACCTTGCTGAAGAAGTATACACCTCACATGCTCATCACTAAGGTCCCTTGACAAAATAGAGGAAAAATTGTGCATTTGGGATTTGAATTGCCTGCTCTATTTTAGCTGTGCATGATAACATAGGATTATTCTCACGAGACCTTGTTTCTCTCTGGTGATGATAAGGGAACTGGAGGGTGGCTAATTCAATGTCTTTTCCATGGATATGTCAGTCTGAGCAAATGAGTCCCACTGACACTCTTTGTGCAGCATCCCAATGTCAGCAGTTCTCAATGTCTGTATGAAAAATTATGGAGTGGCTCAGGAACTGGGTTATATTTCACTGTGTTGCAAAACATGAATTTCTCAGTCGTGAAACTTTCACACGGAATGTACTAGTTGTGAAAACTTTCCTTGGGAATGTTCCTCATGTCCAAGATGACATTTCAGGTTAAAATATGCATGATTAACATAAGCACATCATGAACTGGCCCATAGCCCAGGGATCAGCACACTTATCTGGGAGCTGGGTGGTTTAAATGAAATTCAGGCCTCAGCTCTGACCTTCCACAACATGCAGAGTGCCCTGGCCACCAGACCACTCAATAAACTCTGGCATGTGTATGTGTGTAAAAGCATCAATGGACAGTGGAGAGCTTTCCATTGATCTCTGGCTGCACTTCAATGGGAATGCTACTTCATTAAATATAGAACAGAAAAGTGAACACAAAATTCAGGATTTGACCTTACATGCATGTGGTTAATTCATATACACTTTCTACAGTAAGATGAAAAATAATTAGATGCAGGCTGTTTTATAGGAATCAATAACTGACTTGAAAGAGTCAATACTCCAGAGCACAATTTATACCTATTAACCTGACTCTGCCTGAAGCATCCTGTTCTTTCATCATTATTGTTTAAGTAAATGAAAATGAGGATCGAAAGTAACAGCCTTTCCAGGCTGCTAAAATGTGGCACTTGTGAAGCAAGCCACTTAACCATCTGCTCTTAAAAGAAATGCTATTTATGCAATATGCAATAGTGTTTGTGCAGTGCCATTTAATTGCAGGCAGGTATTTGTATCATACCAGGTGAAAAATTCATACATTATTTTTGGAAAGAAAATATCTTTTCCCATGCTTTTGCCTGCAGCAATATCATATGCAAACTTCCTACAAATTCTTATTCCTACAAATTTCCTAGTTTTCTGAACATGGTCTTCTCCATCTTGTGACGCATCAGTAGTCTTGCTTGGTGTGTTTTACAAAGAAGCTTGAGACAAGAGTTATCTATTTTTTTTCCCCATAGAAATTGGTTAGTGGAAAATTTGAATCATATTTCTTGCTTGGTTTCCTAGGAGAGTAGAGCTTGTGATATTGCACTGTTTTTTGCCCTTTTGTACTCCTTCCCACAAGCAAACCTGAAATTTTCTGTCAGATTTCAACAAAATTTCACTTTGGTTGAAAATCTATACTTGAACCTTGTACTACCATTCTCTTGGGACTCAATATTTGACAAATTTTACTAGGTAATTTCTTTACCATTGTCCTGCATTATAATACTGCTGAGACTTCAGGCTTCCCAGGCAAAGCATCTTCCCATGAAATAGCACTGAGAGAAGAAAAGCACTGAAGAGAAAAAAGATGCTGCAAAGGTAGCACCAAATAAAGCCAAGCATAGTGGCTGACTCCCTCTATGCCAAAACCATGGATTACTGAGATTTTTTTGAATCTCATCTTGTTTGCACAAATATTTCACTTCTAGACAAATATTTTATAATAACTATAGACACACTATAACCAGTGTGTGACTGGTTTTGCTCCTAGTGCACTCTGTTTATCCTGTCTTTGTCTGGCCAGCTTGGTGGGACTGTGAGCCAGGTGTGTCTCTTTCCAGACTCTTTAGTTGTGATTCCTCTTATCCAGCCAAAAGTGAAGGTTGAATTGCCCTCTGGAAGTACCTGTTTTCCTAGGGCAGCCTAGGGAATACAGAGAGCTGGCTTAGCCTAGACATGTTGCCCGTAGTGATATGATGCTGTGATGATGCACAGGAAGAAATCCTCTGGGGGAAAAGAACCTCAAGTGACTGATATCATTTGAAGACATGGAGGAGTGGAGAATTTAATTTTGTGTTTGCAGAGTCATTTCTTGGTTTCATCTCTGCCGCAGATTATTATGGAGTTTAAGGAACAGATCTAGAAGATAAAAAAAGAATTGAAAATATTTATTAAATTAGAAAGAAAAAGATGTATTAATTGTTCTCCTAATCACTTGTTGTACCTGATCAATTTCTGTCTCCTTTTAGAAGTAATAAACTGGCTGAAGAAGAAAACCTCATCTCTTGCACTGTGTCTGTCAGTCAAACCTACCTCAGGAAGGTTAGACAGGGGAGCTAGTTCCTATGAAATGTGTCTGCGTTCCATACAAGGGGCAGTGTTTTGAGTCTCCTAAAAGCATGACCCTTTTGCCGTAGGTTTTATTTGAGGCAGCAAGTTGCCAGCAAAATTCAGAATTTAGCAGGGTGTTTTTAATATCCAAGACTAGTTTGATCTCCAGTCTAAAAGATTGAGATTCACAGATGTGAATCTCTTCTGTGTGGTTGCCATGGCTGGAAAGAAAGCATTTCTCACTGCCCCTCAGTTTTTCACTGGGCTCACAGCATCTCTAGCCTGTGCTTGTGTTTTGTTTTGATTTGTTTTTTCATAACATATTTGTCTGTAATATTATATTACTTTAAATATACAAAATATACATGAAGAATGTGTATATCTCAGCTTACTTGGGACAATGAGCTACAGAAAAGGCTTAATTAGAAGCATAGGTAATTAATGAAGTTGAGCGCTTACATCAATCATTGAGGTCAGACAGTATTTTAATGCAGATTTGCAAGAATAATGAACACAGATAAGAATACATCTATTGAGTATTTTGCAGTCATGCCACAGGCTGACATTTTGTTTCAGAAAACATTCATTAAATTATTTGGCATAGAAACCAAATGAGTAAAAATCAAATTATTTGTGGATACACACCAAAAATTTCTCTATTCCTGCTGAATGCATGGTTTACTGTGAGTCACTCACATTGAATCCAATTAAGAACTTTTATGATCCAGTGGTATAAAACACTGATGTGGCAGAAACAGGGGTTAAATGAAGAGAAACTAAAATTAGGGGTGTACATGCTGGACAATCCCTCATATTTGAAGGTTTCAGCTCTACTGAAAACTTTTCCACCAGAACTATGTCCTTTTCAAATTGACTGTTTCACAACCCAACCTGTTCCACTGTATTAACATCAGGCTAAACATTCCTCTTTGAAACTTAGCTGTTCATATGATTTTGATTACAAATTTTATCGCTGTCCTTAAATTCATATCTCCTGGGAGATTTTTGCATGGTTTCTCACAATCATGGCTTGCAAACCTGCCACCCTGTAGCATGTGACAAGTTGTGAGCGCAAGTCCTCTCCAGGTCAGTTTTACCTCCATTTTGGGCATATATACTGTGAGTGAGCTCTGCAAAAGGGTACACAAGGGAGCCCCCCAAGGGTTTTCCTTCCACTGGAGTCCACATGCTGAGAACCTGGCAGAGACAGCTGAGCAGCCTGACAAAGAGAAAAGCTTGCCATGCCAATGGGAAATATTTCAATTTGGCATTTCATAGCAGTAGATATTTGATCAACCTGGTTTGCCCAAATTGCAAATATTTCTAAATTCCCTCATCAAATGCAAATTCCCTGCCTGAGTGTTACTCAGATGAGGGGATGCTGGCTCACCATTCTCACCACTGACAGGTGCAGCCTTGCTGGCACTGATGGTGTGCCAGTCTCCTCTGACCTCCCATCTTCCCAGCCAATACAATGTGCTCGGTCTGCAAGAAGCATTTCCACCATCATGCTCTTCTATTCTCTCTTGTTTTGCAGAGTGGCAATGACCTGTATTACTTAGGCTGTCAGGTCCTACAGGGAGACAAAGCATTTGCTTTATGAACCAGGAGATAGGAAGGCAAGGAAACAGCAGGCAGTCGAATGTCTGTCTTTCTCCAGGGCTTAATTCACCTAGCTTGCCATGAAAACTACTTCCCTTTATGAGGATAACCAATGAATATTAATTACCCTGCTTACTTTTTTTTTTTTTTTTCATTTTTTTTTTCATTTTTTTAAGACAATGAAGCCATGGCAAAGGAGGGAAATTTGTTTTGGTCTTTTTGTCTGAAAGAAACTTCACTCTCATGGAAGAAAACATTACTTTTATAGCCAATCTTACTGTTATTGTCCCTGTTTTACATAGGGGAAGCTGTGACACCTATGACTGAATAAAAGACCAGTTTCCAACAGTAAGTTACCTCAGGTAAGCACCAGTGCTATTTAATGGGTAAGAAGGACAGTAAGGATTTTCTTTAGTTCAGTGCAAATCTTTCAGCTCAACAGTCTGAATGCAGTTGTCAGTGTAAACAAGTCCTCATTAAATATAAGCCCTGGCAGTCACATCAGAAGTTAATGGTTCTTCAAATGTGAAAATAAAGATAGGGCTAGTTTCTCTCTATGATTCTAACAGAATTATTTGTTCAATAGAGGAAAGATTTTATCCAGGCTCGTGGTTAAGGTCTATAGCTGGGAACACATAATAAACAGAAAGGTTTTGTCTCAGTAAACAGCAAGCACCACCTGCAAAACCCTCGCTTGGCACTCTGATGCTGGACACAGTAGGGGTGAGAAAATCCACATATTCATAAAATATATGGTCTGTTATATCAGCGTACCATATCCTCTACCCCCCCCCCCCCCCAAAAAAAAGGCTATTACAATCAGTCAATCTGCATATTATGCAGATTAGTAATTATGTGACCATGTGGTTGGCAATTGAGGGAAGATTTATAGGGGAGCTGCAGGCAGGGTTTGTTTCCTTTTGCTTCAAATAGTTTAGTGCTTTCTGGGGAAAGCCTTAGGAGGCTGCACTATTGCAGCCCTGGGGTCAGAGATCTCCTAAATACAAGAACTGTCCTGGCAGTCGGATCAAATCCTACCCAGCCCAACCAGATCAAACCCTATCCAACCCAATACTCTGCCTGGAACATTTGAAAAAGTCAATTCTATTTAAGGAGGGTATGCAAACTTGAGCACTTTCAGTGGTCCATTGCCTTGATACTTGTCGCAGTGGGGGGAGGTTCGGCGCTGGCAGCACCGGGAAGCCACGATCTTCCTAGGCAGAGCGTCCCGTGAGGAACAGCTTCTCTAGTGGTGCTGGCAACAGCCTCCTGGAGCGACAGTGATTTCAGCAAGTGTAGCGACACCTCCGCTACAAGTGATCAGCTCTTTCGTGAAATCACCCAAGGCAAGCTCGGGGATAGAGAGTTAGGCGGCTCGTATGGCAGCTCCACAGAAGTAGTCTTTATTGTCCAGCACCCTGCAAAGGGGAGGCCAGGGACGAGACCAGCCTGAGGTGTTGGGGTTAGGACAGGGGTTTATATGGGGAAGGTAGAGGGTGGGGTGGAAACTGATTAGCCAACAGGGAAGGAGCTATTAGCATGGGGGAAGCAAGGCCTGTCAGAATGACTCCAGTTTCTCACCCTGAACTTGAAGGTGAGCTGCCTAGCTCTGACTCCTCCAGAGGAGTGCAGGAGGTTGACTTGAAGGCTCACTGCCTTCCACATATACTGCCCAGGCATCCAAAACTTTTATTAAGATTGTTAAAGGTAAGATTAGCTGGGATGTACTGTGATTTCTGCATTTCATTTGCCTGCTGCCTTAAAGATCTTTAAAACCTCAGTCACATTCTCTTGTCAGTCTCCCCCTCAAAGAGTCCCTGCCTGTTAAATCCCTCAGAGTATAAAGCAGCTGCTTCACAGCCTTGATTTTTGTAGTTGCCTTTGTCTGCACTTTTTCTAACTCCACTCCATTTCTCTTGAGATATGAAGGCCAGAAAAACCCACAGAACTCAGTACAGGACTTGGTTATGTATAGAAGCAAAATGATGCCCTTGATTTTATTCCTAGGTCCCCTCCTGATGATGTTAAATATTTTATTGGCCTTTTTGGCTGCTGCTCTTTATTCAGTCAATTATTTTTGACGGGTCAATGAGTACTCCAAGCTATGTTCTCTGCTAGGGAGTAGTTGAACATAATGGAGGTGTATTTCAGATTACTATTGTATCACTTCATATTTCTCTGCATTGAATATATCTGCCACCTTTCTGCCTACATCAATTCTTTCTGGAGTTACTTTCCTTTGGTATAGCAGTTGACCACTGGAAAAAGCTCAGTACCATCTGCAAACTTGGGGATTTTATTATGGAATTGCTTCTTTAGGTAATTGAAAAAAATGCTTGATTAAACTGGTTCCAGCACTAGTCCCAACAATGGAACTAGTGATTACTGTTTCATATTTGTCCTGAAAAATCTTACCTGCTGTTTCCAATTTTTAAATAGTTTTTGATCTGCAGACTGATAGCCTTAATACTTTTTTCCCCCTAGAAGTACAAAAGCAATTAAAACATAACAGTTATGCATAACAAATAATAAGATCAACAGGTACCTTAAGTACCTGTTAAAGATAAGGTTTAGTAGGTTGAGTCTAATTCTATCAGGCACCTAGGAAATGGGAAGAGAATGACCTAAGTTATATTTTCTGCACATTGCTCTGTCTTATGCTCTTTGTCTTGAAACACTGTATAGTTGGTCTTGTCTTCCAAATCCCCTTGGACTGGTTCTTCAGTCTTTGCTTTCCTCTGTTCATTATGAATAGTTGCAAAATGAATACTAAAATTGTCTGTTTAAGTATAGCAATACTGAGGAACATAATATGCAGGTTCTCAGATGATGTCTGAGACCCAGTCATGGGCCATTGTTGTAGTATTTTTTTTTTTGTGTGTGTGTGTGTCTTAAAGATTGGTTCGCTTTTAGCCTTGATTTCTCTGTGGAAGACACAACCAAAGTGCTAACCAACAAGCCTAAGTGATTAACAAAAATCGCCCATCAAATATAAGGATGATGGACAAGAGATGCTAAACCCCAAGAGCTGTAAATGCAGGCCTATTACCTATTACCATGTGTAGCAGTAGTTTAGTACCACCGTGGGGAACCTGCCCTGTGCTGATAATTTGAAAAAATCTCAAAGTGGTTGAGCTCATTGGTAGAATCACATGGATCACAGACTTCATCTAAAGGTTTGCATTTTAACAGCTTACTCCATGTTTTATTCAACTGTTGTTAGATCTCATGAGCAGTAAGAGTCAAGCAGTTCTTCTCTTCTGGGTCACAACAAACTAAAGGCTTTTTATATTTTCTTTGTGACAATACAGGTTTTCATAAACCTGCTGCCACTTCCCAGAAGCACATAAAATAATGCAGAGCAGAGGAACTTTTCTCCTTGTTCCCGCACCTGATGGTACCTGCCTCCAAATGGACACTTGCAGCTTTGCAGAGTATTTTGAGATCAACAAACTTACTTTGATTCTCAAGCACCCTGCACAGTTTCTCAGAAATACAATTCTATTTGCATCCGTCATTTCAAATGAAAAGTATGTGCTTTTTTCCTAGTCACTTTTTCTTGAGGAGTCTGCCAGCATTAGACTTTGAAAATTCAATAGAATACTTAAAGGATTTTCTTTAATCGCCTTAATACTACAGCTGATTTGGGGATTTACTTCTCTGTCATGTTCTGCCTTGACTATTAGTCTTCTATGCAAGGTGAATCAGAACAGCTTCTTTCTTTACTGTGATCTCTCTGTCACTGTCCTGGCTCTCCAGTGCTCTCCTGGTCAATATGGGTGCAAGTGAAGCTATGTAGATCTCACCAGCCGAGTGATGTGGGGACAAGTTTCCCTTCTCCTGTTTCATGAGATTTGTTTTCTTTTTCATCCATTCAAGTTTCCCTTTAGGTATGTTTCTATTGTTTTTTAAGAAAAAGTGACTTTGTCCAGCCTTTATTTCATGCAAATTACCTTTCTGAGGTGCTTTCTGTGCTTTGTAAATCATGCTTCAATGACCACTGCATGTACACTTTCCATAGCACAGTGCTTAGCTATCTTTTGATATTTCAGACACTGGATGTAGTACAGACTTGGCATTATTATTTCTCATGGTTTCTAAGTTCCATTCTGTCCTTTTCTGATTGTTTTTGAAGCTCCTGCCCTCCCGGTCTCTCTATATATTCCTAAAGTGCACAATGCTGACATTTCAGATCTGTTAGCAGAAAAGGTCATTTGGTTTAGTAGTCAGATACCTTCTTGATGAAGAAAAAAGAAGGAAAGAAAAAGAGTATGTATTAATATTTAAATTTCAATTAGGAACACTTAAACCCCTGAAAACTGGCACAGAAAGGGAGTAAGTGGACAGGTCAGATAAGAAAAAAGTTGTTGGATAGAGGGTATCAGTTTCTTCTTCAGTGAAATTCAATTAAATTCAGCATTACCCTGATAATCAGCCAGAAGACAAAACACTGCAAGTCTTACGGCACAGTTAACCTAAATTTACCCTTCTGTCTCAAAAAGTGGAAACCATTTTGTTTTACACCACCTGAACTCACGACTTTACTATCCAGAGTGACAAACACTATTCACTTACATATGAAGAAATTAATTTCTGTTTCCTAAAGGTTGTAGCTATGATTACCATGTCAATAATGAATAACATTCAGAACATACTAAAATGCAAAAATGCCTAGTCTTGTTCACCAAGAGTAAAATTAGAGTTTTTGTACGTTATTGCTATCCTTATTTACTGTAGATATCAGATTGATTGCATTCTGGTGGAGTCTTTTCTGTCTTGATGGGAAGTAACAAGAAAGAAGATACTGAATATTTTTTCATGCAAATATGTATTGTTTAATGCACCTTTTTACATAGCAATTATTAGCAATCACTACTCTGCATGTGGTCAGGAAGAGTGGCTTTAGGAAAGTTGCTTTAGAGCTTGACAGTTAATACATTCATTCACAAGCAAATAATTTTGGAGGCATTGGGAAAGCAAATTTTAAGATGGAGGGTCTGTGGAAAAATCACTGGCATGGAAATGGAAAACAAATCTTAATCAAGTGATCAGTATGGACATAATTTGCGTGGTAAGGATGGGATTAGAAATCAACTGTGCAAGAATACTAGGAGTTGTAAAGTACCTGGTCAGCAAAGACCAATGAAGTTACATTGATGTAATGCAGAGGGGTGCAAGGCATAAATGCTGTGACGAAAATAGCAAGCCAGGACAATTATCTGGGCACTTTGTATTGAGGTGAAAACTGAGAACATCTTAACAACTTTCTCCCAGGCAGATGAGGAAATGGATATAAACATGCAAATAGAGGAGAACACATGAGAAAGAAAACTAGAAATGAAAGGTTTTACTCTGGGACAGAGCAGCAGGAGGTAGCTAAACAGCTGTCTTAGTGGGTGTTAATCTTGCTTGATTTTCATGCCCTTAGATTTTTTAATCTTATTTTTATCTCTTTTATGTGAAGAACAGTACTGTAATATTGCAACAGCATTTTAGAAGCCAGACATATGTTATAGAAGCTCTTCCCCTGTTCTCAGGCTTAACTAGAAACTGATTTGCCAGGCAAGAGATTTGTGCTTTTAAACGAACCTTTTGTAAATATTGCCTGTATACGAATACCTATGAATATGAATGTGCAAGTTAGCCTGAAAAAGAGCAATAGCTGGGGTGTCAAGATTATTTCCCCATCTGCCTGGAGTCTGAGGGGCAGTGAAGTAAGGCTGGACTAAGCTGGTGTATATAGGATGAGGACATAATGCCTGGAATGGCAATTTGCAATGAGGTTTCTGTTCTTTTACTCCCTAATGAGATGTACAGAGTTGTAAGTACATAAAGGATTCCAAACTGTAACCTTGAACACACCATTTGATAAGATGAAAGACAATGGATGAGTTTGGGGGCAAAACCAGCACAGTTTTTGTGAGGAATTCCCTTTTATGAATCATCAGTCACTTGTGCTCAGCAGCTGGGCTGAGACAATCATACATTTTTCTATTTGTCATAGTGAGGATTGCAACTAATAGTGGCCCCTTAAAGACACAATCTGTGCTCATGTCTTATTTCTCATTCACATACAGCACTTTTGAGTTTAAACCAGTGTTTTAATTGCCATGGAAACTAGTGAAAAACACCACTGGAGGTCTTTTTCACTACTGAGAATCAAAATAAACTTTTTAGGATCCCAGTAGCACAAGTAAATACAAGTACAGTAACTCCCTTTCCATGTTGCTTTGCATATGTCTTGTGCCATCCCCATCATGGCACACACTCCATGCATTTTAGACACCAGTGTTTGCCTTTCACAAATTGCCTGGCTCCCCATCTCATCTTCCTTTTTATGCTGCTATCCCTCTAATTTTATTCCTCTTTTCTTCAAATTGCTCTTACTTTGTAGATTCCCTTTCCTACTTCTTCCTGGTCCTCCTTCTGCTCATTCTCACTTGTTTAAGTGGAATCTCTCTGTCACTCCTCATCATTTCTTCACTATAAGAGCTGGAATTCTCCTCAGAGTGACCTTCATAGGTAGATTGATCCTTTTGCAAATAGGAAATGCATTTTACCACTCTGCATCAAGACCTCTGCCTCTGCTGTCTGCAGTGTCCTTTCACCTGAGGCTGAACTTAGACTGCATGCCAGCAAGTGGACATCTGCAGCTGGAACCCAGTAACAGAAAACCAGAAACAGGTACCTGGTCAGTTTTTAGGTTCGCATCACAAAAGAAAGACCAGTTTGCTTTTCTGATGAAAAGGAAATGGGTAACAGCAACACTATGCACTTGAAAAACACATTGAGAAACACCAAAGCTTACCTACATCTGTACAAATAAATTCACAGTTCCAAACACTGAATGTAAGCAATAGAAAAGAACAACAGATCCGCCTTTGATACAGATGAAGATGAAAAACCTTGCATACATTGCGGAGAAAAAATAAGCAAAAGGATAAACTGTGAATCATGGGGCTGAGTTTTAGCCTGAGCTCCTAGCTTTCCTTGGAGGTATTTCAGATTGTTTCTGTGGAGAGGATAAAACTGATAGACTTGTGTGCTGAGTTATTTATTTGTTGGAGTCCTGCTTGCTTAGTGGGCAGAGCCTATTTTCACAGAAAAGCAACAAGCAGGTGATGGGAGATGGTCCCCCTGTGCTGCAGCTCAAGCACCCTTCTTGTCAGCACTTCAGAGAGAAAGCTTTCCTGCTTTTATTTTCCCTCAACCAGATTCCAGCCATTTGGGCACCATTCCATGAAGCCACTCTCCTTCCCCAGCACTAGAGCCCACAAAGCTTCGGATGTGAGCCGTGCTGCTTTCTCCTCAGATCTGCATGCAGGTAGACTCATTTCCTTGCCATGCACCCCTCCACTGAGTTGTTCTCCCATATCTTCCATGAACGAAAGATTGAGGCCCTCCCCACACCCTCAGTGCCACGGTACCAGAGCTAAGCCCAGCACAGGGCCTTTAATTTGGGGGTCTGGGGTACATCATGTGTTGCACAACCCTGAACAGGGAGCTGGATGCCCTGGGACAGAGCCCTCCTGCACACCTGGCCCAGGCATCCCATCCTCTTGTTGAGTCTGATGTCTTGAGGAAGCCTTCGCCCTACTCCTCAAGCACATCAGGTTTGCTGTGAGCCAAATCCCCGCCTGCACTGTGAGGGAGCAATACAGCCTTTGCAGGTAGATTTGTATCTCAGAAATGCTGGCTCACAAGGTGGGGGCCTTATGGGTGGGGTGCTGGTCATAAGTTAAGAGTTGTGGAGAGCTTGAGATGGCTCCTTGTGCAGCTCATGAACTTTGTCACTCCACTGTTTGCAAACTGTCAAGCTAAACAGGCATGTGCATATAAAGCTATTATCTGTCTCAGCAGTATCCTTCCTCAATCATCTGGAAAAAAACACATTAAAAATCAATCTAAAATGCTCAATAAAATCCTCAGTAGAATGTTTAAGAACATTTCTTACTGAAACTGATTTCTAAACTATATTCTCTTTGGATTTTCTAGCATACATGGATTTGACAGTCCTTCAGTATCGGACAAAGTAAGATTGTCATATTTATTTCTCTTGAAAGAGTTTGAGTACCAACTGCAACTGATAAATGACACATCCTCTGCTTCGCAGCACTTCAGGATGGGCTTCCCATGCTGCTATAAGCTTATGGCCCTTTTGATGCAAACCCGGTCTCGGTGCTCAAGTGGGCTGTACTGCACTGGCTGGCCATATGAGATAGATGTGGTCTTTGAACAAAATTAATTCTGAACATTTACTCCATCATTGACTGTTGACATGATGACTTATTTCTTCAACAGTCTGTATGTAAGTGAAATAAGCACCTGAAAATAACAGAATTAGATGGTGTTTTAGCAACTGAACATATAATCAAGTAGGGAGATCAGTGTTACTTGGGGATACATTTAAGTTGTAATTCTCTATTGATGGATTTTATTCCTGTCTCTCTTGGAAAAGAATGTTACAGCTTATTCTTTATCCTTGTCCTCAAAGGAAATTAAGCCTCCTTGGCTTTTGTGTGTTTGTACATGTCTGTGTGTCTATTCCACTCTGTTAGCTTTTGAACTACAGGCAACTTTCAACCCACATTAGAGAGCAGTTTCATGAAAATAAGCGCTCAGGTAAAAGATGGACACTGCAGTAGTGTCTTTACAGAGCAGAGGTATTGCCAACCCAGCAAAATCCAACTATATGGAACAGATGGCAATGTGAGTGAGCTTCGTTAACTGTTGTTCACATGATTATTCGTTTTCTGTACTAAAGCTTACATGGTAGAGCCCACTAGAGGGTATTGCCAGGGAGTCAATAAGTCAATCACATGTCCTCTGCCGGAATAATGATAAGGAGTGCTACTGTGAGCTACCTTCTGAGATTTTGGTTCAGTCCTTGGGCAACACGTGGTCTTTCTGATATTGTCAGGTGGCATTTCGACCAAAATGCAGGTCAATGTTTCCTTTGAGAGCTGCTGTATAAAAATGACAGATCTTCGCTATGCATGGGATTGACATGAGCTCAGTTCAGGTAAAATCCATGCTTGAATTGTGTGCAGATTATCTGGAGACAGATGATGTGATAAGTTTAGACTATGTCCAGGTTACCAGGCAGTGGCAGAGGTAGACAAGTCTGCTGCTTGCTGCTTCTCAAATGTAAATCTCAGCCTTGCTGGCTTCTGTCAACTGGGGCTAGAAAAAGTGGCTCTGATTTTGCAGCAGTTTCTTCCTGGACTTTCTCCTGGGGAATGAGGCTGCTCTGAGTAGAGTGGAAGTGTGGGGCAGATGCCCTGCTTTGCTGCAGCAGGTCCAACCTGCAGAATAAACAAGCTGACCTACCAAGTGTGCCAGGTGGGATTCATACATGCTCAGTCACTGCCCATTTCAGCCAAAAGAGCTCACTGGGGATTCCCTGGTAAACAACTCTACATCCTCTTTGCTGCTTAAACATACCTGGCTCAAAATACCTTGCTGTCTGTTTCAAACCACCTTCTAGATCCCTGCTGTTATTTTTACCTTTGTCTTACATTTGCAGAGGTTGTCATGGACTTTCTATATGACTAAGCTAAAGACTGCTCCATATGGCATAGGTATAAATACCTCTGTAAGCAGTTTTCTCCATTGATAACATAAGGATGCTCTTTCCTACTCAGGAAGTCATCATCAGCATGCAGGAGCAGTCCCTGCTCGTTCCTTTTGGGTACCCTTGCCTGGTAGCATGGTGCTTCCCACACACACTTGTACACACTTGTAGGGTCTCCGGCTGAAGGACAAGCCTCTGCTCTTCCCAGCTGAATGCCAGCTAGGTCACACTGCTCCCCACCAAGAGTGGAAGGGCTCCTGTATGCCTGAGTGGTGTCACATTGCCTTAGGTCCTGGGAGAACAAGGGAAAACTCAGAGTGATGCTGTGCCAGGGCAGCTTGGCATTGACTGGCTTCTGCTGACTCCTTTCTCTCATGTGTTTTTATTTTCTGTATCTCCCATTCCAGTGCCAGTCATCCTTCTATCTGTCTCCATTGTCCTTTTGCCAATCAACCTTGGCTGCATCCCGTGTGCAGCCTTGTCCCATCTCCTGTGTCATCCCTGTCCCTCTGGTTTCTCTGACACTGGGAGGGGGTAGAAGGTCAGACCACTTCCTCCAAAATTTTCTACCCTTACCACCTGACAGTGTTTACAGCATACTCTCTGCCTGACTCAGCTCCAGTCCCCCAGACAAAAAGTCCATCACTGCCTGTGTTCCCCGCTCCTGGGTCCCTTCTTCAGCCTGCATCTCCTGCTGGCAGAGCATCACAGTCCATGCCTTGGGGTGTGAAAACAAACAGGAGACAGCCACCCACGCCACGGTGCAGGCATCTGAAGGGCTGTTGAGGCTAACATTTTAAACAGTGAATGTTTTGGAAAAGCTTCTCTGCTATCACAGGGGCAGATGTTCCTCCGCATGTTGCATCTGTGCTCTGTGCTGCATGGCAGGGAAACAGCTCCTCCTGCCTCAGGGTGCCTTCTGCTCACCAGGCATCTGCCTTCCTGCCTGGCAGAGAAGACAAGAGGCTTTAGAAAAGGTTTTTTCTTAGCACAGAAGAAACTCCCTTTCAGACTGTGCTTGTTGTTTTCTCCATACTGATTCACTTACACTTCTTCACCATACCATGGAAAGCTACTTGTGGCATTTCAAAGAATTAGCTTGATCATTGCTATAGATTTCTGAGAACTTGATTATAATACAATATGTCTCAAAAGGTCTTTACTGTCCTTTCACTATATTTTTGTCCTTTTACAACAGTGATCTTTCATTTCATCTCTACATGTAACGTTTTCTATGGCCTTATACAAATACGATTTATAAAGAAATGCCCGGATACCACTTGTCCCTGTATACATTACCTTCACTTACCAGCCTTTGTTACCTCAAATGCTTCCTATTTCAAAGAGATTTGTTACTTTTTCCTCACAGATACAAATCCAGTTTGAATTTTACTGCCATTTAAGGCTTATTTCCTTTTAATTTTTGTGCAATCCTGACTTTCTCTCCAGTAGAAAAATACTTTTGTCAGCTGCAGAGCTGTGCTGGCTGGCATACTGGCCTTTCATGGCACACAGGCCATTTTTCAATATCTGTTTGAAGTTATATGTCTTATGCTTCTCTGTTGGGTTTGCATAGCCAAGCTTTGGTGTGGGGGGGCTACAGGGGTGAGAAGCTGCCAGAAGCTTCCCCATGTCTGCTAAAACCAATCTCCAGCTGCTCCAAGACAGATGCTACTGGCCAAGCCAATTAGGAATGATGGTAACACCTCTGTGAAAACAGATTTAAGAAGCAAAAAAAAAAAGTTATTGTGCAGTTTTAATTGTGGCCAAAGAAGAGCGTAGTGAGAACATGTGAGTGGAACAGCTCTGCAGACATCAAGGCCAGTGCAGATGGAGGGGCAGGAGGCGCTTCAAGTGCCGGAGCTGAGATTCCCCTGCTGCCTATGGTGAAAAAATGAGACGGTATGTGCCCCTACAGCCCATGGAGGGCACGGGGATGCAGAGATCCACCACACTGGATCAAGGCCAGTGCAGATGGAGGGGCAGGAGGCGCTTCAAGTGCCGGAGCTGAGATTCCCCTGCTGCCTATGGTGAAAAAATGAGACGGTCTGTGCCCCTACAGCCCATGGAGGGCACGGGGATGCAGAGATCCACCACACTGGATCAGGTGAATGCCTGAGAGGAGGCTGTGAACCTGTGGGAGGCCTGTGCTGGAACACCCTCCTGGCAGGGACCTGCAGACCTGTGGACAGAGAAGCCAACTCTGGAAAAGGTTTCCTTGTAGGATTTGTCATCCCATGGAGGACCCACACTGGAGCAGGCTGTGCCTGAAGGATTGCACCCCATGGGAGAGAGACCCACGTTGCAGCAGTTTGTGGAGAACTGTTGATCATGGGATGGACTCACACTGGAGAAGTTCATAGAGAATGTCTCCCATGGGAGGGACCCTACACTGGAGCAGGGAACAACTCGTCTCCCTGAGCAGTGGAACAAGCAACTGTGATGAACTGACCATAATACCCATTCCCTGTCTCCCTGATCCCCTGGGAGGGGAAGAGGTAGAGCTGGGAAGGAGAGAGGGGTGAGGGGAAGGTATCTTTAAGATCTTATTTTGCTTCTCATTATCCTACTCTGATTTTGTTAGTAATAAATTCAAATAGTATCTCTAATTTGATCTGTTTTGCCCATGATGGTATTTGGTGTGCGATTGCTCCCTGACCTTGCCTCAACTCATGAACCCTTCATTATATTTTCTCTCCCCTGCCCATCTGCAGAGGGGAGTGAGAGAGAGGTGGTGGTGGGTGCCTGAAAGCTGGCTGGGGTCAACCCTCTACAGCTCCGTATGGAAACACAAAAAAAATTGTGTCTCTCATTAGTCACGTAGAAGCAAATCTAAGTGTTCGCTGCATGTTAACTAAACAATGCACTCTGGCTATTTTTTTCTTGGTCAAAATTACTCCTTTCTGCAATGACAGAAAACAAGTGAGCTCTTAGTATCTACTTTGCATTGGCTTGTCTTACACATCAAGCACAAGGGAACCTCAGAGATACGCAGACATGCCCACACATTCTGCCAGCTGCCAGGTTCAGGGACTGGAGGCCACTGCTGCTGCAGTGGGCAATCTGATGTGAGGCAGCTTCCAGAGCAGTCACAGCATTGTATTTCTCCTGGCTGTGACACCCCATACAGGGTTCCCTTCTTTCCCATAGCTAGCTTGTCTAAAGCTGGCCCAGGATGCCCTACACAAGCTGCAGAGGAATCAGTGAGCAACATGATCACTGAGAACTTCTTCTGACCCATTTCAAATGACTGCACAACGGATGCAATTTTGTGCAATAATTCACGTGACACTTTTATGTGATGAGAACTCCAAAATCCTACTTCAAGCTCAAGTTTTAAGAGGCTAAAAACACTGTCAGAAGTAGGAGAGTACTGAGGATAGAGAAGAAAAGGGTTTCATTTTCCTACATTTTATCTTCAACATCTCTTGGATTTTTGACTCTTTTGATTTAAGATGAACCCCTGGCTATCGGTAATAACCATGTTATAGCATGTCATTAGGAGCCAAGCATCCTTTTATACTGCACAAGATTCTTTACCTCACAATATCTCTTTTAGAAATCTCTTGCCTGACTTTTTTTGAGATGGCATTTTATTTTTTTCTCCTCAGCTTTCATTGCATTGATGACTTATAACCACCCTGTGATTGATAAGGTACATTCAGGTATTTCTTGAACGTTTCCCAGTGATGACTTCCTAACAGAGGTTCTAGTCAGACTTCCAAAATGTGCAAACTTGTATTTAGCATAGCTATAATTCAACCCATGCTAACTCCAGCTTTCAAAGTCATCCCATTCATCCTGTGTGATCTTCCAAACTTTCTTTGAACTAATGATGACCCCAAACACCATTTTTAGTAAACTTCAATGAAAAATATCCTATGCATGTGCCAGGTCTGTTGTGAAAATACAAGGTAAGAGAAACTTCAAGTTTTCATCCCTATCATTGAAGCCTTCCCTGGTAAACTCTCAGCATGACAGTATTTACTTTTTCAGCACTAGACAGAATTTCTTCTCTGAAGTAATAATGATGACAACAACAAAGCAAACAAAGACAGAAAAAAAGAAACATTTTATAGTTCTTCTGTTCATATTTTCTTCTCCAGCTTCAACAATAAATTATGATATGGGACAGTTTGGTCACCTACTCCATGAAAATCCAGACGAATAAGATCCATCATAGAGTTTAGAAATAGGTTTAGGTTTTGAAAATCAGCTTCTTACTGAAGAGAGATATTGGGTGGCATGAGCCACATTTGATAGCTCATAGTACATTTTATCATGTTTTCCTTTTGCTTCACTGGCTTTGTTTCAAAAGTTCAAGATTTGCCCTGAAGCTGTGCATACTATCAAAGCTGTAATATTTGCCACTGTTGCCCAAGCAATTAATCTGTTTTCCTCTGTTACTATCCCTCTCTGTCTCTTGAATTAGTTTATTTTTTCGCTGTTCTTTATCATACCATTTCTCTTTTCATAGATTTAGTGGAAAATAGTTAATCTTCTGTCCTTGTTTTCCTCTTCTGTTATGCATTTTAGCGAGGAAATATTCAGGCCTGCCATATTTGCATCTATGAGTTTTTGCTCCAAATTTGTTGTGGCAATTTTCATAACCTCAGTCCCATTAGCTGTGTGTTCATTTAGAGCCCTTAATTCCTCTCTCAAAAAAAAAAAAAAAAAAAA
>VZRN01003135.1:16797-30370 GCA_013397935.1 Dasyornis broadbenti | reverse complement strand
CCCAAAAACCAAAAAACCTCAATAACAACAAAAAAACCCCCCAAAACCTTTTGAAGTCAGAATTTTTAATTGCAACATTTAGTTGTGTTTATCTTTCAATTTACTTTAATTTCAATGATCTCGGTTCCCAGAATTCCAGAGTACTTTCTACAGCCACCAATAATTAAAACCAGCTAAAATAACATTGCCTGTGCCTGATGGCAGGACAGCCACAGCAGCTTGTTGCTGGCAGTGGTAGGCAAGCATGAAGCTGATCTGCAAATGTGCTGGCAGATGTTCATGTGAAGCGAAGGATGAGATTACTCAGAGAGAATGTAAGAAGGGAGAAGAGCAAGCCAAAGACAGACCCTCATGAATAAAAAAACCCCTCAAAGTCTTGCAGAGAAGCCCCTAGTGAGATCACAGTATACTATTGTTATGGAAATAAATGACACCAACAGCTCTGTAGTGAATATGTGATAGTAAATTGAGCAATCCTAGATGACTGATGATTCCCACTGGTAGATCTGAAAAATCTGGATAACAAAGGCAACACTGGTTCTCCAGTTGAAAGAAAAGAAAAAATTATTATGCTACTTTAATTTGTGAATGTGCTTGTATAGCACAGGTTGTGTATGTCAGTGTTCCCGCAATATATCCCAAGTTAAATACTGGTTAATGCTGTTTTATACATCCAGAACAATCTCAGAACTGAGGAGTATGAACTAGTCCTTGTCATATGCTATTGCTTAACTACAGCTTAAAAAAAGATAATGTGCCTTGATTGTTTTATTGCACAGGTCTGCATTCATACACAGCAGATGTGCTCTGGGCATCCCCTCAGTTTTGCTGCTGCAAGCAAGTTGTGCCTGAGAACTGAATGCTTTAGGATTGAGAACAGCCATGTGTGATACCTGGCCACGAGGTCACAGAATCACAGAATTGTTAGTGCTGGAAGGGACCTTGAAGATCATTTAGCGCAACCCTCTGCCAAGACAGGGTCACCTGGAGCAAGTGCCAGGGACATGTCCAGGTGAGCTTTGAATGTCTCCAGAGAGAGAGCGACTCTTTGCCCTCCCTGGGCAGCCTGTTCCAGTGCTCTGCTACCCTCAGTGCGAAGTAGTTCTTCCTCATGTTGAGACTGAACTTATCTTTTAGTTTATGGCCACTGTTCCTTGTACTGTGGTAGAGCACCACTGAGGAGTCTGGCCTCTGCTCACAGCCAAAGTGTGAGCATTCTTTTATGTTCTTCATATCTCAAGCAAAAGCACCATGCATTTTCAAAAGTGATCAGGAACACAAGCACGTTATCAGGTGATAAAAAAGGAGACTTTTACCCCTCTGCCAGAAAGCCTTTTCTTTGTAGATTAGTGGCAAAACTGTCACTTTACGTTGCTGAGAGAGAGCCAGCTGAGATTGCAACCCAAGGAGATGTTCCAGCTTCACAGTAAGTTAGCTTCTAGGTTAAGAAGCCTAAAATGGCACATTTTTCTCCCTGTTTAATGTACATATTTAAAAAGTGGCCAGTAAGAATCTAAGTCCTGAATTTCTAGTTAAGTATGTAGACATATATTCCTTCAGACAGTAAGTTCCTCCACTTTCTTTTATTGACTTGCCTTAATGCTGCTACTTTTAGGTGGATACAGCAGCAAAGACAGGGAAAGGGACCTGAGTGCTCTTTGACATGCTGGGACATGCTGTCCTTCTCTCTGTACATACAGGACAGTACAACTCACATGAGTGCTAGGAGTCACTGTTTTCTGAAGGAAGCACATATACATCCACTCAGGAATACAACTCACATTCTTTTACTGGTGGTTCACTTGGGGATGCATAAAACTGTATTGGGAAAAGCAGTATTTAAGATATGCTCAGCAGTATATTTCACTGGTGAGAAAGAGGCAAAGATCATCAGAAGCTCATCTGGGTATCACGTAAGTGTCTGGGGCATCTGTACCATACCTATAGGGGGTCCTGACTCTGTTCTTTTAATGTCAGTCACTTCATATTTTTACTGATTCATAACAAAGTCTTCACTGTAAACTTTGTTGCTTTTGTCATTTACCAACTCAATAAACTTTTGAATCCTTATATTTTATATCTCTCAATCTTTTATTAGGAAAAAAAAAGCATAATTTTAGATCTGCTAGCATTTATTTTGTATTTGTTCACATTTTGTGTCTAACACACATGAGGCAAAAAAAAGTGGAGTTAAAAGAAAAATTGGCACTCTATTTTGAGCTCCTCACAAGAAGATAGCCAGATCCTTTGGGTGGGGAGCTCAAACTGGAACAAAAAGTAACAGCTTCCTTTTACTAGGTCTTGACAGTTTTAAGTTCTGCCTGTGCTTGCTGCTTTTGTTTCATGTTGTCCCTATTTGTGATGTTTCCATTCTTAATACCTGTGCACAGCAAAGACAGAGGAGCCAAAAGAAAAACTGCTCCCTCAGGAATGGGTTGCCTTCCTCCAGTGAGTGATAATTAGAGATGTAAACAATATCCTTTATAGTTTTAAATAGAATTTAGTACTTGAAAGGAGGTTAATTCTTCCATGAGTTCTTTGAAAATTCTTTCCGTGTGTAAACAACCTCCAGAAGTTATTGTTGTTCTGTTTTTTAAAAATATATTTTCCTTGTTTTATGGTCTAATCATAATCTAATTACACATCTGATTTTCAACACAGCTTATTTTTTGTCAATAATCAGAGCTCGGATCTTTGCAAAGGGAAGTGAGACATCATTAAAGATTTTGTTAATCTGAAAACAAAAAAGATAAGCCACAAAGTACCAGATTAGAACAGGCCCTCTCATTTGTGTATCATCCATTCTGGTCATCCATTTAGTAAGCACATTTTTATCTCTTCGACAGGACAAAATCATGTTGGCATTACCTTTTCCCCTCCAATGTCATTAACGATGTTATCTACAGTTCTCCAAAGTCAGCAGCCTAAAGACGGTGTTTTTTCTCCCCAACACTGTCCCACAGCAGCAGGTACCTTTCAAGTGATTTTCAATCTGAAATCTTTTAGGAAGATTTCCTGGGAAGTCAGTTGCTACAAGAAAGTATTTCTTTATGCAACTTATTACATGCTGTTTTCTTGTATTGTGCAACAACCACACATTTTCCCCCCATATTTCTTATACCTTGTATAACTTTGAAAATTTAGATCTCTAGAGAGCTAATCACTGTTTCTTCCCTCAGCTTTTTCCTTCTTCATGAACCTACAGCATCATCAAGTCACAGAATAGTTTGGGTTAGAAGGGATTGGAAAGTATTGAAAGGCTGCTATAAGGTCTCCCTGGAGCCTTCTCTTCTCCTGTCTGAACAACCCCAGCTCTCTCAGCCTGTCCTCATATGAGAGGTGCTCCAGCCCTCTCGTGGTCCTTCTCTGGACCTGCTCTAACAGGTCCATGTCTGCCTTGCACTGGGGAGTCCAGAGCTGGATGCTGCCACCCTCCAGGTGGGGTATCACAAGAGCAGAGGGGGAGAATCTCCTCCCACGACCTGCTGGTTGTGCTGCTTTTGATGCAGCCCAGAATAGAATTGGCTATCTGGGCTTCAAGAACACATTGCAGGTCATGTCCAGTTTTTCATTCATCAGTATCCCCAAGTCCTCCTTCATGGACTCATCCTCCAGTCTCTTCTGATACTGGTGATTGCCCTGACCCAGGTGAAGAACTGTGCATTTGACCTTGTTGAACCTCATGAGATTGGCATGGACAGGCCAACAGAGTGAAGAGTTATGGTATGTCTCATGGTGATAGGAATAAGATCATGAGCTGCACAGCCAGAGCCTTCCCAAAAGCCTGGCATGAAGGAGACTTCTCTGAGACTTGATCATTTATTGAAGTTCATACTCAACAAAAAGATCTCAAAACAGCAAATACTGTAGATAACTTTGATCTATGTAGTATAACCTCCAGGTGAAACTCCTTGAAGTTAAAAGAAGGTTTAAGGAGCATTTCCCATTTGAGGTAAGCTAACAATGGACATGTTGAAAATTTCTGCTGGCTACTGTGACTTGGCCATCATGAAATAATGGCTGATCATGCACCTGAGGCATTAGGCATTACAGCTCCACCTCAAACCTGTCAGTTCCTATGTCTGAAAGCTGGTCTTCAGGATAGGACTGACTTCAAGATGCAAAACGTGATGAGGTTCAACGACTCCCAGCTTCTTCAGCTCAGAAAGATTTTCCTAGCTGTAAGGATTTGTTAGCACTTGGTCCCTCAGGAGAAATCTGATGTTTAATTTGCCAAAGCTCCTTGTTCTGGTGAGAAGAAGAAAACTGTGAAAATCTCTCACTGGAGACCAGAGAAATGTTTATATCCAGATGGCAGCACCTGCAGAAGAATTTGTGTTGAAGGCAGCCCAGGCACAGCTCTGTGACTCATCTGGCTGCCCAATCTGTTCTCCACTGTGGATTCACACGATTGATCCTCCACCCTAGAACTGCCGAATGTCTTTTAGTTAGCTCTTGGTTTATTGCTTCTTTTTATTCTTCTTGGATATGATCAATTATCCTTCCACATGATGATACTTTAAAAGACAGATCCTGACATAATTTTGTAATCTTAATTTTCTGTCTGCTATTTCTCTTATTAATGTTTTTCTCCCACTGCCAGAATTCTATTAAATTAATAATACAGTAGTTCTCTGAAATGATGCTACCTATCAGAGGCATATGCTGTATTTTTTTTCATTTAGTTGCCTTCCTCTGGTCTTGATTGTAGTTTCAGATTCAAATTTGTCTCTACTGCATTGACTCAGAGACAAAAAAAATGACAACCATTTAAATTTTGTCAGGGGTGAGGGGAAAACAGAAGAGGGAAAACTTTTGGCAATTTGATTTTTCAACATTTATCCTCAATGTAAAAAGAAAATTTAATGGAGATCAAGTGCCATGGCGGAATGGGTTTGTTTTAGCTCTGAAAATTCAGTTGAAATCAATTTTTCTTACAAAAGGAGAGTTTCTGGAGAAGTGATAAATGTTTCACACAAGGATTGCTTAGATGGGAATAAACAAGGGAGGAGGAAGACATGGGTATGTTAGCTAACAGAATAACTAAATCTCCATGTTATGTTAAATGGGATACTGGAAAACAGTCTATAGGAATATGAGCTGCAAGATGAAACCTTCTGTGGATCTCATTCTCTGATGTTAAAAATTATAGACTCAAACTGAGACATAGGTTCAAAGGGGATATCTGAAGGATCATGGTTGCACCATTTCAGGAGAGAAAGGAAAGACCTTTGCTCCTGTTCAGTGTAGCCCTACAAAGGCTGAGCTAAGATTGCTGCCTCTAAAACTTTTGTAAGAGCGAATATCATGGTAACAAAAGTAGTCTTTAGGGTAAATAAGTAAAATGTCCCAAATGATATATTAGTACATTTTGGCTGTAAGTAAGGAGACATTTTCAGTGTCAGGGTAGCCAAATGGGGATGGCTGCCCAGACGAGGTGTCTGAGGCAAAGTCTTTAGATAATTTAAAATAAGAGTTCAATGAGTTCATAAAAGTTCATGTGCATGAAGGAAAACAGTGTCTGCAGAAGTACTGTGAACAGCTCTCATGCTGCTCCCATGTCAGGATGCATCAGCCAGAGGAAGGAATTTGGGGGAGAGCAGAGAGTACACAAGCATGGCAGGATACTACAGCCAGAAGAAACAACTGAATACATCCTAAACCCAGACCTGGGCTTTTAACTCTTGAGATGCTGCCTAAATGGATATGTCCTCTTGTGTGTGTGTTGTGGCTGCAGTGACACAATTAAATTGGCTAAAAATTGTGGGAAGTTTTGGAGTGACCTGTCCTATGTTTTTTGTCATATTCAATATTTGTTAAACAAAATGCATTAGTTCTGCTCAGATCTTCCAAAAATTCTGACTTAATATGACATTTTTATAAAGAAAAAGCTCTTGTTAACACTGTACATGATAGAAATGATAAAGTGATAACTTCATTTCAATCATCATTGATTTCATTTGACTTGAGACAAGCAGTATTCCAAATTGTTTATTTACCAAGCATGTAATCTCAGTTCTCCCATTTATCAAGCATGGCATCTCAGTTCTCTCATCTTACCAGAAAAATTACTACCAAATCCCAGGCTGTTAATGAAAATGTAACAATGAAATTTAAATTAAAAGTTTTGGTAAGAAGTGTGGATTTATGTGTGCAAGCAATTCTCTGCTCTGACAAGACTGTATTTATTTACAAGATTTTGTAGAAGAGGGGTTTAAAGTCATTAATTTTGCCAACTTGAGAACCTGTATTTCTGGGAAAAACCCCTGCCAAAAGCCCTTGGCCAGGGGCTGATATGGCATTACCATGTCTAATAGAGCTATACATTGCAGATTCTAACTACTTTAGATCCTGTCTCCTTGCCAGTCCATTAGTTTGTCCTTTAGCAATCAAGTGCCATGTATGTGTGATCAAACTCACCCATATGGCTCTGAGCAGAGCAAGGAGCCAGAGGGAACATTGTACTGCTGCCAGACTGCACCTGTGGTGTTCCTGTTTAATATCTTGTCAATGATCTGGATGAGGGGATCAAGTGCATGCTCAGTAAGTTCACAGAAAACACCAAGCTGGGTAGAGGGACAATCTGCTGGAGTAGGAAGGATCCACAGAGGGATCTGGACAGGCTGGATTGATGGGCCTTGGCCAACTCTATGAGGTTCAATAAGTGTTACAGTTTCTTTTCCACTTTCTCGAGCCACACGTTGGGACGCCAATTATGTCGTGGTTTGAGCCTGGCCAAATGCCAGGTAACCCCCAGATTAACATACCCACACCCAGGGCTCATGAGTTGAGATAAGGAAACCTGGGAGAAGACGCACTCAATGGGCAAAACAGGACTAACTTAGGTTGCAAAGTGATCTCATTTATTGCTAACAGAGTCAGAGGAGTAAATGAGAAGTAAAATAAACCCTTCAAGGCCACCGTTTCTCCACTCACCCCCCTCCCTCCTTCCCAGCAGCTGCACAAGGGAACAAGGTATGGGGGGGGGTTAGGTCAGTTCATCACCCAGATCTTCTTCCCCTGCCTGGGGAGAGGTTCTTTTCCTCTGCGCAGCCATGGGTCTCACTGTCGGCAGCCCGCCTGACACTGCTGCAGTGACTCTGGTCCCCACACAGGCAAGCAGTCTCCTCAAAACTGCTACGGCGTGGGGTCCATCTTCCACGGGGTATAGACCTCTGAGCCAGGCCGTTTCCATCTCGGGAGCAAGGCTTCTTCTCTTTACTGGACTTCTGCTGGACTTCTCTCTCTCTCTCTCTCAGGCACCCACCCACTCCATGTGGGACACTCAGTTCAGTCTCAGGGTGCAAGTCAAGGCCTGTTTCTCCACTAGGACTCCCTCTGGACCACGGCCACTTTCAGGGTATCCACTCGCTTTGGGGCAAGTGGATCTCAGCATTTCCCGTGGGCCCCCATGGGCTGCAGGGGCACCCCCTGCTTCACCATGGGCCTCACCACGGCCTGCAGAGGCTGCAGAGCTCCGGCGCCTGGAGCTCCCCCTCCCCCTCCTTCTCCACTGACCTTGGTCTCTCCATGTTGTTTTCCCTCACATACTCTCACCTACTCCTCCTCCTCTGGCTAAGGAAAAGTGCGTGCACCCATTGTTTTGATTTCGTCTTAAATATGTTTTTCACAGAGGCGTAACCAACATCTCTAATCGGCCCAGCCTTGGCCAGCAGCATGTCCATCACCTCAGAGCTGGACACAGTGAAGGTTTCGAGAAGCTTCACAGAGGAACCATCTTTGTGGCTCGCCCCAGTAGAAAAACCTGGGCCAAGCTAAACCACGACAATAAGGTGAAGCATCTAGATCTACACCTGGGTCACAGCAATGCCATGCAGCCCTACAGGCTGGGTAAAGAGCTGCTGGAAAGCTACCCTGGGGAAAAGGACCTATGGGTCCTGGTGGACAGCAGCTGAACATGAGCCAGCTGTGCCCATGTGGCCAAGAAGGCCAAGGGCATCCCGGTCTGTTTCAGCAATAGTGTGGCCAGCAGGACCAGGGCAGGGATTGTCCCCTGTACTCGACACTGGTGAGGCCACACCTCAAATCCTGTATCCAGTATTGGGCCCCTCAATTCAAGAGCGACATTGAAGTGCTGGAGCATGTCAGGAGAACGGCAGTGCAGCTGGTGAAGGGTCTGGAGCATATGTCCTGTGAGGAGCAGCTGAGGGAGCTGAGGGTGTTCAGCCTGGAAAAGAGGAGGCTCAGGGTTGACCTTAGCACTCTCTACAACTGCCTGAAAGGAGGTTGTGGCCAGGTGTGGTTCAGCCTCTTCTCTCAGGCAGACAGTGAAAGGACAAGAGGACACAGATTCAGACCGCTGCAGGGGAGGTTGAGGTTGGACATCAGGAACAATTTCTTCACTGAAAGGGTGGTTAAGCATTGGAACAGGCTGCCCAGGGATGTGGTGGAGTTGCCATCCTGAGAGTGTTCAAGAAACCACTGGATGTGGCACTTACTGCTATGGTCTACTTGACGTGTTGATTGGTCAAAGGTTGGACACTGATCTTGGGGATCTTTTACAACCTTAATTATTGTATGATTCATTATGGTAGGGCAGTTCTGCAAATACAGTGAAGCTGCCCAAAGGCCTTTCACTGATATACCCACACAAACCAGCTGAGAGTGCTGGTGCTGGATCTCCACACCTCCGCTCTGCTTCTGTGATGGAGGCAGGGAGGGCTAGGTGGAAACCCAGACAGAGCTGAAAAATCTTCTACGACTATTAAATCAATTTTTTTTGCAAGCTTTGTTGAGCTTGAAAACTGATGTCCTTTGCTCATGTTTGCCTCAGCAACCTCCTTTCCCCCATTTGGCTACACAGGATTGTAAGCTTTTTGGGACAGGGATTAATTCTTTAGATCCTGTTGGCAAAAGTATCAGGACAACTCAGGGAAGAGGATGAACAACTGAGGTGGCTTGTTAACACAAAATTAGAAAGAACTTCTAGTTCCATGAAGGACATAAGGTCAAAAAGTAGCCTAAATTGCAATATTCTCTTTTATTCTTCAGGTTACACATTATATCACCCACAGTGTTTTGAAGTTGGTTCTGGAACAAATGACCAGGCTTGCACATATTGTTAGCCTAAAATCCAATTTCTCAGTTAGTTGTTTCCTATTCTAAATAGAAAGTAATTGGTCTTACAGCTTATCTGAAACCTTGTCTCATGCAAAAGAGCAAATTAGAGAACCGTGTGTGGGTGTGTGGGTGTAGTAGAGGAGGAAGAGAAGAGAATGGATTTCTGTTTACTTCATATCCCCAAGTGCTCTGTTAATTGCTTTCCTTTCTCCTTCCCTCTTCTCCCATGATGACTGCAGAATCAGCTTATGTCTATTGCTATAAATTATCCCTGTGTCAAATGAAGACATCGTTATAGAATCTGATAGTTTTAATGTTAGAAATTCAAGGAAGTCTTAAAAAAAAGGTCTTATAAAACATAGAAGAAATGAGTGACAGGTTTCCTGCTTTTGGTAAAAGAAACGATATTGAGCTTTTCACTGGTCACATATAACAAGGACAGGTCTCCTGCATGATGTGTTCCAGGGGGGAGGAAGGAGATCTTTTTACACAAGCTGCTGAATCCCATTCCCTGACTGAGGTACTACTACACTGCTGGGCTAATGCCTCTCATTAAATTAACTGAGAAACAAAACAAAGGAATTCCTACATCCTGGAGTTATCTTAAAGTGTGAGGCCAGCTACAAATACATGTAAATACATCATTTGACATGGCCAAGTGTGTGCTGTGTAATTTGATGCTGCCACAGCATTCGTAAGCTTCTGAAGAGATTGCACAATTATTCTCATTTACAGATGTGATGTTAGAGGAAAGTATTTTTTCACAAAACCACTGTTAATTCCAGTGGTGTCTGGGCTTTTGGGTCTTTTCTGGAAAGCCACCCGAACCCACACGCAGCAGGTGCAGACCTATGATTCTCGTTTGTGTGCTGGCAGTGAGCATGATTGGGCATTTGCTGTGTCTGCAGGCAGGTTTCCCCCTCCCTTCCTGATGTATTACAAGAAAAATGCACCAACCTTGAAACCCTTTATTCAGAGCTGTGCATGACATCTGTCACAGGGCAGCTTTCCGACCTGTTGATAAGAACAAATCCATGAGTGAGGGTGCGATGCACTGGAGGAGGGCAGCACACCACGCTGCATCCCCTGCCTGGGGAGCACAGCTATCATGAAAATCCCCCTGGCATCCCTCCTGCTCCCTAACAAGGGGCAGCACTGCAGCAGTTTGTCACTAAAGGAAGGAAAAACAAAGATAAATTATGAGCTGAGGAAGGAAAACGAGGAAAGGACTCAGTATTTACAACAGGTATGAAAGAGATCCCTACTATCTTTCGTATCTTGCAGCCTGGCTTCAGTCATAAGCAGCCAGCTGGCAGGCAAACACTAGTGAGTACCCAGATGCAGGGAAAGAAATGCAGTTTACACGGATTGAAATTGGTGAGAAGAAACATAGAAGTTCATGGGTGGAAAATCTACCACTTCTGCAAGTTTTAGAGCACCCTGCTATTCTACATGTGAAATACAAATTTTATTTGACAGGCACCGTGTTGACAACTTTTGATTGCCATGTATAATGGAGGAACTTCTCTTTGCAGGATAATTATTTTTCCTAAACCTCATCTCGCCAGTTTGTTTAAAAAATCCCAGAGCTTCTGTTTACTTATTAGTGCTTGCAGAATACAGCCCGGCTAGTATTACACAAGATTTGTTTTCTTTTCTTTCACCCTACTTCTCTCTCCCTTGAAGTCAATATTCTTCCCAAAAGTAATTTGTTCTACTGCAAATTTAGAGTGCGCTCAATAGTTTTTGAAGTAGAGGATTAATGGATCTGTCTGGAGGCAGATAATCAGCAAATCTCACCCCCCAGCTCTTCTAGTACAGTGCAACCCTTGAAATGTTATTTTGTACTTCAATCTCTCTCTTTCTAGAAGTATTTCGCAGTTCTTATGATCATTCTGTTGATTATATGGCTATGAAGATCATACTTAAGCAGAGGAACCAGTTGTGCCCAGGAGGAATTTTCCAAACTAACTGACTTACTGAAGAGCCTTTGACACTTGTGCAAAATAATTTTGATAGAAAAATACACATTATCAATGATGACCAATTTTTTTACCACCTACGCAGATCATGTACAAATGCAAACAGCCCCTCCTGTGTTTGCTACAAGTTCATGCCCAACATCATGCCAGCTGATCTCCTAGTTCTGCACTTAGATTGTAAAAATGGAACTGTAACAGGGTTCACTTTTAAAAAATCATTATTAATTTCTGGCACTCCTTCAATCACAAAAAGACTGTCCTGTTTTACATTCCATCCTGCTGATAAACAGTCTCTCCTTGTGTATGAGATGTTAGCATGATGGATGAGTGCCAGTTGGCGTAACTTCCTGTCATAATGATGGGCACCTTCTTCCCCAGTCAACACCAGCTGAGTGTGCTGATTTACCTGCCCTTTGCATTGCAGATGGAGCTGCCTGACAGATTTTTATGGGGGAAGGAAGAGAAAATGACAGATGCTCCAAGCCACACCCTTCGATGTTGCACAGGGTGAGTTTTCTGGTGTGTGCACCACTTACAACCAGAATCAAGGCTTCCTAAAGTAATTCAGCTGTTATTCAGGCTGTTGTTCAGAAGAGCTCTCAGCTAATCAGGCATCAAGTATTTCCAAAAGATAACATCCCACGTGTAACAATCTTTCCTTTTTTTGTCTCAATTCACCTATGTATTGTTCCAACTTTAATTTAATCTCTCTGTTGAGGAATTAAAGCAGCATGAAAGCAAAAATAATAAATACACTCTCTTTTGGTTAGAGAAACAGGACTTTGTTTCAAGTGCTGTTCTCCACATGTCAATATTGTGCATGCTGAATGATAATAATAACAAGAGCTTTTTCAGCTGGCATGACTTCATAACAGTGCTGTGGGCGATGCAATTGCACAGGTTTATTAATGGTGCGCTGCAGAGGGGGCTCAGGAAATTATTTCTGTGTATATTGTGTGGGACTGTGCTGTGGCATGCTCAGCCCTGCCAATCCTGGTCCATATGGTCAGCAAAGGTGAGTCTGGAGCTAATATCACTGGATGTGTCCAGGCACTTCCACTCCTTGCCTTGGAAAAAGGCCAGAGTCCAGAACACATCTTGTGCGTGGTGCAGTAGACTGGTTTGGAGAAAGGAATGGAATTGTTTGTCCATGTGTCTGGACTATTCTGTCTATCTGAACAATTTGAGTTAATATTTGGGCTTAGAGTCATTTTGCCGCTGGAGTTAACACCAGACAAAACTGGAATGACATATGGGTGAATAATCCCAGGGTCCCTCACTGGTTAATGGGAAGAAACAGGCACTTACAGACTGGATTCATTCTTCTTTGGACAGAGAAGAATCACACTACAGAGATACCTCTTTCTCTTCATTGACCATTGAGGGAGGCCAGGGTGATAACTTCAGTGCACATATCCATAATGTAAAAGCCTTCCTTTCGTAAGATTAAACTCTCAACTAGTGTCAGTTCCCAGTACTTTAAAAAGAGAGACTAACTTAAAAGAGAAACGTGCTCTGTGATTTCTGAGATGAGTTTACCTCTTTGCATATCCATGATAATCTTGCTAAGTTACATTTGGTGAGATTAAGAGGGAGATACGACCAAAAGTACATACCCTGGAGTCATACTTGACAAAGGCAGAGTAGGGAAAGACAAGAAACAAAAATCTACTGACCTTTTCATTATTTAAAAGAAAACAAAACAAAGCAGGTAGTAGGAAATAAGAAAGAAAATACTTGTGATTAATCATGAACTGGGTAGCTTTGATTTCTGCAGAGACCCATCAGGAGTCTGCTATTTGGAGCTGAATCATTCTCTAAAGTCATGCAATCATTCTCACTGAGTTGATATTGAGCACAATTCATAGTCTAAACATGCAAAGTAAAAAAATGCTTCAGCATTGTTACTCTTCAGTGGGCTCAGAGATATCCCTTCAAAGATAAGAGGGCAGCTGCTGCTTAACTGTGCTTGCTCTCCATTTGAGCAAGGGTTAGACTGCTTTTGGCACCTGCATCACAATTTGTGCTGCTTAAACTACAAGAGAAAAGTATTACCACTATAACTCACACTCCTTAAGGAAGCCTTTAGCGCCTGTTTTTTTTTTTCTTGTTGGAACTTTGTTTTGTGCAATCAAAGCATATCCATCACTTGATGGAATTTTTAATAAAATGTCACCTTTGTTGTTCATCAAGCATGCAACACATTGCAAAAAAGCTGTATTGTGCACCATCTAAACCCACTTCAATTGCTGTCTAAAAAGTTTTCAAAAGACACACAGCATTTGGAGAAAATGCATTGATCTCCCATTGCCTGGGTACCTGTGCTATTTCTGCATTATTACCTCAGTGAGTGAAAAACCTGGGAATAAAACAGAGGGTACCCGTGCACTTCATCTGTGATCAGAAAGAAATGCAAATAGCAAATACAATTTTCTTTTCTATGGAAAGAATCATGCTGATGTGTCTTAGCTAGCCAGGGAAGGCTTTCAGGAGAGGAATGTCACAGCTCT
>VZRN01003135.1:0-16566 GCA_013397935.1 Dasyornis broadbenti | reverse complement strand
CAAATACAATTTTCTTTTCTATGGAAAGAATCATGCTGATGTGTCTTAGCTAGCCAGGGAAGGCTTTCAGGAGAGGAATGTCACAGCTCTGTGCCCTGGCCAGGAACCTGGGCGAGACACTCCCGAAGGCTGACTCCAGGGTGCTGGGATAAACATCGTCAGAGACAAACACAGAGACTGTGGTCAAGTGTGTGATGGTCCCTTGCATGTGGGGTCATGCAGAGCCTAAAGTTCATTAAGATCATATTTTTGGGCTTTGATAGTTTTCAGAAGTGGGCATATGGACTTTTTGAAGACCAGTGCTCACCATGCTGTGATGTGACAGACTTGTCTTCTGCTGAGAAAAAGTAGAATTGTCACCATGGTCTTCATAGGAGTGATGGAACATTGGAGAAAAAGGAAATTACTGGAAACAATGGAAAGGAAAAATCTCAGGTCCTGACACAGTTCAAAGCCAGAGAGTTTTATCAAATATCCTCAAAAGAAAATGAAGGAAGGATATTGGCCAATATCCTTGGAAATTATTACTCAAATAATTGGCAGATATGCTTTTGGGCTTGTGTAGGTAGTTGCGAAGTTTATACATGCTTCAGTCTGCATCTGCACAATTTCTCCTGTGTATGCTTTGCCTAGAGTTTTAAACATGGCTATTTAATACAGTGCTTGACATTTACAAAGCATCATTTGCCTGTGTGGAGAAGTAGTGATTAATACTAATAGACTTTTTCTTGTTACAAGAAGTCCACAGCCTTTAATCAGTGCTGGAAGGTCTTTCCTTAAGAAACAAGCAATGTATGAAAAAAACAGACAGAAAAAGCAATATGTTTAAGGATTTGCCTTTTCCTCCCCTCTGCTAGTGTAATTAACTACTTGTTTGTTCCAACCCATATGCCTGCTGTTCTTGTTGCTGTTTTTTCCCTAGCAGCCCAATTCTTTCACTCTTTTCTGTTAGTGGGTTTTCTTGTCTCTGTTTCTCCATTAACCATCTCAGCTATGGGAATTTCAATTTGTTTAGCAGGTCTGGGTGGCTCCTTGGCATCATTCAAACAGCCTTACTCCCACCTCCACATCCCTGGGATCCTATGCCCCATGGTTTTGGGAACTCCTTCTTGCTTCCCAACAATCTTTGAAATCTGTTATGGCATCATATATTATATGATATATCATATATCATGATGATATACACATATATCATCAGTCCATCTTTAGACATCTTGTATCTTTGAGGTTGACTCTAATCCACACCATTACCCATCTCTGACACAAACACCTTTTCTTTTGGCTGATTCCACTCTATAAATACCCTTCCCCATCACTTGTTTCTCCTCATGACCCATATTTTCAATTACCTGTTTTTACAGGTCTGTGGTACCTACTTCAGTTGCAGCTAACTTTTATTCTTGAACTGCAGTTTCTTTATTCCAGGCTCTGTGGCTTATTTACCATGGTTTGGAAAACCGCAATGCTTTCATCTTGAGATTTACTGCAAGAACACTATAAAAGAAAATATTTAGGTGAAAAATATGGAGGATTGGAGATAATTAAACTGCTCATTGTAAATCGCTCACAACTTCTGCCTTGTTTGGAAGGTGGGTTTTCCTTTCTAGTTATGCTTATTTAGCATTATGTATCTATATCTATATTTATGTCTATATCTATGTAATCGATATCTGTATATCTAAACCCTCAATTTATGGATCTAACTCCTCACTACTCAGAGAGATCTGATATATCTGCTGCTGTCCCCCCCAAGAAATTATCTTTTCCTTATTCACTCTGCCTAGTGTCTGGTTACCCAGCTACACCACAAAACACATATGTGTGATCTATTTCTTTGAGAACATTCTAGCTCCCTGAAACTCCTTTTTCCCTTCCAGATTTGAATCAGATAATTTTCTGGAAGGCTGACTTTCTGAAGCCAGATGATTTTGTTTGCTTTCTTAAGGAATGTAGATTGTGTCATCTCATGCTGACCCGTCATTCTGATTCTAATTCCTTCCTAATGCTCATGGTTCTTGCAGTGTCTCCTTTTCAGTTGTCTTCTCATCTTTCTGTACTCAAAAGCTGTAAAAATCTGTTGCTAACTTTTGTTGCTTCGTGTCTGCCTCCCTCTATTCCTGTCCTGGATACCGGGTTCATCAAAGTTACCTATTCTGTTGCTGTTGTCCCTTTCTGGAAGATGGAGCTGAAGATCTCAGGCTGTGTTGGCAACGGTGGTATACTAAAACGCAGGTTTTGCTCTACCATGTATTGTTGCTTCCTTCTTTGTTCCAAACTCCTGGCACAGAACACCCACAGCAGCCTACTGAATATCTGGATATTCACCCCTCTAGGTAGCTCCAGCATGACAAAGCCTGCTAACAGGTTGTAAGGAGGGCATACTTTTCCCCAACAATTTGTTTAGCTTGTTTAACAGGTTAAAATTGCCATTCGGGGTGTGTGTCACCTTGTGTTTTCCCAACAGACAAAGACATGAGGTAATCTCACATGGCTTAGCCATGGTGCAAGAACTGGCTGGTGTTTGTGGCAGATCTTAAGCACAGAGTTTATGTTTATTCAAAACCGCTGAAGACCAACACCAGCATAAGTGAGATCACTTAAGATTCAAGACTTTGGTAAGACTCGATACTTTCCAGCTACAGGTCCAGTGTAACTCAGAGTGAATAAGCACTGGGAATAGGTGAGCACTTGGTGTCCTGCCAGCTTTCAGAAGAGGAGTGCAATTTCGACAGTCCTATGGCATGTCAGCCTTGTTTCCCATGCATCTTTTTGGAAAGATTGAAAGTTAGAAACTCATTTAGCCTGTTAACACTTGCTTTCAAAAGGGAGGACGGAAGGACGTACAGAAATTGATTAAATCTTGCCAGTGTATCTTATTTACCAGAGCATTGTTAGATCAGGATTTATCATGGAGAAGTTGAACTCTGTTTCTACAATTCTTTGCTCAGAGCTGTATTCTTGGAAGACTGCAGTCTTGGGCTGAAGACTGTAAAATATTTATTGAGCATCTGTGATGCAGGGATGCTAATGGTAATATGTTGTATACCATAATAGCAGGCAGTAATATTTGGGGTAACTCAGTGGAGAACAAACATAAAAGTTACTTTCCCATTTGGCCCATTTAGTCACCCCTGGAGGATGTTTGGTCTGTTGCAGTGAATCCAGCTGTGTACAATTTACTTTGTGACTCTAACCCACTCATCTGCTTTTACTGTCATTGGGAAGGAAGGGGAAAGTAATAATTTTCAATTAAAAGTCCAACAAGTTGTTGTGAAATTTTGTACCACATACTCAAACCACTTCCAAGCTCTTACTGATATTTTCAATCTTCTTTTTCCTCTCAGAGAAATTAAATGACTGCATGAGGATGACACCAGGGAAAAAGAATGGATTACTGTTATTTTGCTATGAGGGCTCCACTGGGACTTTGAGGGAACCAATTCAACAAAAAAACCCCCACAGAACAAATTTGCAGGGCCAGTGGAGAGGAGTAATATTCTCATACTCTGCCCATCTGTATCATCATTATTCTTAATGGCCTGTTCCTGCATCTCTAGAATGCAGTGTACCTGAAGTTGGATGACTAGCTGTTCTTTGGGACTCAGTGCATTTGGATTCAAAGCTGAATTTTTAATGGATACAGGATGCAAACCTGAGGGAAGCTCATGTCACAAATACATTATTTCTGTCAATCTTTCTGAAGCAGTCCCATGTGTTGTAAATATGACTTTTTGTGCTCTTTTCCTTTCTTTTTCTTTCTTTCTTTCCTGATTTGTTAAGGACTGCTGGGGATAATGCTGAAACACAGTCTGACTTCTAATGTACCTCTAAAGAACTCCTGGATGAATTGCTTTTTTTTCAACAGAATTTTGTTTCTCCTGCACATCATTTATGGCACCTGTCTGTCATTGTCACTGTAATTTTGGGATGGCTTCTCCCAGACCTCATAGTTGTCATCACTCCCTTCAAATTAATTTGCACAGGAAGTTCAGACATCCATGCTGTTTACATTGAAATATAGTTATATGGGTGAGACTGCTCTCTCAGATCACATTTACAGATGCATTCATGTGGTTAGAAATATTTTGCTATCCAAATACCATTAAAAATACACTCAATTTTTCAGAAGTGACTGTTTAGAAAAGTTCATTTATTGATGCTCTTTGGAAAATTAATGGACACTCTAGCTTCTCAGAATTTTGTCTGTTAGATATACTAAAGAAGCTTTTTGCCATCCATCTCTCCTCCCAAACTTTGTATTTACATGCAAAGAGATTTCCCCTTCCTGAAAATATCTTACACACAAAGATAAGCAAAGAAATACTAGAAATGGAAAGTGCAAGTCTTATGGGGAATGGCTAAAGGAGCTTGGGTTTTTTATCCTGGAGAAAAGGAGGCTCAGGGGAGACCTTATCACTTCCTGAAACTTCCTGAAAGGAGGTTGTAGCCCAGTGGGAGTCCATCTCTTCTCCCAGGTAACAAGTGTCAGGACAAGAGAAAACATCTTCAAGTCACACCAGGTGATATCCAACCTGAACAGGTGTTCAGGTTGGATATTAGGAAGAATTTCTTCACTGAAAGGGTGGTCAGGCATTGGAACCAATCTAAGATGCCCAGGAAAGTTGTGGAATCACCATCCCTGGAAGTGTTTAGAACTTACTCATGGGAGTTCACAGATGGATGGGGTGGGGATTAGGACCACAGCACCCATGTCTTCAGAAGATAGCTCTGTAATGGCACATCTGCTATCAGCATAATTAATGCCATTAACTTCAAAGAAACCAGGCAGGTTGCTTTACTTGGTGGTGTGGCTGCTTAGATGAAAGAGGTAATGCTGTTTCTTTCTGTACTCTGTCCACAGTTCTCACTAACACAGAAACTTAAATCTGTATTTCCAATAAATGTCACCTTATTCCAATCACAGCTAACATTACCCTGTATCCCTGTGATTAATTCAGACACATGCACACAATTGTTTGTCTTGGCAGGTTCAGTTCATTGCACAGTAATTTATAGCCTGAATTTTGGAAAGCCCAAACCATACGTGGAAGTCAGCAAGCTCTGCAATTGCTTCACCACTTGCAGAGTTCAGAAGCTAATTCTGCCTGGCATCCAAACACCTTTATCATTACCTAAACCACTTCCTCTGCCATCTACATTCACAATTTTTTTGTGATAACTGTTAGGAAGATGAGCCCATTGAGTTAATCAAGAGTCAAACACATTTTAAAAGCATAGTATCATTTTCAACGATAAAATAATAAATCTATGTTATACTTGAAACATAGGCAATTGCATAAATGGTGATTGTTTCTACTTAGAGCCTTGCATTCCCTCCACACAGCATGAACTCATTACCTCTGCAGGACTAAAAGATACTATAAAGTCCCAGTGCAAGAGAAGATCTCAGCCTGAGTACTCTTTGACTGCTTTACAGACTGTACAGGCAGTTTGGTACTTGTGTATCTGCACAGCTATTTCTCAGCCTCAGAAACAGCTCAAGTGCACTCTTCTCATGGCAGCATCACCCTGACGCCAAGACAAGCTCTTCCAGGTACTTTAAGAGTCATTTTCCAGTGGTGTCTTTCTTTGATTTCCCAGTTGAAAGGTCTGGGTCCAGCTCTCTTTTCTCCAGCTGTTTGCTCTTGTTGGACTTTGCTCCCTGGAGCTGTGGTGCTAAGAAACCACCAAATATTGGTCTTGCCCAGTTAATTTTTCAGGATAACCTTCTTGTTCACCTTTTTTGCCAAAGCATTTCCCACAGAGATTGCTCCTCCTCTGAAAGACCAACACACCTTTCAGACACCCTGGTTTTCTAGGCAGGAATGCCTCTCCTCCCTCTTGCCCTGACATATAACTGGCATTTAGCTACACACATGCACTTTTTCAAAGTGCTCTGTTGCCCCAGTCCCTAGTGTTTGTTGACCTCCTTGCTAACCTCTGTCATGCCTGTGGTTTACCAGGAGTGAGTGTGTATCTGCTTGCAGGTCACTGATGAGGATGCTGAGTACCTGGGGCAGTCCATGAGGAAGATCTATGTCCCCACTCAGTGACCTCCCTGCTGACAGAAGCTTGAAGTCTGTCAGTGAGCCAGTTATTTTTCTTTCCAGCCTGTGCTTTTTTCTTTACTATGATTTTACATTTTTAATCAGAGTATTGTGATCTCCTAAAGCCTTTACACAGTGTAAAACTCTAATATCAGAGCAGTTACCTTTAATAATTAAATATGTCATTTTATCGAAGAATGAAACAGCATTTACTTGATGAGATTTTTGTTATCCAGGACATTGTGCTAAGCAACATTAACTATATTTCTATCATTTAGGGTTTTTTAAAATCCAACTCCTACATTACCTTTTCTGGTATTTTAACTACAATTTACGTCAGGCCAGACTATGAAAAAATGCTCCACGGATAGAGGAAACAGGAGGTTATCCTCTCCCATCCATTATTAGGAACTTTGTTCTGCACAGTGTTGCCCAAGGTAATCCCAATCCATTTATAAGAACTGAGAAACTTTTGAAAAATAGCCCAGTAATAATACAAAAATTATTTCCCCAAAAGTAGACAAAGATAGATGAAAGAATAACTTTTTCTCCTTTCTTAAGAGGAAGTCCAGAACACTGAACTGATAAAATACATTCTATTTGAATGTTGCCAAGAAAATCCCAAAACTGAATTACTAATGAATAGTATTTATTTCTATTTATTTATTTAGATGTATTGTTATAGTACAGTTTCTTGGCAGGAACCTTGCTTTCACTCAAATATTTATCTTTCAGAGATCAAGCCCTTTCAATAGCTCTGCTTATCTGGTTTTTTTTCCAAAGCAAGAACTCTGGGCATTCCTGGACCTCTTGGCTGTTCTCAATTTTAAGTAAAATATGTCTTTGATAAGCCAAGAATTTAAACATTCTATTAAATTTTATTCAGGTGCCCTGTTGGGAAACAAGATTTTCTACCACCCCAAGTTTATTAGCAGGTCCCTGGTCAGTAATGTTGCACCAGAGCCTGCCCTTTGAGGCTCAGTTCCCTGAGGATCTGGGTCGACTGGATCCCAGACACCTTGCAGAGTCCCACTGACTGATGGAATATCGGTTGCTACAGGAGAGTGTTGGGGATCAGGGACTCTGGGCCAGCCTTGGGAAACTGGATGAGCATCTGAGGAGGAGGGATGTCACCATCTGGGGGAAGCCCACAAGGCATTCTCACAGGCTGACGGCTGTGATTGTGGTCAGAGCTGGCCTCAGCCCCGCAGTTGCAGGCACAGACACAATCAGACAGGGAAGTGTGGTTCCCGTACTGCATCTGTCTTCCAGGACCCTGGTTTTGACCTGGCATGCTGGGCCTGGAGGCTGGCAGGGGGTCCTGGTCGTTACTCATCTTAGAAGCTGACAAGGGCTGTCAGCAAACGTCCTAGGTTGCAATATAGATGTATTCCATTACCACCTCCACAAGCTGTTAAAGCACGTGGGGCACTGTTTGTTATCTATGACTCACCCTGATAACTCCCTCCGAGGGCCATCTCTGTTAATGGGCCATCAAGAGCCCACCACATGACTCATGGAATGATCTCACCCCATTGTAAGATGCTCCGCCCAGGGGGGAGGAGCCAAGCATTCCCACCTGGATATAACATAGTTTCTGAAAACCCTGGGGGCATTGGCCTACTGTACTCTCAGAGGATGAGAGCTATCACTGGACTTTCAGGCAGACACCAGATTTCTCTATAGGGTCACCCGTTCAACAGAAGTATTTCACTTGGACTGCTACCACCACCACCCTGACTAACAGGGTGTCAGAAGACGATTTGCTTCTTTTTGCTGCTGCTGCAGGGACCCAGCTTGGGACTGCCTTGTTTTCTCCCCTGCCATCCGTGACAGTCACTGCACCAAAATTGGGGGTTGGTGTCTGGTAGCCCAGAGAAGCTGCAACCGGGTTTCTGGTTTGTCTCTTTATTATTATCACTGTTGTTGTTGCTTGTTTTCCTCGTAATAGATACTAGTAAAGAACTGTTATTCCTTCTCCCATATCTTTGCCTGAGAGCCCTTGATTTTAAAGTTATAACAATTTAGAGGGAAGGGGGGTTATATCCTCTATTCTAAGGCGGGTTTCCACCTTCCTTAGCAGACACCTGTCTTTCAAACCAAGACAGCAAATCAGAGCCTGACATTTCAGCCTATGTCACAGCTAATTTTTCTTTATTTCCTCCTAACCACCAGGAGTCAACAGGCCACCAGTGTGTGACAACCCTTTGTATGTGCTGAAGGCACAGGCACACCACATGATACAGGAACAAGGAAGTGTTTTATTCAATATGAAGCACTTTGCTGCTGAGATTTTGATGTGCCCTGATCACCATGTGCCTTGCCTGTCCCTCACTCAATGCTTTGTCTCCTTCCATGGGCAGTGAGTTGTGAAAGAAGCAGAAAAGGAAGCTGACTGAGTACAACAGAGTTGTATCTCATCTCAGCCTAGCCCTGTCTAGTCAAGTCTGTGGGCACATTTCAGCAGAAAAAGTGGGAACAACTTACGTCAGCCCTTGCATATCTGTTCTTCTGCACCCTCCTGCTTTCTCTTCCCTCTTGTCCACTGCACCCATCTTCTGTGATGATCTCAGCAGAATATCCACACCACTCACTTCCCCTACTGCTGTACTAAGTCCACCTCCCACAACAGCTCAGACTGGGTGGGAGTTGGGCAAAAATGCAGAGTGTAAAAAAGACATTGCTAGTCTGCGCTTTTTCAGAATTGTCATGTCAGGTTATAGAAGCTACAAGGAATGGCGAGCATTCTCATTATTTATGCTAGACCTGATCAGCTGGTGTAGAATATGAATCCAATAGCAATCATTTTGCTTCTCTCCTCTCCTTAGAAGGGCCCATCTCAGATCAATGGTAGAGACTCTTCCAATAATTATGGAAAAAGAGGATGTGGAGAATTACACGCCAGTGAGCATAAGAAATTATTTTAATCAAATAATGAACTATTTTCAAAGTACCTGAAAGATAAAGAAAGTTAAGGAGGCAGTGGGGATTTGTAAGGAACAAATTGTATTACAAAAAAAATCTAATTTTCCTCTGCAGCAGAAAAGCAGATCTGGAACTAATCTATAAAACTTCACTTTGGGAACTCTTTTGATTTGATCTCACATGACATTCTTATAAGCCAGCAAAATAAATACAGCATGGATTAGATTGCTAGGTGGTGTATACAAAACATGGTCTGTATCTATACTGAGAATTAGTTCAATGGCAAAATATGAAGTGTCAGCAAGGGCTCCTCCAGAGGTCTTTCTGTTCCAATTCTGCCCAGTGATTGCATTGGTGATCCCAATCACACACTTACAGATGACACAAAGCTGGCTTGGGACACAAGGTCGAAGTTCAAAGTTAGCTTGGCAAAATAGAGGAAGGGCATAAAAACTAAGGACGACTGCAAGGGAATGCTCCAAGAGGTGAGCGCTCAACTGCTTGGGCACAGTGTATTTAACAAGTAGCCAGGTTGCTGTTTTGGAGAGGGATCACAAGCAGAACACAACAATGCAGTACTGTTATGAAAAAGGCAAACAACGTACCATGATCTATAAACACATGTGGAGTTGGCAAAACACCTAATGTATCAGTAAGAACCAAGCAGGAATATCTTGTCCAGTTTTGGGCACTGTGGTTCAATGAAGATAGAGGCCAATTGGGGAGTGTCAGAAGAGCAAGAACTGCAGAACTGTTTTACCCTCTAAAATTGGCTGTGGACAGACAGTTCCCTGGCCCGCGCTGACTCATCAGGTATGTCCTGCAGCTCTCCAGGGAGTGCAAGCTCTCCCAGGCCCAGCTGGGCCCGTGACTGGTTGTCATGGCCTAAAGGGTTATCCAGCCCATGGGTATAGAGATCATGGCCATGGGTTTGCGGGACTTTTTAATACACAAGGACACACAGGCTTTATCTTCTAAATTTCTCTATTTTTATTACAGATCACCACCAATGCTACGCAAGGATACATATTATCAATAAAGTTTATATATCTGTCTCTCAAGCCATTACAAATTACCATCAGCAATCAATGCAGCCTCAACCAGTGGTATAGCAACAATCAGTTGGATGGCAGCAACCAATATTTTAGCAACCAACAGCCACCATCACTAACAGGTGTAGGTACTATTACAGGTCACTACAACCTCTTCACTAGGGAAACAAGCTTATCAACAATTAGCAGCCCATATGCTGATGACAGATTACTTATACGGATGGATAATACCTGTGTCAAATGAATTAGACAGATTGCAGAAGGGGTCAAACCATCCCACAGGTGTGAGAACAAACCGAACTGACTCCAAAAGTGGGCCCAAAGGGTGTCTAGTAAGATAACAGAGAGACTCTCACTTCAGAGATTTTTTCCCATCACAGAGCTTGCAGTCAGTCAGCTGGATCCCCAGTGAGAGTCCAAGATCTTGTAAGGAATTCATGTTGAGAATTTAGCCTGTTTAAAGAAGAAAGAATGTGTACAGCATGCATTGTTCTCAGCTGTTTTACGCATTTTGCATAAAAATTAGTACTTTTCATATCACAGAGGCATAAGCGGGTATAGATATTGTCCCTTCAAGCAGCCAATAGATGTTGTAAAATTTGATTTTTCACATATAACAAGTGATAGATGGTGCTTTCTGACTTTTGCAGAGAAATTTTTATTTTTCTAGACTCTTTCTCACCTTTTCAGATTATAAGTGGTGATTAAAGTCCCTTGTTTTTGGACTTCTTGGTGGTATCTCAGGATGTGTCTAGTTTCTAGGCACCCTGGGTGTATTTCAAAGAGGCCAGCTGCTGCACTTCTCAAGTATGTTTCTGGTTCCCAGGCTCACAGTTCTCAGGCTGGCAGGAATTTTCTCTGTCAATATATTTCAGCAGACATTTTGTTCTGTTCAGTAATTTTCCCCTTCTAGCCAGATTGAGGCTGCTCACATTCCTTGTGTAAAACCCACTGTCCAGAAATAATCTCTGATGATGTTTGAATTATAAATATAGACCAAATACATGACTTTATGGCTTTTATCCTGGTCTCAAATGCCTGGCACCACCATATGAAAGACAACCACCATTTCTTTTAAAGTTTTAAACATGCTGCCTAAGAATTTAATCAGTTGACCTTTACCTCTTTTGTTGTGAGGAATAGTGACTATGAGTCCCTATTCACTGCTACATGCCATTCATGGCTGTATACACATGAAGATACATAGGCTCCTCTCTGAGCCTTTTCTTTCAAAGATGAAAACATTTTGAACTCTTTAACCTTCATACAAAAGCTATTCCAAGGCTTTGACTGCTTTTGCCTTCATATATATATGTTCTCCTTCTGTTTCCTTGGAGGAGGAAAGAATCTGAACAGCACATAACATTCACAATACGATCATGCAGTGGCAGACAATTATCATTCTGTTTGTTCTCTGTTCATTTCTCAACAATTCTTAATGTTCTATTTACTTTTTTGATGGCTCCTGAGCATGGCATTGAGATTTTATTGGAATTGTCAACGTTAATGCAAAGATCTTTTTTTCCTGCTTGCTGATAGCTAATTTAGAGCTCATCGCTGTTATGCATGGTTAAGAATGTTTATTTCCATGTGCAATACTTCATATTAATCAGCATCTCATCTGCCATTTTTCTCACAATCACTCGGTATTGTGAGCCATCTGCAACTCTTCACAGTTGAATTCCATTTTATTGCCTTAAATAATAGAGTATCATCAGAAAATTTCATTACTTCATTTTTCCAGATGACATATGAACATGTGGGATAACATGAGTTCCAACACATCCTTTCAAAAAGCTACAAAGTGCAAAGTCTGTCTGTTAACTTAATGATTTAAAGACATATAATGACAAATAAGAGAAATTTCTTAATAGGTGAGCAGTAGATGCACCTCTGTCTTTTCCTGTGATTTTGTATTTTTTTTGCCTTTAGTTGTTCTGTGGGGACTCAGATGGAAGAATACCTACACAGGATATCACTGAATGTTTCTAAAGATTCTGGCTTTTACTCTTTCGACTTTTATTTGTTCTGCTTTTGCATAATAGTCTGTATCAGGGAAAGATCTCACCACCCAATGGGTGCTCCTGGTCCTTCATGCAGTGTCATACTTAGGCTTTCATCATCTGATACAGAGAGATGTTTTTCATTTTCACCTTATACTCTACATCTGTAATATCCCAGCATGAGAAGCCTTTAAGTCATTGTTGTGAGAGCTTCAGACAAAGAATATATATATTAGAGAAGCCCTGCCACTGAGCCGTGAGGTGCAGAAAGGACCCCCTTGTGTGCTAAACTCTTTCTCAGAAAGGAGCCTGGAGGCACATGGATCTGATCTTAGCCTCAGACTGTCAATGGCTTAAGTAACTTTGTCCTGCAGGCTTTAGTGATGGCAAATCAGATATATTTACATAAAATGAATTATTTATTATGACAAATGATTAGGCAAAAGATCTTAATCAGAGTTACTACACAGTATAAAAAGCTAAAACTATGAGCAGTGTATAGTATAGCGTACTGCAGTATAACAAAGCAATTATATTAAAGCTAGCAAAAAGAAACAATTATTAAGTAGGGAATGATGTAGCTCACCATACCAGTGCTCTTGGGCAGATCCCTTTCTCTCAGACTCGAGGAGTATCCTTCGAGGGGTCTCCCCTGTCTGAGGATTCCAAGGAGGAACATGTTGGAAGACCCTAACTGTATGAAAGTGGACTGGCCTTTTATAGTATAAAGTGATTGATTGCCCATCATATATCTCCAGGTGAGTTCAGCAGCTTATCTGTCAAATCTTTGTCTCACTATCAGGATGATGATTCGGGGTTAGTTAGCCAGACTGCTTTTAGCATAATTCAAAACAGCAAAGCCAGCACATGGCAGACCCTCTCAATCCACTACTGATAGCGTTGCAAACAGGACATTGCCCAGACTGCTTGACCACATTCCAGGGCAGAGCATCTTGCTACAGTCATGCCTTCCCACAGTATTTTCAAACAAATTTTGCAGAATCAATTGTGCTTTCACATCATCCCTTTAGTTTGTTCCACTACTCCATAGCAGGGACGAGAATATCTCCGTCCCCAACACTGTCCTTTTCCCCAAATAAAAGGCTGCATAATAAATAACTTTCCAGAGGGCACACGTTAATGGCTTCTTAAACAGCTCATTTGTAGTCATCATCTCTTCCCCTTTCCCAGGCGTTTTGCATTGTTTACAATAGCTTTGTATTTAACCCAGGGGCCTGGTGTATTGTCAACCACATCCCAGTTTCAGTGTCTATTCTAAGACATACACATATGCAGGTCCTTTCTTTTCTTCAGCATTTGAGGCCAGGCTTCAACAATCACACTTTTTCCCAGGCGCGGTGCCATGGCAAGAGACAGTCTCAGTTGCAGCATCAAGAAGTGACATGCATCATTAGGCCTCTGAAATCCTCCCTGCACAAAGAGGATGATGCTCTCAGTGGGAGTACTCAGCCACAAGAGCATTCATTTCTCACTTTCCTTGAGGCAACTGAGGGAGGATGATATTCATGGTTTTGTTACTTCTCTCTCTTCTTCCTGGTCTGTGGTATTTAGAGATCAGGAATGACTGTACATTTATAAAGATACTTGCCTGTATCACTTTCCCCCCTCCATTAGATGGTGCAGGGAAAATTAAAGCCAGGAATTGGGGTATGAGGAGCAGAACAATTCTGCATCTTTTCCCCTTCATGGCTTTCCACCTCTTACTGGTGCCTGAACACACAGAGAGGTAACCAGGCTGCTCCCTACTCCATACAATGGGAATGGAGGTCACTGGAGGTAATGAGGATCACTGCATGGTGTCCAAGGTCCACTTGCTACTGATGGAGCTCTGCCACAGGCATTGCACTACACCTAGCCTTTGCTTTGCCTAAAACCCTCTAGGAAACTCTGGGAATTCGCTTTATCTATTTGCCCACCAAAATCTTCATATTCTGCGCTTGCAACACTCAGGGAGGATGGAGTATGCATCCCTTTCCACAGAGCAGAGGTACTTGGGCTCACATCCTGAAGGGAGGACATTAGGCTGAGTGACAGCTTGGGTGGAAAAGAAAGAACACAGCTAAGTTAATGTGTTGTATTTCTTTGGGATATCTACTGAAGGCATTTGTAGTGGATGAATCCCTCTTCCCTAACAAACCGGAGTCAGAATGAAGCTCCCAAAGGGATTTGGTGTGGGCACTGGTGTTCATCGTGTTTAGTGTGATGAGAAAAGCCCTCAGCACACAGACATCTCCCTCTTTTCCAGAAGATGACTGAGACGGTATCTCAGAGCGGAGCGGGATGAAGTGCAGATCAAACAGAAACCTTCCACTGAGTGAAGCTGTGCAAGGACTAAATCACAAGGATAGGCTTACCTTTGGGTACAGAAAAGAGCAATTCAGAAAGGGGTCTGGCAAAATCTCTGTAATTAGCCACCTGAGACAGCACTGGCTCATGCCTGTGACAGAGAAGCTACTCAAACCCTTCATGCATCTTTCTGAAGTTTGTCCTGTTTTCTAAACTTAGTTGAGCCAGTCACTGCAACAGGGAAGTGCAGTTGAAAATCTTTAACCATGATAGTTAATAGGGCTTGTAACATGATAGCTCTTGCCCCACTGCAGATGTGTGGGACTGCCCCAGCAATATTGTGTTAATTGAAGCTTGTATTTGTTGGTTTTGCCTACATAGAGAGAATGGGGTAAATGCTACATAGGCAAAACATAAACGAGGAAGCTTCAATTAGCACTCTTAAACCCACTAAGCCAAACCATTATTTGCAGCAGCAAACTGCTTTAGTAGGACTTTAGTCCTTGACACTTCCCCATTACAGTCTCCTGCGTACTCAGCATAGTTCATCTCTAGCTCTGCGCAATTTACAGCTCCTTGCATTAGATTATATGGTCCTGTGTTGTCAGATTTGCTCTCTTCCCTTCTCTCCCCTGCAGTCAACAGCAGAGACTGTCTCCGTCCTCTATAATATATTACCTTTACATGTATAATAATTTAATTGGCTCAGAAATAATATATACACAGCTGGAATAATCAGACAACCAAACTGTTTCACAGAGCAGTTATATATCTTGTAAAAGTATACAAGAGAACAGAGTATCATTTATATTTCCAGTGAAGTATGTACAATGGTGGTACAATTTGCATGTGGATCATCACATACTTAATACATGCAGACCACTGTATTTTCTTGTAAGCACAAATGCAGGAGAGAGCAGGAATGAATTCCCAGGACAGCAAGGAGGAGGAGCCAGGGTACAGGCTGACCATGGCAGTGTGACACTCTGCTCGTGTTGACAACCTGACCCTGCAGGCTCTGGCTGTTTCCTGGGTGAGGAGCTGCAGTGAAGAAATCATTCCTCTCTCTGGTAATGGAGATGCCAGAACAATGAGAGTTCCTTCTGACAGCTCCTCCTGAGTCGGTGCAGTGGGAACTGCTGCAGGCAACAAGCCCTTTTCATTTCCTGCTCTTTCACTGCTCCCTCCTTCTGTCACAGCTCTTTAAGTGTCTGGTTTCCTAAGCCTTTTGACCTGGTGAAACAGAGTAATGAAATTTTTGTGAAAGGCTGACTTAGCTCTGAAACATCAGTCACTGTTCATCACCATGTGAGGTAGAAAAACTTATTACTAGACCTTTAATGGAATCAGGGCACGACCTACAGGTCACCAAGAGCCAGAGTTATTTTTTTTTTTATTAGCTGCAAAAGCCTTCAGCTACAACTCTCACAACCAATTCTCTTTGAAGGGGGCCATGAGGGCAGCTGACCCCAGAGAGAGCTGGAGCAGAGTATGAAGGGGATGTGCAAGCTACACCAGTTGGTGTCACACCTTGCAAACTGGATGGCTTTTAGCTGGGAAACTTTTCCTAGAGAGAGAGAGACAGGTAACGTTGGATGTTTGATAGGCTGTCCAAAGGGATGTAGTCCAAAATATAAAAATCAAAGAATAATTTTTATTCCTTCTTCTAGCTTTTGGGGAAGGGGTGGCAGGGAGTCGGGGTGGGAATTGCACCTCTGAAATAAAGAGAACACTAGAGAACCTTTTAAATTATCTGTTCTACTTCAGCTGGCACAGCCAGAAGAAATGAAGCACTGCTTCATCTGCTCTGATTTCACAAACAGAAACATCCGCTAGGGGGGAAAACGTCATATATATTTGTGGCTTGGCAGCATAACACAAGAGTAGGAAGTTGGGTGTACCCTTCCATCTGTTGCAGGTCACTCTGAATGACAGCAAGACTTGTGTCCTGGTTTATCCCCAGCTGGCAGCTCAGTCCCATGCAGCCAAATCCCATGGGGAGGCAGGTGTTTTGCCATCTCCAGAAAAAGACCACCAAAGATCCCTGAAGCCCTCTGACCCATTTCCAGCAAGGTTTAGAATAACAAACTGTGTGTGATAATTACTTTGCATAGAAAGTGAGAAACTTAGCTCCAGGGTAGGGAAAACTTATTTATGAAAAGGTATCCCTGTGAAGCCTGGGTACACACACCCCAGGACACTGGACACCCCATCAGCAGGATCAGTGTTGAG
>VZRN01003134.1:317209-349779 GCA_013397935.1 Dasyornis broadbenti | reverse complement strand
AAGAAAGAAAGAAAGAAAGATCATGTGAGTGCCATTCCATAGGAAAGTAAGCTAAAAGGATAAAATACCAATTGCATGATAATCATTAATTAATTTTCACATACAGGTTGTAAAAGCTCTATTAGAAAAAGCAAAACCAGAAAAACAGAGGACTTTTAGGGGATATTTAGAAATACCTATAAATAAGATACTAATATCCTATATTGAAATACATAGATCAAACGGTCTGCAGACATTAAATAGTTTATGCCTTGTCTGTAAGGCAGAAGGGCATTAAAAATGTTTTGAATCTTGCACAAGGTCAGAGACAGAGTCCATTGCAGGGTTGACAACTCTACTAGAGCCTTAATACTTAAAACTACTAGGAGAAAAATATCATAACTTTATTCAATTGCTCTTTCAGTAACAGAGGAAGGAGAGAGATAATAATAGGGCTATCACTTCATCACATTTGTCAAAACAGAAGAGCAGAAAGCTACTTTTTGAAATTTTAAGGGAAAATATAGGTATTAGGGAAGATACAAGTAATTCCTTTACTTTTTATATGTGGTATTTGCCAATAAAAGAATAACACAAAAGATCATAATCTTTGGATGTTTCTTCATGTTTCACCTCCAAACTCTAATAGTTTTCTCCTTCCGTACTTCCAAAACATATTATAGAAAATATGGCTGGAAATATTCTCAAAAATGAGCTTATTTCCTCCTTTTAACCCACAACTAGACATAACTGAGCAATACTTGTCCAAAACAACAGCAAATACCTCCCTAAATGATGGAGATTTAACAACTTTCTCAGGCATCATAATTCAGTACTAAGGTACCCTTTCACCCTTTACCCCTTGATGTGGCCATGAATCTCCTTTACTGCAGTTTAGACCCATTATCTTTTGTCTTATGCATTGTAAATGCTCTGAGAACAAGCTATTCCTTCCCAGCAGGCACTTGCATACCTAAGGAATATTTCTCCTGCCTTCCTTTGGAGTTCTCTTTTTCAGACTAAATAAACCTAATTCTGCTTTTGTTTTCCTTGCTGATCACAGTTTCCAGTTATTCTTTTTAATCTCTGCCGAGTACATCCATTTGGACCACATATTTTCTGAAGTATGGTATCCAAAATTGTATGGAACAATCCAGCTGAGACTTCTATTCATCCACATTTTGACATCTCCAGATGTTTTCTTTTGGCTTGATTTAGTCTTGTGCAAGCTCTTTCAGTGTATAAATGAATATTTGGAAAAAAAAAATAAGGCACCAAATAAGGGTTAAAGCAGATAGTACAGGAGTTTGAGAGACACAAATTACCAGAGGTGAACAGAATTACAGTGGTAGAAGTTGTTATTATTAGTAATAACCAGAAGTTCACAAAGGAAATATACAAACTTATTTCCTCCTGACTGGTGCCCTACATTACTGTAAGCATTACAGATGACAATAAGATCCTTTAGAATGCAAAGACTCACCAGGCATCCCCTCCTTGTAAGCTCATATCCAGTTCCTTAGAGAAGGTCATCCCCAGTGTGATAATACTTGCAAATTTTCTTCAAGTGCAAGTCCTTCAGTGAATCCCTGAAGTTTGTTCCTCATGCTATGCAAGCCAGCCCAGTGTGACCTTTCAAGAAGCAGAAAAATTGCGAAAGTCCCATGTACTAATTTCAGTTGGATCAAGCTATAGATATGACATAGTAAAGAAACTATCTCTCCAAATAAGAGGATGAAGACTGAATACCTTGATTACTGTTTTCCAAATGTAGTCTCAGTAAGCCTCTGAAAAATTGTGGGAAATTGATATTTCTTGAATAGATCATCATCTATTCTCCTTCAATACAAGTCAGGGATGATCTAGATGGAATGCGCTCCACAGTACAGCCGTGACTCCTGAAACTCTTGTTATTTACATTACTCTTCAACCTCACTGAAAGTTGCTGCTCATGAAGAATTGCAGACAGAACTCTGACCAGCTACATAAAGTAGAGCTAAAAATAGAGGGGTTTCTATTAGCAAGAAAATTTTATAAAGCACATGAAACCATATCAGTGCATTCGTGAATGGCCTGGTTTTCAAAATAATCTTAATATAGTCATCACTGAATACATATGAAACTTATTCCAACAAAAAAAATTGTGTTTGCAGGCCCCTTTCTATAGGGTCTGGGAAGCGTATGTGATTCATCATTCTGTGATAACTTCATCAAACAGAAAGTGCTCCAGCTACAGACCTGGAGCCAACTCCAGGATTTCAGGACTTAAACCTCAGTTCTGTGTTGGGGACCCTTGCAGCTTTCAGAGCCTCCTCCAAGAGTCTTCAAACTTATAGTATTGGGTAATTTCAGACTCTACACATGCTGAGGAGCCCATAACTTGACAATATGCCTCTTGTATCTCCCTTGACCTTGAGTGATGAGTGACCTCCTTGGCCAGGAATCCAGTAACTCAGACAGGAATTCTACAGGACACCTGTGTTACAAAGTAATGAAAATTGCTTGAAAAATACTCAGTCTCAGCTACACATTAATTGATCAAAACTTACTCAACTGAGAAACTTCAGCCTAACTTTGAAACTAGTACATTGCCCTCAAAACAGACAATATTTTCAGAGGTTGTCTTTCCTCAGCAACCAGGTGTTCTCTTTGCTCATTTCAGTAACAGAGGGACACTGGGAAGTGAGAAGGATGCCTCATATTCATAATTCTATTCTGCCAACAGCACAGTAGCCCTAATTTTCTGAGGTTTCAAACATTGCATGAAACACAGCTGTAATGAAAATTAATGTACTACTACATTGAACTTCCTCTCTATAAAATCCACTTCTATCTAAAGTTCTGTAGTTTCATGCATCTTCCATGGTGGTTTTGAGCAAAGATAACAAGCTATTGAACTTCCAGTGTCTTGCGTGCCATGCCTTCCAGTCTCCTCTAAAATCTCTTTCCATAGCACCAGATTCTTTCCCCAACCAAGGATTAAAACCATTAGCCATATCTTAGATATACAACAGCCTCTGGTGAGCTATAGCCCTAATTAGAAATAGAATTAAACAGGTATTAGATTAGCAGAATGCCTGCCAGTGAAGTAAGGAGGGGATATCATTAAAGGGACAGATTTTTGGTGTGCGTTTATGTTCCTCTGAAGTTGATCCTCTTTTTAATTATTTCTGCCATTATGAGAAAGCTAGCAGGATTCTTTCACTGAAAAGACGAGGACAGAGCTGCGGAGAGGTTCATCAGTCTTCATGGGTGACAGATGGAGAATGGGGGAGTTTTCTACCAATCTCTTCCCCTTCTCTTGGAAGCATTCTGCTGAAGCTGTTTGCATCCTCTCACCTTGTGCCATCTCCCACCTCTCAAACGGTGAGTAAAGTTAGTGTCACCACTGATGTCACTTGTCACCAGCATTCACATGGATACACGGAATTTACTACAAAATGAGCTCCCACCCAGCCTCATCCCAGGTCTCTGAAGCTGGGTATTTCTTCATTCATTTTCCTTCGTGGCAAATTCAGCTACAAAAAAATCAGTCTGATTCTATCTAGAAGTTTGACGTGCAAAATTGTAATGTTTTATGTCTCCCAGCATCACACACTTTCTCTTCTTTTTGCCTGAAATGATTTTTGAAGATCTTCAAGGTCCAAGTGAAATGAGACACTCAATTCCACAATTTGATTCTTGCAGACAGTAGATCAGTCTTTTTCTTTTTATTCTGTCTGCTAAACTGAAGCCACAAAAGATAGCAAGTTGCATTGTGCATTATTCTACAAGAGAAACTACTCTGTCTTCAGCAGATGAGAAGGTTGTTTCCTACAATACTTCCCATTTAAAAGCCTTTCAGACACTTTTGACATTTTGCTATGTGAAACAGATCCTTCAGCTTCATACACCCTCTCCAAAACATGTGTTCAGAACATCTTCTGATCCTGTCTTCACCAACACCATAAACCAACATGTCCATGTAGATGTGACCTTCTAATCATGACCTCCAGTCAGAGAACCGGACTAGGGACATGGTGGCAAGCAAAAGTGAGCACACCAGAGACATTACACAAAGAAAATTGAAATATACATCAACTAGACCTACACAGCTGCATATATTCCTCTTACAAGAGAGAAGAAATTGTGCATGACAGTATAAAGAAGGAACAGTGGGCAAGTAGCTGATGCACAGAGAGAGGCAGTGTTGGGAATTAGATGAGCAAAGTGCTTTGATTCAGGTGTCTTGTCTACAGGCCTGTGGAGGCAGAGCACCACAAGTAAAGAAGCAATGCCAGCCCTGCAAAATGCAGGACAGGGCTTAGAATACCAACTTTTTTCTAATCAACATACTGCCAATGCAAATGTTTTCTCTCTTGAAAAATAAACCATAGAGCAAGGTTCAGAAAAAAGAAACATTCCAAACCCAAGCAATTCCTCATTTTTCTTTTCTCTTTCTTTTTTCTTTTTTTTAATTCTTTTTTTTAATTTTTTTATTTTATTTCTGTCTCTCCTAATCATATGATGTTAAAGAGTTAAGATGAGATAACACTTCTGCAAAACATCCTAATCTGTTAGGTTCTTTGTAACACAACATTTAATTGAAAATTATAATTACATCCTTTGTTCCCATATTTGTACCAGAAAACATCAGAAGCCTCCAGAGCCTAGCTGACCCAAGATGGGTTCTGAAAAGCTCTGTACTCAATGGAAAGTGGTAGAAAGCAACAGCTATTGTCAAAAGTTGACTGAAGTGTTCTGATAGATATCTAATGATTCAGTACTCAGCAATCTGTAATAAACACAGCTTAGACTGCCTATCAGTAAAGAAATTGAGACCAGACAGACAATTTTTCAAACATATCTTATCAATGTCATCTACTAATAGGGGAGAAATGATTAGACTCACCCCTCTCTTCCTTGCATGTTATTGCCAAGGAAATACAAACCAATCCAAGCAGTCCAGCAGGTAGCATGGTATGGGCAAATATTCATGCACACTACAGCTGTCACTTCAGAAGACAAATTGCTTGGTTGAGGTCCAAGATCTATGCCAAAAGTGATCTCCCTTCACAAGGGAGACAGTGCTGTACGTTGTTCATTTCTGTGTTTCACTATCCAGTGGTAAAATCCTTGACCTGGTGAAGTCATTGCAACCTTTGTCAAGGATTTTAATCTTGCCCTATATTAAGTATCTACTTATAACTAAGGGAGGCTTTCTTGTGCAAAGACAGAGTGTTCCCAAAGTGCCATCTAAGGCTGAAATAATTCCCCAAGGAACTGGGAATCGTCACAAATCTCATTACCTTCCTGCACAGGGCACTTTGAGTTTGCTCTCAGTAACATGAATAGCAACACATATTTTAAAACAGAACACATTTTAACATAATGAACATTAAAAACAAAAGTTAAGGCAGTGAAGCCTTAGTAAAGCCAATGGTAACACCAGATAGTGCTACAGCAAAACTCTTAATTAAAAATTGGGAAAAAAAATGAAATTAAGTACAGTGCTCTTATTGTAAAAAGGCCAAACCTCCATTTTGGATAGGCTTTTTGTCTTATATAAGCTGCTTGGAGCAGTGACTTTACAGTCGACAAAGAATTTGAAGCAGCAAAACCCTGCTGCATGTGACGAGATGCAGGACAAAATGGTGATGCAAAAATAGAAGGATAAATATAACTAAATGTGCCACTCAGAACACAGAAAGCTGAGGCAGGTGTTGTCGTAGCTGTCAGCTTTCAGGTTCCTTCTTTCTTCAATTTTTTCAAATCGTACCTTGATTCTTCCACAAAAACCACGGAAAAGGACCAGATATGAGCCTTTTGGATTTAAATCCACAATTCCAAGTGTTTTGAAAAGCTGTCTAAAACTATTGTATATCGGTTTAAAAAAAAAACCCTGCAACCCAATAATCTTGATATTCTTTTTTATAATTCAGAACTTTGCTTCTGAGAAATTAGGAAAGACAAGTGTTTCCAGAGGAAAAGATAATAGTTTTAAAATATTAAAGCCTCAGATAAAACACACAAAAATACAATTAAATATTTTATAGAAATTAAAGTACTTCTTACTTTTAAACAAGTAACTTAGAAGTAATTTTAGCATGAAAATACAGAGTTTGAACTTCTTAATGAAGTCTCAGAGGCATAAGTATCCCAAGGTGTGTCACTTCTGTGACATGGTCTGCAATGAGAAAATCCCCAGCACAGTGAGAATGTTACAAAAATAGCCAGCACTGGCAAGGGAGCATCAACTGACTTCAATAAATGAGGGAAATACTGGCAAGCTCAAAGCTTGACCTCTAGCAGTGATATTCTTGTTTTAGGACCTGGAGGTCCACACACACATATCCACCTATTTCTGTCGGAGTCTACCCTTGCTGCAATCTCTGCCTGGGCAGACAGCCAGGGCAAAATCTCTCCAGCACAGAAGGCCCACTTGAGCCATGGGTTTAACAGGAACATAATGAAGGGAGTGGCTGAAAATAACCTGCCCTTACAAGGCAAGCACATTTCAGGATTCCCAGGCCGTAGGGAAAAAGCATCTGTAAACAACAAAGTCTCTGGGTCCTGCCTTTCCCATCACCTTCTTCTCCTTGGAAAAGGAAACTTGGAGAAACTTCTGTGAAAACAGCAGTCCAAATGTGGGAAAGAGAACTTTTAGTGGCTCTGTTCTCCCTTGAACTGCCCCTCTATGGCTATGCCAACAGTAGGCAAGATGTGGAGCGCACTTTTTCCCAGTTCTGTACAATGTGAGAGCAGGGGAATGTGTGCTCCAGGAACCTCTTTGCAGACGGTGAGTTATTTTCTTTCTGCCTTCGTCTTTTCCGCTAGCTCGTAATCTGCCCCCTAGCTTCCCTGGGGCCAAGGGGAAGAGGATGCTCTTTATATAGCTGTCCTCGGGGACTGGGTGAATCACAGAGTAACATCTAATCCCTCTTGCACTCCGCAACTGTATAACATCCCAGCTGAATATCAAGCCAGAGAAAATAAGTTGCAGTTTTACATAAAAAGAATCAGGCAGAGATATCACAAGCCTAGTTAGAGGAGTTATCAGTTTCCAACATAAAAACTCAAACTGGAAAATTAAACAAAAGAAAACAACCAGAGACCAGGGAGGGTGCAGAAACCACCTAGAAAGGCCACACCATACTCTTTATTTTGGCACTTAATTCTTCCTAAGTTTTTGAAAAATAATATTCAGTAATCATTGGGTGAATCTATTGCATGATTTTTTTTTTTTTTTTTTTTTTTTTTTTTTTTTTTTTTTTTTTCAACTGGAGAGGGCAAGGAGCCATGTTTTTTTAAAAGCTCGGCCACCATGTTTGGTATCTGAGCTGTATATCATGCACTGTTTGTCATTTCACGCCACTTAGAACAAATCCCAGCTGGCTGGAATCCTAGTCCTGTGGACTGTGAGTCATGGATATTAAATGACCATCATGTGAGCTCCTGCATGCTGCTGTGTTTAGAGTGTGACACTGTAAAGTTGTACAGTATCTTATCACAGAAGATCATCAGCATGAATACACAATTTGAGCGGGACCACTTTCATAACAACACAAAATAAATTATTTGTCTTAGCAAGAGGCAAGAAAGCGGTAGGGATGCATGAAGCTGAAGAAAGGGCACAGCATTTATGTGATTTTTGGGGGACCAATAAGCCACAGAAAATCAGTTGCTAGTTCTGTAGCAGCAGATATGGGGCAAGAATGGAAAAGATACTGTCCCTAGTGGAAGAGTTTGGACAAATCTTTAAATCTCCTCAAGGAAATCCTGTAGCAGGCTTTTTGATGCATAATTATAATCAAGTCAAGTCTCATTGGAGTATCCTGCCAGGATAAGGAACTGAAGATAAGTATTTAAGAATTTGTCTCATAGGAACCAGAACAAATTTTGGGAGATTAAAATACCAGTTCCAATTCAGAATTTTAAAACAAGCAATGAGATCTTTTTCACTGACGTGATATGGAGAATCCTTGATGTGGATGGTTTTAGTTCAGCAGAAGCCCAAATTAGAAGATTTACTCAGCAATCCATTTCATGTTAATGACATGCAGGAAATCTGTACTACAAATCACATTGGAAAAAACTGAGTGTTACGGGAAAACATTATTTTCAAAGAACACCATTTCATACCTGGATTAGGTAGGTTTATTCCATCCTAGTTATGAGCTGGGTAAGTTCCTGCCATCAGCGATAAAACGAAAATCCATTTTAAACAACATACAGGAAAACCCTGTAAGAGTTAGATGTGAGAGCCCATTTCCATCTTTGTTGACATGGGTAACTTCTTGAGTCTAGAAATTGTTGTTATCCAGTCCCAAGTGTTATCCAGTTGCCTTCTGCAGGATACTATGAGATCATGTACTGCTATCGAAGGTTCTTAGGAGTCTATAATGTTTCAGTTTTCAGTCACGGCTCCAACAAAATTACATCTCTTGCTGCCGGTACCAGCTTAGATCTGTTTTTCTGTCTTTGCATGTGTTTTTCTTCCTGGTAGCAGCTACCAACTTCTTCCCACTATCCCAGCAGTTTCCCCTACCTTTGCTTATGTTTCTACCACGTCACAGCAGTGTAGTTAGCTCTCCTTATGTCAGCAAAGCCAGGCATTCATAGCTTGCACTTTCGAGCACTTTTCAAGAACTGAGTCTTTTAAAATGTATTTTATTTCTTGAATTAACCATTAAAAACTTTGCATTTGAAGTCTGTTCACAGGCCAAAAGAAACAGTTAAAACTCACTACTGATTTTTTGTACAGAAGCCCAGGGTTTTAGGTAAAAAAATATTACTTCAATCAGACGAGGAAAATTTATTCAAATTGACCCAGGCTTAAACAAAATCACCATTACAAAGACATCAGCAAGTTATATCAGAGGAAGATTAAAACAGTTAATGCACTGAACTCAAGTTACTGTGACTGTCAGAGAGAAGTCAAACACTATGTTGGGTAGTATTAATAAAAGCAGCATGTTAAATATGCAATTATGTCACTACAGCTAGCTCCAATCTTCCTTGTTTTGGTTTTTTTTTAATATGGGGGCAAATTTTAAAAATGTTGTTGGATTTGGAAGAGTTTAAGAGAAAACTTCTTCAACTATGGAGTCCATTTCATGGAAAGAAAAGATCAAGAGGAAGCAGGATTATTCATGGACATATGAATGGATATTAGATAAGAGATAAATCAGTCTTATCAATCCACTGGGAAGACCAGGAAGTAACAAAATAAACATTAACAAGTAAAAACACAGATTAAAAATTAGAGACATTTTCATAACTATGTAAAGGCGGAAACAAAACCAGATGCAAATACAGAAACAAGGTACTGGGAAAAGCTATGAAATTACCTTCACAGAGGATATTCAAGATGTTGGTCTGTGGGGAGTCACTTCAGTGTAATGAAATCAAAGCTTTCAAGATGCAAAGACATGAACTGAGGAATCCATTCACTACCGTCTAACCCAAATCATCAGAAATAGCTTTGGTGAGCTAAACATCATGTTGTCACAAGTTGTGCCCATTTATTACAACCCAGTTTTCCTGAAATACATGGAACAGACTGAGAAGTACGCTTACAATGGCCTCATAACCTGAATGTGACAGCAAAGCCAGACATGGGTATCTGACTAAAAGTCATTGCTATTTTTCCAGGTCAAATCTTTCTTTTAATTGAACCTGCTTTAGTGAAATAATTTAAAAACTGTTACTTGAAAGCATAGTGAGATAAATTCTCAAAGGAATTTTAACGAATAGATTTGCTTTGCTTTGTTTCTAGCTAAGAATTATGCTTTTGCATAAGGGTTGGAAAGCAGTTTTACAGTCAGAGGAAAACAGAAGTCACCGCTGCTCCCTCAAAGAGAGCACAGGCCTGTCAGTCTGATTCTGGTGTTTGGAAATAGAAATATTTTCTTCTTTTCTTTACACAACTGTGATAACAATCTGTAAGCCAATGTACAACTAAAGTGTCTCCAGGAATTACAGTGTTTGCAAGAAATGCATTTTAAACTTATTATAATAGTGTACTCAAGAGCTTGAAATTTCCATGCCCACAGGGCAATATAGCACTACATTTGTGATTTGATGTCACAAGCATGTAGACTTCAGTTTTACAAATACTCTTCAAGAAAACATTTAATTTTTCTCTCCAGGGAAAACATTAAACCCTACCTCAGAAAATTGTACAGAAGGAAGGAAATTTGGTTTGAGGTGGCCATGTTTCAGCTTCTAGTCACCAAAATCAAATCCTCTCCCCATATGTATTCCAGCTTTAGCTTCATAGTCCTACTGCTCTGAACCTAAATAATAACCTAGGACATATTTTATGCTTTATACTATATACCCATTTGTAACATTCCAGAGAGATTTTCTTATTTTCCAGGATTCTGGAGGTCCATGATTACTTATAGTTTTTAAGGAAATAAGGTTTAGATAATCACATCCTACCCACTCATACATTTCTCTTTGCTTCTCTCTTTTGAAACAACAGAGTATTTTTATTCACATTTGACTGGAGGGATGAAGATATCAAAAATAAAACACTTCTACAAGTTTGTTGTTTGGGTAAAGGAAAAAGAACCAAGTTGGTTCAGCCAAACAGATCCAGCCATTGTGTGTGGACAGAGACGGTGGCCAGTCAGCATGTGTGTATTGATAGGGCCACCAGCACCTTGCTACACCATGTGCTGCCACTCACATTTTACCATCTTGTCAGGTAAAACTCTCTTCACAGAGCTGGGACATCAGAAATGATCCACTAAAAGCCTGCTTCTCTTTACAGAGAGTCACGTGGTTTCCAGGCTCCGGAAGTACTCTGCAGTGCAAGATAAAACAGATACTAGCACTGCTGAAGTCACACACGGGGTGAGCCCTCAGGACTGCCAAAACAGAGGCAGATATCCATAATTATCTAATATCCAGCATTACTGAGGTCCTGCAACTAATACTCACCCAGAGCACATGCAGGGGCATGGCTTCAGATCTCTGTTTCTTGGCCAGAATTCATCCTGGTGTGTTCAGTAAGGCACTGCTCAGCTTGGACTGCAAGCTAAAGACATAAGTACCCACAGAAGTGTCGTGCCCTGTGCTGGGCAGTTCAGCACAGTGTACTGGGTATCTGTGCTGGCAAATAGGCTGAACTGTGGCTTTGTTGCCTCAGCTGTCATACTTTGTTTAGAGGTAGTTAAGTTATGAATCTGCCTTGCTTCAAATGCATCCAGCTCATCATAAGAATCAATGCATGCATGGAAAATTTATTCGTACCTCATTCTGATCAGCCCCTTGTGTTGGGGGAGGCTTAGACTGGATATTAGGAAAAACTTATTCACTGAGAGAGTGGAACAAGCTGCCCAGGGAAGTGGTGGAATCACTGTACCTGGAAGTGTTCAAAAATCATGTGTATATAGCCCTTAGCAACATGGTATAGTTGCAAGCCTGGCAGTGTTAAATTAATGCTTGGGTTTTTCCAATGTAAACAATTCTAGGATTCTGTGATTCTACAGGATCTAGAAAGATTGAAATCAGTTGAGCAAACATGAACTAGAGAGAGGATTTACAGAACAGAATTCCAAAAGGTTTAAAAGTGCTATTTTAGCCAACTGTCTAATTAAAATAACACAGTACTTCACATTTGCCCTGTTAGGTTACAAACCACTGCAATTCTCACGTTTTACACACACAACATTGAAACACTATCTGCAGTATGTACATACCCACACATGAAGCCTTCAAATTCAGAGGAGGAGAGTGGGCACTTAAGAGGGCAATAGCTGCCTAAGCATTTTAAGCAGTCTGACACATGATGGGATCAACTCCTTTCTGGGAAACTGGCAGCACATTAACACCATATAGTGAGTCTGGAGCTGGCTCTGGCATCCAGAGTGTAGGCACAGCCTTGATCACAGGGCTGAGAGGAGAGGGGGAGCTGAGACTGACAGCTGCATTACTGGGAACTGAAGTGAGAAAGGCTAAAGGTGAGGGTCAAATTGCTGTGGGAGCAAGTGTCACGGTATCTGGTTTCAACCAAGCAAATTATCTACCTGTAGTCAACTCCCTTACATATCCAACATATTTGTTAACATACTGTTCTCTATCCACTTCACATACAAATGTGCCTAAAAGTCACCAAAATCAAAGCATGGGAATTAATTTCTCAGTCAGGAGAACTGTGCAGAAAAATCACCCTTAGTTTAACAGAGACTGACTTGCAAATCCAAAGGAAAAGAAATAGTATCAAATTTAACCAAGAAGAATGGCCAAGAGACAATCTAGAATGGGTTTTGGGGTGAAAAAAAGTATTTTACAAGAACTTACCAAGAATTTTGCTCTAAAAGTTATTGTGCTTCACTAAGGTGGAGACTATATGAAGGGCTGAATGGGAAACTGCAAGTTAAATGGGCGGGGTTAATGTATTGGGTCTGGCTGAGCTGGAGTTCATTTCCCCACAGCAGCCCTCACAGTGCTCTGCCCTGTGCTGGTGGCTGGAAAGGTGTTGATAACACAGCAGTGCTTTGGGTCCTGCTGAGCAGGGCTGGCACAGCAGCAGTGCTGTTTCTCAACATTCCCCCTCCATCCAAAGGTTGATCCTGGGAGAGGACACCACCAAGCCAGCTGACCTAAATTAACCAAATGGATGTTCCATACCATGTGATGTCAGCTCAGATATGAAGGCCAAGTAAACAAAGGAGGAAGGGGAGGCATTCCTTATTTACAATGTTTACCTTACGAAGCAACCACTCCAAATGCTGAAGCCCTGTTTCCTGGGAAGTGGCTGGACAGCATTTGCTGATGGGAAGTAGAGAATAATTTTTTTTTTTCTCTTTGCTTGTGCATACCCTAACTTCCACTTTTGCTTTAGTAAACTGCCTTATTTCAACTTATGAGTCGTTGTCCCTTTTATTTTCTCTCCCCTGTCCAGCTGAGAACAGGGAGTGATAGAATGGTTTGGTGGGCACCTGGCATATGGCCAAGTTCAACCCACCACAGGGAAGAAAGAGGGAGAAAGAGCAACCTTTCTGATGTAATTTTTAATGGATTAAGCCAGAGTTTTCTTCCCTGTGTGTTTTAAAATCTATCATAAGTGAATAATGTACATTGCATATATAAATATATGAGTCATGTAACCCTAATGTGACCGGACATTAGTGACTTATCATTTTATATGGATATCACTGGTGCATTCCTGACCAAGAAATGTGGCAAATCCCAAAGCAGGGCCCCAAGGCACCTAATCGTGTAAAATCACTGCCCTACACACCTTCCAGAGTAGCCAAAGAGCAGCAGAATAGATCACATCAGGAGCTAGTTCAGGTAGATAACATTGAAAACAGACGAAAGTGTCTTCTTCTGTCTGGTGATAACCAGGAAAGCACTCTGACATGCAGTAAGATTCCAGGGAGGCCCAGAAGACCAACCAAGTTGTCAGAGCAGCCTTTCTTCCTCTGTGCAGATGTCTGGAAGCAAGATACCCTGACAAGCTGACAAGCCAATCAGAGTATCTGTGCAGAGCAGGATATTTACAAATGTCCCACCTTTGTGGTCCTGAGGAACTTGAGAGAAAAAGTATCCCAAGGGGTCCAGCTAGAGATGGTGGTGGCAGAGAGGAGCATGAACAGCCAAAATAAGCACACCAGTTTTGTTCTGCAGAACTTGGCCCAGGAAAAAATGGACTGTCCCTAGAGAAAGCTGTTGATGTATAAACAGAATCCAGCCATCAGTCTCATCATAAGTTTAAGTGCGAAGGCAGAAGAGGAGACTGAACTGAGAGATATATCTGGCACACACCACATACCCCTGAGGCCACCCCAGATAAATGAAAGGTACTCCAGACTGAGACACTCTGCTGAATTTCAATTCTCATATCAACATCAGTGAAAGCAGATCAAATGCACAGACGGCAGGAGAGTTTCTGTGGCAGAATTGGATTGCACTAGGGATGAAAACAACCAGGCATGAGGAAAAAGGAGGCCAACTGCCACAGAAGTAGTACCATTACATCTGACTTATATGTGTTTAGAAGAAGGTAGTTCCAGACTGGCTTATGGCTCTTTTCAGTGGTCTAGAAATGTGTACGGATTGCTGTGCACAGGTGCTGGCAGCGGCGTCTGCAGGGCATCCTCTGTGAGGAGCGGATGGGCTGCCCCATGGACACAGCCCATTCCAGGCGGCTCCAATGGCCCCACCACAGGGCGTGGCTGAGCTCAGAAGCCAAGACGGCGAAATTTTGGGGAAAATTTACTTCCAATCTGAACCACTTTGTGATTTTATGATTCTCATGTGTCTTGGGATGATTTTACAATGCTACTCTATTCCTGATCGTCTGCTTTATTCCCAGGAATGGTTCCTGTAGCTTTAAGCTGAGTGCAGGGGAGGTGCAGGAGCCGGGGGAGCTCTGGCACAGGTTTTGTTCAAGCCCTTACTCCCCTGTGCTGGGCTTTGTGGAGCAGACGGGTGTTACATTGTTGCTTTTAGCTATCTTAGTCTTCCTTAGCTGAGGCAAGAAGGTTTTCCGTGGACTCAGTAGCACTTCCCTGGCAGCGTTTCTTGCTTCTTCTTGAACTGTTTGGCTTGCTTTCTGGTCCGAAGATCAGACCATCCCTGGGGAGACAGTTGGCGGGACCTGCGGGGAGCCGTCGGAGCGACTCCACCTGGGCCCAGGCCTTGGGAAAAGCTGAACCAACCAAAGAAAGGACTCTAAATCCACCAGTTTCGTCTGCAGCGAAGACGAGACCAGCACTGGAGGTTCACCAGGTTCCCATCTGTTTTCTTTTCCCCGAGCTGCTGCATGGATTTTTCTTCCTTCCCTGAGACAAAGGCCAGCCACCATTTTGCCTCTCTGGCCACGTGCTCGACAGGGTTTCTTTTTCCCTTCCCCTGGCATTNTAAAGTTTATTTTGTATCAGTGGGAAGGGGTTGCTGAAACCCCGTTCTTAAGAGGAAACATTAATTCCAGAGCGTTTTCTCCCAAAACTTGTCTCTAAACTGAGACATAATGGCAGGGACCAACCTTGTAATATGAATGTAGTATCAGTCATGCATTATAGTAGTCTTAGACAGGTTGAAGTGTGAATTGTGGAGTCTTGTGCATCACATTTGGCCACAATGGTTCCCATGCAGCAGGTGAAAGAAATGGTACTGAGTAGCCTAGTCAGATAGGGAAAACATTTAAAGGTCATTTGTGACCATCTCTGTCAAAGTCATGTTCAGTGCAGACTGCAATACAGAGGAGGGAATCACAAATGAGTTACTAGAAAACTGCTAGAAACAAAGCTAACCACAGAGCTCTCTAAAGAACATTTTATTTTGCTTTTGGTCAACTTTATGTAGTCTCAGAGTCAAATTGTGTACCTACTGCAATCTACATATACACATATGTTTCAAATTCCCTTTTGTATTTAATACAGATATTAATATTTGTGGCTTAGTAAAAGAACCCATGGAGTTAAGGATGCTTCTTGGAGTGACTTGAGTGCCTTCTTACATCTAAATGCATATACATTTTAAAGAAAATTTCAGACAGAACTGCATAAAAATGTTTCTAAGGCATAGGGAAACTTTCAGCACTGTCATGTATTTACTGCACTCCCATGAGAAGTAGGACTTTAAAACAGACTGATGTAACACAACTGTGACACTTCCGTACTGAGGTAGGCACCAAGTACAGTTGGCCTGCCAGTAAAATCCCAGTTTGTGAATTAAAATCACTTGAGCAGGTATCGCCTATGAGGCCCTCTGCCAAGCCAAACAACAGCATCTGAAAGCTGTTATTTACATTCTGTGTGGGAAAGAAAGAGGATCACACAGAGGGAGGTTCCAACAAGAATGGGAAAGGAATAAAATGTATTTGCAATGATGAGCTGAAAAGTTGGAAAGGGAGATACCATATAAATAGTTAAACATTTGTAATTACATTTGTGACAGTAAGGATGTTGTTTGACTTAGCTTGCCTTGATTTCTTATCTAATTTATTTACCACAGTCTAAAATTACTCAAGGATTAGGCGAAATTAAATAGAAAAGATATAGCAGCAACTACACTGAGGGTCATCATAGGTATTGTAAAAGCAATTACATGAGCTAGCTCAGGGATGTTCAGACGATCTGGAAGGAAAGGGGGGGGTTCAGGATCAGGAAGGTAACAGCTTCCTGGTGCCTTCCATGTCTTGAGTTGTGACAGTTCTGCAACGCACAGTTCTGCAGAGCAGAATAAAAGCATTTCTAAGTGTCCAGCCCGAAGCCACAACTCCACCCAGAGCTAAGAGGTTTTCTGAGATTCCGAATTCAGGGACATCTAACAAGGCTGGGAATGAGGAAATCAGTTAAATGTCAGAGGATAAAGGAATTGAGGCAGAAAGAGACAGATGTTTCTCTGGCTCATGGCTAAACTGTCTGGTGGGAGACTTTGGCAAAAGCTCATGGTCTGCATGTTCCTATTGCTGTTGAGAGGAACTGGGCTTTGTGTACAATTATGTAAACAAACAAATGATCTCAAGACTTTCCAGCTTTGAACCCATTTTTCATCCTCTCTCCTGCAAAGCCTCAGTGTTCAGTTTGCCATGAAACCAAAAGGGCAATGGGGCTATCATCCCCTGGTTCGCATAGTGAAGTAGCCCAGCAACCAGCAATGTAAAACTAAGCTACACATTGCCCCATCCATTAATTTGCACTCTTCCTTTTCTCTTTTAACAATGATGAGTCACAGGGAAAACAAAGAGCTGTTCTCATCAGATTTTAGACTAATACATTCCTACTTTAATCACAAGAATATTTGATTGGAATGAACAAGGTTCGTGTTTTCAGATTAATTGGGAAATGCTTTAAATGGCATTTCTTGCTATATTTTTTTCAGTTTCAGGACACAGCACAGAAGAATGCAAAATGCAAATAACAATAATTGGCTTAATAGTTTGAACTGAAATACACAATTCATCAGTAACCTGAAAGACACCCAGGACTGCTCTGACCTTATTGGTGTCATGTTTTATTTTACACATACTAGAAAGGGTGGAAAATTCAAGCAGATTAAAAATCTTCTTCTAAGTTCTGCAAAAAGCTGTCTTGAAGAGAAGATTTTCATAGGCAAACACGTATTCTTGATTTACTTTCTATCCAACAGTGTTCTAAGGCCAGGGTTAATAGCGGCAAAATAGAGTGACTTGCAATAGAAATACTTAATGGTCCTGTAGCATATGTGATAACTACGCAGCAGGGGCTCACAGGAGCTGGCTGACAAAAATTGCTGTGCTCTGCTAGGTTAATCTAATTAGAGCTCTTCCTTGCAGCTTCGATTGACAGTTTGGAAACCTGTAAACTTCTCTAAACATAGACAGCCTTCCATTTGCTGCAGTTCAAGAGAGGACCCTCTTCTTGCACTCTTCCCTTGAACTGTTTCCATGGAATGCTGTCCATATTCAGAAAAATGTACAGGTTGCCAAACTGTCAACTAAAGCTGTAATGAATGGCTCTAATTACATTCAAGTAGCAGAGAGCATTGCCTTTTTAATCAAATCTGAGCCTTGTGAGATATTTGGCACAAATACAAGAGAAAGCCTGAGGAAAACACTGCCAAAATGTTAGCAACCTTTTATTCTAAATTCTGCCTGTTAGAGAACTGAATACCAACTGCTTTGCAAAGGTTTTTTGTTTTATGGGGGTTTTTATTGTTGCCTATATGGTCTCATCATGAATTATTATCCTGTTCTCTAACAACAATGCAAAACTAAACAAAAAACACAGCCCCACAATTTCAAGCCTAAAAATGATGATCAGCAATTTCACTAATCATTCAGCTACAGTCACGTTGCCAGTCACAGAGGCAAGGGGGACCTAATAACACCCTTTCACTCCAACAGTTTCTGCCAGCACTCAGCTTCGTGTTGTGTACAGCAAGAGACATACAAACAAACCGCTTTGTCAAATATGCCGTCAGATGCTGCCCCAGCTCCTTTCCAAATGGCACAACTTTATGTTCTGCAGCCCTTGATTACCCTAATAGTGTGAAAGAGTAATAGTCTGAACCTTACCAGAGTCTGGTGATCTTGATATTCTGTCCCTTTTTACAAATCACAATTTGGAACCAGCCCCAAAGTTATAGCTTTTGTTAACTGATTTATTAGTCACACCTTCAAGACCTCACAGTGATTCGAATGTAAAGTAGCAAAACTAGTGAGTGCCAGGAAAGAAAAAGATAAGAAGTTATTCAATCATTCTCTTAAGTTTAATGGACAAGAAGGAAAGCAAAATTTCCAGAATTTTACAAAATCTACTCTGGAGGATAAATGAAGGCAACAAAGGAAATCCTTCTTCTTCTTCCTGAGGAAATCATTTGGTAAGGTAAGGTTTTCAGTTACATTCCAGTTCCCTCTCATGAAAACATCTGCACCAGGTGCATTATAGGTGAAACGATAAAAGAGGAAGGATTCATATCTCAGATATTTCGGATGAGCACAATCAGTCTCAATCCACCACCATTCCTCATTTTCAGGAGATGGCTTTCATTTATTTCACCAGGCATTTTGCTAGACTTGTGTTGCCAGCTGTCGCACAAAAGCCCTGCTGCTTCATGTCCCAGCAGACGGCCAAATGCCAACCACGCCTTCCTGCTTACTATCGCATTATTGGAGTGCTCTTCCTTCAGCTCCACTCCCAGCAACAAAGACCCTCAGAAGAAGTCTTCTTCTAAGTTCCTTATTCATATTTTTCATTTGTGTGATCTATGTTCACTCAGTATGGTTTTAAAATGTACAAAACCTAAAAGAGGGGGCAATCCAGGCCCTTTGCAACCATCTATCTAATAACTAATTTTGAAGCAGCCTTCAATAAATCACTACTCAGCTTCCTGAACAGTGACAGGGCATGTAGAGAGGCTATAGACAGCCCTACCGTGGTGTTCCTCAGTGAGAGCCCTCAGGAAACAGCCTCTTGATTTCTAGTCCTAAGCTCTTCTGCACACGGAGTTGAATGATTACAGTAGCAGTCTAAATCAATGGGTTTTCTTTGTTTTTTGGTGAGGTTTTTTCTAAAGAAGCATTCTCTACTTGTCTTGAAGCTTTTTTTTCCACATGGTAAGAACTTTTGTGTCTTTTTATATAAAAGACAATCTCGCTGTTATCTTTTTCTGGAAACTGCATGTTTTGAAGCTGCTAGTGAATTACTGTTCTGGTACACTCATGGACAGCATGGGATATATCATTGAATTCCACTGTTTATGCAACCGAAAAATATCAAATTAGTTAATATAAGGAGAAAAAAGCTTGTTTCTTTAATGCTGGTTGTGTTCTCCATTCTTTAAATATATTCATTAAGTACATGCATAGGTCTTTCTGGCTTCAGCTAATAACAGATGTTTTAAACATGATGTAAAAGCTGCACACAGAAGGATATTTCTCTCCTATCAACTTCAGTTTGAAGCATGAAATATAATTATCCTTATATCATTATCTTAGCCTGCATAGTTCAAAGAAATAAGACACAATCTGGAAGTGTTTCAGTGCCAAAAAATGTGCTAGCCTTTTCTTCTTCTAAAATCTGAGTAGCGGTTACGAGGGAGAAGAGAGAATCCTTTTTTCTGGGTAATGAAAATGGGAGTGTTTTCTTTACTTGATGTTCCAACACAAAGCCCAGTGTCACAACCACCCTTCTTTCTCAGCTAAAGCCTGGACAAGAGCATTCCAACTGCATGGAAGACACCTAAGTTGAAATAGTTTGCTTTTCAGGCATGCTGAGTGCTTTCTGCAATTGATGCACCACTGATGCCTACGGAGAGCGCAGCCTTGGGCAACCAGAACCAAGTTTTCTGGGAGAAGTAATGTGGCCTGTTCTGTTCTGTATGTCCTGATACATATATTCCATCTTACTCCAATGCAAAGTAGTAATGGCAGCTGTAGGAGGAGCAAAACAGATCAGAAGTAGGAGCACCAGGTAAAATAACAGCTATTTTATACAAATCTGCGGATTGTCTAAGTTTCCTCTAAGATGTTGATAAATTCATGTATTAGGAACACCATTTGCCTGATGATTGAAAGGTACAATGTGGATATTTACACTGGAGTTAATGACTGTAAATTGTTCTTAGTGTCAATGGGCATCGTCAGCCTAATAAACACGAACTATGGAGTTACTGTTGTTTGCCTTAAGCAGACCTTTAAGATAGGTCAAGTGAATCCCATGCTGATGGTTCTCATTGCCTTCCACTGCCAGCATGGATGACAAAGTCAGCTTAGTGAGGTGAGAGGAACCTGATTCCAGGTATTAAAATGTAAAATATAAGAGACAGATCTTCAATTTCAGCTTGGTAAGGGAAACCTTGAGTCATTGTAGCCTTGGCAGTGGGACCTTGGTGCTCTACATCAGATAAGAAATCAACTCATCTCTGCTTGCTTTGTTAATAATGGGATTCAGAAGAGCTGATAGGCTCTTTACTGGTGTGCGGGATAGGGACTTCATGTCACATGACTTCAGACAACTCAGTGTCATGAGTAGTGTAAGTAATGGCAGTCATCTTCAGCTGTCTTGAAGTCACTGAAGAGAAACAGACCTCTCCAAATGATGGTTCACTTGACGTCTCTTATACACAACCTATTTCAGGATTAGATGACTCATTTTTCAGGGGTGGTTTATTCTCTATATAAACAGTAGGGACACTAGATATCTAAAGCAAACATGGATTTCTGATTTTGATAAACATAAGGAAGGGCAGACTGGTTTCGGCCGCTGTCTCATTGTCTCCAAGATTTGCTGTGACCATTTCAGACCTGACTCTGCATAGTATTTTTACAGAATCATAGAACAGTTGAGGTTGGAAGTGACATTTAAAAGTCATCTATTTCAACCACCCTCTCTGCAATGAGCAGAGTCTAGATCAGGCTACATCAGGATATGGATTCAACTAGATCAGGCTATTTTACTTGAAGATGTTCATCCCAGCTAATATTTATGTCATACTAATCTTCTTCTTACCTATGCTTTCTCCTTTTTCTTTTTATCTTCCCTGTGGGTACAGATTTTAGTAATGGATAAGACATCCCTCTACCTGTGAGTTTATTTTCCTAAGCACAGATAGAATTACACTTAAGCTGATCTAAATTTCTGACTGTTGTGGAGATGGAAGCACTGAAGATAAAAACTTTTCCACAGGGGACATAATTTCTTGCACACAAAAAGAAATAATTCTGCAAGGGCAACTAGTCACATTTGTGGGATTTTTTTTTCTTTTTTTTTTTCTTTTTTTTTTTTTTTCCAGAAAGGGGAGTATTGTTTTCAAAGAAGATAAAATTCCGGGACAGAATAAGAAGTGGATTAATAACCCTTTCTCCAGTTATGAAGAATTTCTGCAATCTCCACCCAAGATGTTTTAACAAGATGAACAGCTCCTTATGGAGTAGAATAATAGAGTCATTTAGTTTGAAAATTACCCTTAAGATCATTGAGTCCAACCATTAACTCAACGCTGACAAATTCACCACTAAAGCATGTCCTTCAGTGCAACAAATACACATTTCAATACCTCCAGGGATTGTGACTGCACAACTTCTCTGGCAGCCTGTTCCAATGCTTGAAAACCCCTTCAGTGAAGATTTTTTCCTAATATCCAATCTAAACCTCGCCTGGCACAACTTGAGGCCATTTCTTCTTGTTCCATCTCTTGTTACTTGGGAGAAGAGACTAGAGAAAGTGACAGTCAGAGTGGAAAAGTAGAAGCTTCTGCTAGAGCATAATGCAAAGATCCAAATCCTAAAGGTTATTTACTCCAAACTTTTGCTGTTTTCGCATAGTTTTATTGCTGGAATATCTGAGCTGGTATACCTTAAAGGCCATCGTACAATCTGCTGATAGCAGCCTTCTTCATTACACAGTGTATGCAAACCTTATGATGGCTCCAATTAGGACTGATGCAGTGCCTGGACAAGATGATGATGATGATGATGAGTCCGTGGTGAAGCAACCCAAGCCCAGAGAATTGCTGTGGAAATTTAGGGATCCAAAGGGTTTGTGGAAAGGATTGGTAGTAAATCAGTGCTTCTCATCATCCTTTCCAGAAGTCATTGCAAATAACTACTCCCAGTGTCAAAAGCCAGGATGCCATGAATGCTGCTTGGCCTGAAGTAATTTTTAAATTGAAGGTGGAGGTGGAGCATGGGCAATGTTCCACAATCTCAGCTCAGTGATAGGGTTTTTTGTTTGTTTCATTTCATTTCACTATGTTTGTAGATAACATTTATAGACAATACAGCCTGTTATTCCAGATTTTCCAACATATTTGAACACTCAAGGATAGATAAAAGCATAGACAGAACTCACTGCAAAGCCTCTCAGATATGTATTTATATATTTGGAACCTTAACATAGCTAATTATGATACCTAGCAGAAGCAGCATGACTCAGGTGGAGCAAGTTGCCCAGAACCAGCAGCACGGCATGTGTGACTCAGCTGTCAACAGATCATATTCAGTTTCATGTAGAACCTATCGCCGTATTGCTGCTCACTACTTTATGAAGAGCATGGGTCAGCATTATATTTAGAATACCAGAGGAGCAGACTGGAGTTCTCATCAGATTTAAAGCAGCAGATTTTACTTGAATGTTTCAAGAGTGAGCTGTAACTTGTGGAGAATAAGAACAGCTTCCTCAGTAAACCACAAGTCTTGATAAGTTTGCTGAAGCACCTTCTTATCATTCTTACAATATAACATACTGAATGATTATGACAATAAAGCTGTGGGATAGTATATGATTACTTAATATGGGGCCTTAATGTGTATTTAATTGGTACACAAAAGGACACAAATTTCTTGGTTAAAATTAAGTTTTTTAGTTAAACCACTCAAATGGTGGCAAGAACCCAATGATCACCACTCAACCATGTTATAAAGGAAATCAAATGCATAAAGTTGTGGCACTTTTATCTTACTGCTAAAGTGAAAGTAATAGCAAGATACCAGTTATAGGCATAACCAGTTATATCGTATTGGAGTCTGACTAAGCAATGAGGACAAATGATTTCGTGCTGCAACACTGAACACATAAATTGTAGACAAGACTAAAGAATGAATGTGATGGTGATGACAGTCATGTCTTTGCATGTGTCCTCATGCACACACACTGTCCCTCTTTGATGCGGTTTGCCCTAAGATGAGAACACTAGGTGAGTATTTCAGGATGAACAGTCTGGATACTTATATAATTAATGCATTCCAGAGATGTGGAGCTGAGATATTTGTGATTGGCTTTGGTGTGCATCAGCCTGCTAAGGGTGTAAAAGGCTGCTGGAGCCTGGGGCATCTGAGCAAACTGGTCTTCTGAAGCTGCCAGCAGCAAATGGGTGGATCCCCACCTCTGGCAGGGACACCTGCAGGATATGTCCAGCTTGAAGATGGGGAACATTCACTTTTGGACTGGAGAATAAAAAGCACTAAGATCTGGTCAAATATGGAGATATAATCCTAAAGTAGCCGCATAGGTGCTTTGTTGTTTTGTAATTGCAAATCTGCAAGGCCAAAAACTTCAAACCTGTACGTTTCTAGCTGGATCTTCTTATATTATAACCCTTTAGACATAAGGTATTGATCAAATCTGAGATTAAATGGATCTAGCCACACCTAGGCATCTCTGTGAAACACAGAAAGCAAGGGGGTCTCACTGAAGCTCGTGACACAACAACCTACTGCTACTATAATCCTTTCTAATACTTGATAGAGGTGTTGTTTAGATACAGAATTGGCAATATTTAGTTATGGTATTAGCAAAAATCTAATCATAATCATCCACAGAATCACTGTGTCCTACTTCTCATGCCGTACCAAGGGACTTCTCTTGACTATTCTGCGATAGTGACAAGATCTTTAACATAAAGATTATTCCGTATTAAAAACTGACATTTCTGGAGATATTTAAAGTTCTGATTGAAGATTTGCTTTTAAGAAATTATGGACCAGCCAGCCTAAGCTGCCTACAGATTAAAGCAGCAAAGAACCTTGGAAGTTGATACATGGAAAGAAGTCTGATCCAGTAGGATTTGGACTATAGCTGCACCTGCAAATGTTCTGTTCTGATTGCATTAAGATGTCCTTTGAAGTCTGGTCTACTCTAGGATTTTACTGCCATATCTTAACATATATTAATACATCTTACATAAATCAAAATAGAAGTCATTGCTTTCACATGAAGATTTATGGTCACTAAGTCTTGGGAACCAGAACTGCAAGCAACAATGAGCAATTGAAAAAATTGAAATGTTACAAAGAAGATAATTTTTTATCCAATTGGATGATAACCAGAGATCCACTCATATTCATTCAAAGCCTTCTCAGAAATATTTGTTCCCTTTTGACTGGCCCTCACATAACTCATCAGAATTTCATCAGAAACTCTACAAAATGGGCTTTTTATTGCTTGCCCCATCACTTCCTGAAGCTGAAAGATCCCCAGGAAGAGACAGAGAAAGTAACTGCTGCATGCACTGATAGACTTTAGCCTTAATTAAGATCTTCACCATAGGAATCAATGATCTGATGCAGAGGTCAGTCAACTGATTAAATCAGTAACTCTCCCTTGAAGAAACCTAGGAATACCAGTTTCAACAGCCTGAGTTGTTCCTCATATCAAAGTCACTGTTCTGAAAGGCATCACACACAACTCGTTGGTTGCTGCAGGGAAGGCTCCAGTCTCCCATCTCCCAGGCTCTCCTTTGCTGCCCAAGATCAGTTCTTACTGAATCCCATGCTTTACCATCGTGGCTACCATGTGAAGTGATGGCCTGATCTGGGCATTCACAGATCTCTCTGGTTACAGCACGTTGAACACAAGCCATCTGGATGGATCTTCTCTTTGACTCAGTCTAGACATAGGAAGCGCAAGGCTGAGCTAAAAGACACGCCTGTAGGCCATGCAACCAACAAGAACCAAGGAGGCTTGGGCATATTTGGTGAGGGCTTCTTGATTTACCAAAGTGATGGCAAGGGACGATAACTTTGCCTGTAAAGTAGCTGCCATAGTCACTGTTGGTGCTGACACTCTCATAATTGCTCTCAGAGCAGGAACTTCTGGGTATATAAATAGCAAAAATATTTGTGGCCTGATTCTCCTGCGGCTTTTACCAAAGGCACTGCCACTACCATCATGCATTATTTCACATTGATGAAAAGCTTAGGAGGAGAATTAGGCCCAAAAGCAGAGAATGTGATAAATACATCAAAATTTTTCAGGCACTGGATCTTTTAGTAAATACTACTAAGCAAATACACAGCTCTCAGAAAATCAGTCAATGCAAAAGTTTGCAGTTGGAAAAGATTCTTGGTAGTACCATGGAAAATGTGTAACTAGTGTAAAATGGCACTCTCCAGGAATGGGGCTCCACCCATTTATGGTAGAAGAGGACTCGGTCCAGCGTCTTGATCTGTGTTCAGCTCAAGCTTCTTCTCAGAAGTTTTCAGCATCCCAGTTCTGCTGGTTCAAGAAACCTGATACTTCCCAACATGAAGCATTCATTGAAGGTAGTAGGAGGGAGAAGAAACTTACCTTTTCTGTCATTTGTTTCCCCCAGTTGCACACTTTGGTTCTTTGCCCTGGAAAGACAAATTTTATGAGAAAATTTTACAGAGGCTCCTGCTGCTTAGCAGATCATACAATTAATTTTACTAGCAGCAACCATGAGCGACCAGCTCAATTTCCTACAAGAAGCTGGCAACAAACATGCCAACAACTAAAGCCTTTCTCAGGGACCAATACAGATGAAAGAACTGTCTTACTAGACATATTCCTTGCCTGATTGTAAAATGGACAAACAAAAGTGAACTAGGGGGAAAAAACCCACCAGTTTTGACAAGCACTGTGCTCAAATTGGCAGTTTTCAGAGAGAAAGACTATAATGTTACTTCACAAAATTCTGACTGATGTAATGATTTGTAGCTCCCATGATATATCAAGAGGCAGTTTAGGCATTTGTAGATTTATACTTCTTTAGTCAGTTACAAATCACAAAAGAGCTTTCATACATTAAAGCAAACATTGAAGCAAGGGAGTGAAGTCACTGTAGCACAGTTATGGAATCAGAATCATGCCAAAGTGTGTCTGACTTTAATAGGATTCTCAAGTTTGTCTTAGATAATAGTCTCATAAACAAGCTTGGAAAACATGCGTACACAACACATAATTTGACACAACGGGAGTAGACCCAACTAGAGGCCTGCGTTCAAAGACACTGAAAGAACTAATCACTAGTTTGGGCCCCACCAGTCTCTGGACAGATTTGCAGAGCTTTCTGTATGTGCCTGGAGTCAAAATTCAGATTTAACTTTATCTTAAAGGAGTCTAGGTCACACTCTCCAAAATCTCCATAAAACTAAATCAATACACATAAGCAGGACAAGGATACACTGCTTGTCCGAATCAGACCATGAGTGCAGACAGAGCAGTTTGCACACAGAGTAGTTAATAATGGTTCACCATCAACCTGAAGACAGTATTGAATGGAGATCCATGAAAAGCTTTTCCGTGGCACTGGGGGCTTTTCTGGCAGGCTGGACTCTTTCTTGTCTGAAGATGTTATCATAAAATATGTTCTGTTTGCCATGTTCAGGTGCCCAAGGATGGCATCCTTGTTGACAAGGACACTGTCTCTATGTTTCCCACGCTCGGTTCCTGGCTCCCTTTCCTGCTGAAACTTGCGATACTGCGTTTTGCATGCTACTGGGGTTAAAACCACATCTGTGGGCAGACTCAAAGAAGCAGGATGAAGTTCTCATAGTTAGGTTGGAGAACGTATGCAACAAAGCATATTGACATTATGGTGAAAATGGAGAGTAATTTTTGCATGAAAAGTTTGGGTTTGGAAATACCACCTTCAAATGAGCATAAATTCCATTTTAAATGGTTTTATCTTCAGAAGCTATGTTTAATGTTACACAGAATTGTGATAGATATGACTATAGGTGAGTATCTCCACATTTTTCCTCAAGCTTCACTTATCTCACAAGCCCCTCTGATGCAGGGTAGAAGGCCTGCAGCATTGGGAAAAGATGACACTTTTGATAAATTCTGTATGTAGTGTAAGTTGCCATTTGTGTACAGTCAATTTCCCAGCTGTGATCTGGAAACCATCAGCCCAGAATAGAACTCTCCTAACACTAAACAGAATGGAAGACATTCAGTTAAACAGTGGAAGGGAGGGTGTTTGAAGGAAAATTGTTGGCTTACAAGGGGATTTTCCTCTCTGTATGAAGTGGTTGACCAGAGGAGAATGCAGATAAGTCAACACCTATAGGTTTATCTCATTACTGTAGTTAAATTTTCTTCAAGCAATGCAAGTTGATGTTACCAACTCCACACACAACCCCTTGTCCCTGTCAATGCTGACAGGTCTGTTGCATCTCCTGATTCCCTGGGTACTGATGCTGGGTAAGTATGGATTCAATATACTGTAGCATGGTTTCTACTTAGCTAATAGCTTCTAGGCTCCTTTGAAGTGAAACTTCTGAAAGCTTTCCTGTTTGAAGGTGAATGAATGAGAAGGCATGAATCACTTTTTATTCTGTTTTCTGACTTCTCACACTATTCTCAGTGTGCCTTCTTCACAAGTTTTACTTATTCAGGCACTTTAGCACTCTATGGAGTGATAAACAAGGAAGGAAAACTCAGATTACTTAATCTTTTATTTTGTATCTCCCAAGTTACAACTATCTTCAGCCTACTGTGGCAAACATCAAAACCAGATTTTTATTAAACAATCTGATTTTAGATGTAAGATTTAAAGGTGATATATGCAAATGCTTGTGAACAACAACTTCCCATTTATCTGAAGTAAGATACCTAAATACTAAAAGAAATTTTTCTGTGCCAGCCTTTCATGTTTTGCCAGCAAGCAAGAAGAGAAAAGTGGTATGAATGGTAGCCAGATTTCCCCAAACTATTAATGGGGCAGTATTTGTTAACTACACTTTCATTTCTGTTTTCTGGTGTTATTAATGTATTTAATTTAGCTTTTAAGTAGTTCTAAGAACAAACATTACTGAGGCTGGCATGTAATTGTTAATATTTAACATAATTTTTGATGAAAAATTATTATTAAGACAGCAAAAGCCTCCACAACAGCTAATCTCTCTCTTCCCTATGAAGTCACCACTGAAAGCCGTATTTAGTCAGTCTAAAAAGTGATTTAGACCAAGAATCTAACCATATTGTCCTTTAGAAATTAATCAATAGAAATTAATCAAATTCATGTTTAATCTACAGCCAAACTTGGGCCCTTGACTACAGAAGGAACTAAAGAAGTTGCTAGGTCATAGATAGCCTTTAGGAATATCCTTACTTCACGCCTGCTGGAGCTGTGGAGGAGAGCACCTTATTAGATGCTCTAGAACATTGAAAGAAATTAAGATCTTGTGTTAATGGGCAAATGACTCAAACCCAAACTACACGTCTGGTTTGCCCACTCTTTGAGTTTGGTGTTGAGTTTGGTGCTGAGTTTGGTTCCTCCACTTTGTCTGTTGATTATCTGGGATCATTTAAACTGAATTACAGGCCACTGAATTTCACCTACATCAAGGAGGCGGGAGGAAGAGGACCTTCTGTTCAGCTGGAAGCATTATTTCTTGACACAACTTCTGTTGTGAGAAGTTGAACTCTGGAGGATCAAGTTATTCTTGATGAGTCAAACTCAGATATTAGGGGTTGTGGCAAATTCTTGTCAATCTTCTAAGGCATGCTCTGAGTGCGGAAAGGATAAAATTGCCCCCCAGTTCACAGTCAAGGGACACTTAGGAATAAAACTCTAAGCAGATTGTGACTCATTTTCAGTTGCAAACCATATGACACACCTAAAGCAAGAGGACATATTCCGCACATTAGGTGCATCACCCAATACACCCAGCAACTGATACCATGAAGGCTGAGTATGAAAGAACAATTGTGAAGTAATTGGGGTCAGTCCAAATGACAGATGTCATAAAAGAGAAATTCTGAAGTTGTGTTGCCTTATATTTCAAGGAGCACAAGTAACCAATGTATTTGTTTTAATTTCTACAATCTTTCTAAATACAAGCTTCATTTTGCTTTTAACTGTGGTAGAAGTAAAGGGATTAATTATTCATCCTTAATTTTGAGCCCAGAGGGATTACCCTTTAATGAAGGGACAAGGAATACACACTGTATGTGGCCCAGGACACCTGTGGTGACAGGTAACAACTAGTATTATTTGCTGTAAGATAAAAATTATGTGAAGAAGGAAGCAGAATTACATCATTGTAGCAGGGCATGTCGTCCCCCACCAGAGCTTATCCGTTGTTTGTTAAGCAGTCAGGTAACTCAAACAGGACAAGCTGTCTTAGTAATGAGTTATTTTGTACCATGGAGTTAACACTGGTCTGGCATGTCCCAATTGCCAATAAATATCTTCTTGTTGAAGACAGATCTGGAAAGATAAGCTGGATTTCTCAGTGACAGACACTCACTTTACAACTATAAAAGCCACACCAAACTTCCACAAAGCAGAAATTTTCTATACATTTCCCTGGAAATATGTGAAGTTTGTCCTGTGAATAGGAACACCTGCTTCATGGTTACTCCCCAGGGGTTAAGCAAAGAAATCTGTCCACATTGTTCTTTTCTGTGGTAAGTTACACTTGACTCCTAATCAATACTATTTCTTTTGCTAGCTCTAATATAGGTACCTTGATATCCTGCACTGTTTTATGTTATGCTGTAATCCACTAGTAGTTCTTTTTAGTTTTATACTATGTAGTAAGTGATTCTGATTAAGATCTTTCATCTGTTATCTCTTTTCTGTTTAATAATTAATTCATTATAAAATGAATCCATCCTTAGAAGTTGTGGGCCAGAGTGATTCCTTAAATTTAAACTGTTGCCAAAATCTGAGGCAAAGACAAGCCTTGTCTGAAGCTCTCACTCGCGCCATGACAATCATCTAACAACAAATGATTGAGAAAGGAATGGATTCTCTCAACAAAGGTTAAATGATTATGTGAAAGAAATCTTGTGTAAGAATACTCTCAAGGCCAGGCTAGCGTATGCTGCTCAACACGCTTGAAAAGAAACCTCTGTGCTGTGGTTGGTTTCAAGAAGGTTCCTGAAAGTGGGCCAATCTGGCTTTGTTTTATGCTTGCCCTGGTGGATCACAAGAAAGAGGGGAATACACTGAAGGTCCCCGTTGCCAGCTAACATGAAGGGAACTGGAGATGAGATCAGGGGTGAAATGATCTTAAGGAGATGACTGTACTGTGTAAGACCACAGGGACTACAGGATCAGTACAAAACACACTCTCAGTGAACCTGGTGGCACACCTCTGAGGCTGGCCAAAAGTTGGGAAATATTGCTGGTGCTGTCTGCAATAGCAAATAAAAAATGCGCGGCTTCTCTTCCATTATTGACTGGGATCAATGGAAGGTCTGGTTTAATTGAAGTTTCAAAGGAAAGGACTAGGTCAAGGAAGAAATCAATCCAGATTTTTGAATCTTTATAGAAATAATCTAGTTTGTCGGGTAGATCATCCATCTGTCTCTCACAGCCCTCTTCTGAAGGAACTGGCTGGAAAAGGCTTTCATAAGATGATCTGGAAGAGAGGCATATGTTTCTTAGATACCTAAGAATGTCTGAAAACAAAAATAAGTCACACTGTGGAGTTTAAATACTTCTATGAGTTGGTAGCAAGGAAGCAGAGCTTTTTTGGATCACAGTTTTAAATCTGGGCACCTATTTCTTTTTCTGGATTGAATTCCAGGCATTAGAAGGAGTGAAGGAGACAGACTCCGTCAAGACCTCCCAGTCTGAACAGAAGAGTTGCACTGCAGGTGAGATGATATTTATTTAGATTTATTTAAATTCCATAAACTTTGAACAGTCTCCAGTTCTCGAGTTAGGATCTTCTATTTTATGTTGGTGGGCAGCTACAGCCAACAAGGATAACCCAAGACAAATCCTTAGCAAAAGAACATAAACAGCCATTCCGTGGAAATTAAAATCACAGGATTTTTCTCTCTACCCTTCCCCCTCAAAAGTTGATGATTTATTGCCCTGAATCAAAACATGTCATTCAAAACCAAGAAGTTAAATAGACATTGAATTAATGACTTGTGTAGGAGAACTTCTAGAAATTATGGTAAAAATATAGAGTACGCTGCAAAGGGAGAAAATAATAGCTTTCTAAGAGGAAGATTTGTTAAAATTCAAAAGCTGGTAGAAAATGTAGAATCAAACATTTCTCCTCTGTCCCATTAGTATTTATTTCTCCAGATTTAATTATTACATAATTCCTCATTCTCCTTATATGATAAAAGACTACACTTTCAAAATGGACACATTACTTATTGCTAGAAAACATGTTTAGTTAAAACTCTGCCCTGAGACATGCCAGTGGAGTCTTCATGCATCAGTGTTTGCCCAGGAAAAACTCATATTTGTTCATGTAAATGTCCAGCTAGGACACATAAATATTGATTTGTTTGCATAAGGAAGATATTTTTGCTGGCAAAAGTTTTTGAAACTGTGGCCTGACATCTAGGCCCAGGCTATTTAATGGCCTTTAAAGACAGAATGTTAGCAGGCAAAATTTTTGGAAGTTTGCAAAAATATAACAAATTTGGAAAACATATGTTCAAATATTCAGGTTCAACCATTATGAATTTTGAATACAGCATTTCAGACAGAATAAGGTTTCACAGAAGGAAAGAGGGTCTCTATTTAAAGCAGGAGCCTGGGAAAATGAAGACATATGTTCAATTCCAGTTACTGCAATAAACTTTACTGACACTGGGCATGTATCCTAATCACTCAGACCCTCAGTGCCCAGTTGGAAAAAGCAGGAACACTGGTGCTTATTTTTCGTGCCTTGCTTCATTTGCTTTGAAGGTCTTGGAAACAGGATTGCTCCTGATTATGTACAGTTAGTGCTTGCAGGAGTAAGACCCAGATCTCAGTTGGAAGCTCCAGGAACCACAAAGAGCAGGACTGGACAGTGTGCAATTAAAAGGGTGAAAACTTTCAGTACAGCATTTCTAAACACATTTCCTTAAGTACTCCTTAGAAAAGGAGGAGGGAAAGTTCTTGCTTTCTTTTATTTAAGTTTGAATAGATGAAAATATCTACACTGAAAAATAAATCAATATGGTAAGGATATTGAAGGTAAAACTCAAGTAATTTAAAATTTAGGTAGCACTTCAACAAATTTACAAAAAATAAGCTAAGCAAGTTAGCATTGAGAACTAGGACACTAACACAAATTTCTGCTGCTACTCTTCAAACTAGAGGTGGTGAAAATTACTTATTTCACATGAACCTCTGGAAAAATATCTTAGATGGGGAAAGCAGGTACAGGTAGTTTTCTCTTTTGCAAAGATTTGCTTATGAAAAAGGAGAACACAGCATGATGTAAGACAAAAATTGTTAAAGAATGCAGCTATCCCTTTTCAGCCAGGACTGAGCATTAATCTCTTTCATGGATGCACACAGCCTTCCACAGCAAACCAGAAATGTTGTGTCACTGGTAAAGACACCACTTTTCTTCACAGTTCCTTTAGCTCTACTATGTGTAATTAAGCATCTTTTTCATTATTTAAAAAAAAAAAAAAAAAAAAAAAAAAATTTTAAAGTGAATTAACAATTTTTTT
>VZRN01003134.1:293746-317197 GCA_013397935.1 Dasyornis broadbenti | reverse complement strand
AAAAAGTACAGTTTAAGGTCATGGATAATATTTATTTTTTCAGTAGAAATGGGCCATAGGAAAAAGAACGTCAAACATGCATATTGTATTCAGTTGTCACAGAATTGAAAGGTGATTATAACTAGGGCAGCACAAACATCTGACTTATGTCATCTGACAATCAGCCATTGGGGTTTTTTTTCCTCAGTAAAATAAAAGAGTGAAAGCTGTTCCATTTCAGATCAAATGAAATTGATAAGTTTGGGTGGGGGTTTTTTGTTTGTTGTGGGCTTATTTATTTTGTTTTCATCTGTTGCACTACTAAATGTAATTAACTTCTAAGATTAATTTTTTTTTAATAAAAAATATTTCTGTGAGGAAAACATTGATCTCAAGTTGATAATTTTTGAGTTAAAAGTACCTGTGTTGAAGAAATATTTTTATTTACTCTGTGTACAAAGAAAGCAGTAAAAACTGTTTCACTCGACTTAGCAAAACTAGACATCTCTTGGTTCATGTTACTGGCATAGAAAAGATTTGCCAGCTCCCAGGAAGCTCCTGAGGCTCACTTCACACCATCAATGTTAATATGTATGGCAACATTACAGCTGTTTGAAATCGAAGGAAGTCTGGCCATACTCTTCTTGAGGGTGATATAATTTCAAAGCAACCAAGCCTTATTGAATTTCAGGATATACCCAGCCTAGCAATAATCTGTACTCACCTACAGGGAGCTTTGCAAAGCTGCAAAATTCAGACACAAAAATGATTAAGTTTGGCAAAAAACAGCATTTTCAGGTCACTATAGCTACATGACTTTCACTGGAGTGAAAGCTCACATTCTACTCAGATGTGTTACCTCCTCAGGAGCAAGAAGTGGTGACTGAGCAACACACACACATTGCTGTGTGGGATAAGCAGCAGCCTCCATTTTCGCCAATGAAGTGCTCTGATGCACCTTTCGAGGGCCAAGAACTTCTCTTTAAGTAGTGGCATCAATATGATTGTTGCTGAGAAATCATGGTGTTAATGTAGCTTTTTCTTTACAACCCTGCTCTTTCCTAGCCTCTTTTATTACTGTCATTATCAAAATCAGACCTAGATTTTGAGAAAAGGGTGTGGTTTGCTTTTTGCTATGCATACCCACAAAACAAATCCCTGCTGCTCCAATAAATTGACAACCAGCTTCCATGGATATTTCACTGCAGAACCAGAACATTTTTGAAACTGCCATTCCACTTGCCACACATAACTCTCCCCTAAATTACTCTGGTGAAAGCCCCGTCTTTCTGTTTCCTTAGCAAGTAGTCAATAAAGAACTGAATTAAGTGGTTCTCAAGTCATCAAAAGCTTTTGAAGCAACCATGTAATTATTTTTCTTCCTTTTCCCCTTTTTCCCCCAAAAAGGGACAAGTAGTACCAGTCCTGAAACATTACGCAAACACTGGAAGCCTGAAAATAAAACCTGTGTGATAACGCTCGTCCCTTGTTTCAAAAGGGCCATGTTTTGCCTCATATGGAAAGATCTGTGCCATTTCCAGACAGAGACTACAAGAAGTTATACAAACCTCCTAGTTCCACATGTGTCTCAGAGTATTTTACATGGCTACGTTATGCTCATAATTTATTTGTTATTTTATAGGGCTTTCTCTCTTACAGCAATTGCTAGCATGCTACCGAGCATTTGCCATTGATCCAGCCAAGCTCAGACATCCCTTGGGTGGAAATGCAGAGACAGAACTGATACATCAGTTTAATGGCACCCACATATCCTTCATGTCATGAGGATCTCTGTGTAACCCATTGGGAGTATCTCACTGTCCCGTTTTTGCTACAGAGCTGTACAAAAGGTCAGAGAAAGAGTGAACAGGCCGTGCCCTGAAGGATCATTTTCTGATCTTAATTATTCTGATGTAGTTCCTTTGAATTATAGCTACCATTTTTGCCTGTGAAAAGATGATCTAAGGTCTGCCCTGAACCCTGACTTTTTAAACACAGCCTTCTTATTCCCCCTTCCTATTTGTCTAATAGATGGCTTTATAGAACTTCAAATACCAAGAAAATTTGATGTGCTATAAAGAGTGGAATATCATAAAATTTACCTCCTTATTTTTCTAGAGTTCTGAGGAAGCAATATCAAGCCTAGTGCTAGGTAGCAACGTTCAAATAGTAAGATGCATTCTGAAACCCATGAGTTCAGTCACTCAGTGTATCTGGTAAATGATGCATTGCTCATTTTATCTACAATATAGGGGTTAACCACAGGGAATAAAACTTCAAGAATCTTTAAGAAAATGCTCACACAAGTGTATTAATACTAGATGTATAAAAAATATGCCACCAGGGAAGACACATATTAAAAATATTATTTAAATGCAATAGTAAATATATTGTAAGTATATCAGTATACATTACCAGTTAAATATACTTCAAAGAATTTAATTTTTTTGTCTTTTCAATGAAAAATTAGTAGATTATTAATTTCAGGTGGTATCTTCTGATATCAAAATAAATCAATAAATATTTGCTTGAAAAATAACTCTTTTGAAAAATAGAAATACATATATTGCTTGTTACTGCATTAAACCAGGTAAAGCAGAGAGGGTATGAAGGATTCTTTCACATGGACATTACTGGTTCTTACTTTGTTTCGTGTACAAACTCATTGGCTTCAAATGCTTCCAATATAGTTGAATTCTAAGTTGAACTGTGTCCATGTTCCACTGTCCTCTACACGTAGATGTCTTCATGATCTACAGCAAACATTCTTGGCCACTTGTCATCTCTTATCCCAAGTCATATGAGTCCTGCTTTCCAGAGTCCCCTCCCTCAGATTAATCTGGAATCATATCACAAAAAGCACTGTGAGTTTACAGTCAATTAACTAGTTTTCAGTAATTCAGAAATCTGATGGTTTGCTTGGCTCAGATAGACATCTGGAATTGGTACTAATCCACTGGATATTTTTTTAATTTTTAAAAAGTTAAAAATTAATGGAAATGCAATTCTAATAAATCTTCTTTCTGTTCATGTGCAATGGTCCAATCAAAAAATTCACATTCAAACACTGACTGTTGTTATATATGAAACAACAGCTATTTCAAAAGAGGCTTTATGTAAAGATGTAGTGTGTGTTCTGTAGATGCCAACTGCTCAAAAAATAATTGGATTTATCAAGTTCTAATCTCCATACGGAGTAAGTGAAGTTCAAGACCCAGAATGAGAGAGAAAATAAAATAAATAAATTAGAGCAACAGAAGTAAAATAGTGCAAATATCTAAGAGAGAAAACTCCATTTACTTACCTTGTGTGACTTTTTGGAGTCTGTTTTCACATCTATTCATGACAAGTGTGCTCTAGGAACTTGCTTTGCAAAACAGCAAATTCAGTGAAAACTGAAGAGCAGTTTTAGCGTGCAGGTGCCAGTGATACACACAGGTAGCATGGTTCACAGATTTTTCCTTAGCTGGATATAACCACTGTCATCTTCTTCCATTAACTTGGTCCACATCCAGGAACAGAAACGTTATTAAATTCTTCATATCACATACATAAAAGGAATAATAATCACGGCAGATGAAGCAATGAATCAGGCAATGAAGCAGAAAAGCTTCTAGGCATCCTGGACCGCTCTAAGAACTTACCATAGTCACATTCTTCCTGTTGCAGGTATTTTTCATGAAAGTTCTCAGGCTTAGCTCACTCTGTGTTGTTCTTTCTTACTGTGGTGAGCCACACATTTAAAAAACTCTACCATGAGATATTCAATCAGCTTTTATTCTAACACCACAGCGCTGCAGCCCACATAAATGATCAGAAATCACTACTTTTACAGGTATTAATCTTCATTAACCCCCCCTGAAATCTTTATCAAAGATTTCTTTGTCTATATCAGCTGTCCTTCCTCACCAAAGAGTGTGTCTCAACACCAGTTGTTTCTCATCCTTGTATGTGCTCATCATACAGCCTCAGAAAAAAAATGAGTAGACCAAGATACAGACATGCAGCATTGCTTCTCCCCTGTGATTGTTAGTGCCTAACTATGCTCATTAGAGAAACAGAAAACCGTGCTTCTGCTGCACATCATTCACAAGGCATTATTAGCAAGAAATGTTTCCAAGTATTAAATTGTTTGATTTCTTGGTAGTATCAGATTATTACTAAGCAAGCTTGCTCAGCATCTCCCCATAGTTTTAGATTTATTTGGAGTTTCTTGCCACTTCAAACACAGCTTTTAAACAGACATTTATATCCTGGTTTATGTCTAATTCATGGTAAATTCACCACCAGCAAGTATCAGCACAAAATAGAAGTCAATAAAGTCCACCTGTACCAAGGACAGATTTTTTGCAATTGCCATGGCACTTTTCCCCTTCCCATTATAATAGTTACCTCTTACCTTGTCATGGCATAGAATCATAGAATCGTTTAGGTTGGAAAAGACCCTTAAGATCATGAAGGCCAACTGTTCATCTAGCACTGCCAAATTCTCAACCAAACCATGTGTCACCAGTGCCACACCCACGTGTCTTTTCAATACTTCCAGGGATGGTGACTCCACCACTTCCCTTGACAGCCTATTCCAACGTTGACACCCTTTCCAGTGAAGAAAGCTTTCCTAATATGCCAATCTAAACCTCTCTTGATGCATCATGAAGCCATTTTCTCTTGTCCTATCCCTTGTTACTACAGAGAAGAGACCAATACCTTCCTAATTACAGCCTCCTTTTGGTCAGTTGTAGATTCTGAGTAGCATCACTTCATAACAGATCTCATTCTCTTGTTACATGCTACAAAAGACAAGGTTTAGTACTTTTCCTGGGAATCCAAATTTTCCATTGTGACCACGGTTCTCTCTTGAGCTATATCATCCCATATCTTCCTGTAAAATCATGTATTTCTGTCTTTTCTCAAGCAGTTGACAAACTGAAAATATTTGAGCTGCAATATACTTGTTTTTCTGTAATGCCTTCATATTATCTTACTAAATCCACTGTGTAACTCTTAAGCATATATAAAACTGTAAAAATTAGATGGCACCTTCTGAGGTAAGAAGTTCCTGTTCCTACTATAAAACCCTACTTTGCATTCATTGTGGTTTTTTTCAGAATTCCTGATATTGAAACTACTTGGTAGATCTTTGACTTAATTTACACTTACCTATGTTTTAATAGTTCATCAGAAATTTTTATTTTCATCAGAAATTTTATGAGCTGGTTGCTTCCTTATGCTCTTTTAAAAAAACATTGCTCTCACAAGTGGTACTGCTGCCTAGAAAATGACTCTGAATCTTTGTTTTTACCCTCTTCACCATGACGATACTCATAAAAACTGTTTTCTTAATATGATTGCATATCTTATAACAGAGCTACAATATCAATACTGTCTATATACTTTAAACAATGCTTTTTTAAAGCCAGGTCTTGGTGACCAAAATCATTGTGTGGTTCCACCCTGTTCTTTGGTTTCTCTGTTTTAGCTGTGCCTCATCTCTTATTTTCATTTCTTTAAAGGAGCATTTTCCTCTCTTGCACAATAGTGGCCTGAATCACAACTGGGTTCCCTTAGGCTGCATGTTAGTCTGTTGTCTTAAGGCAGCTTGTAGTTGATCCAGTAGGTAAGAATTCCATTTCTGAATATTAATATATTCTTGTAAATGCTATTGTGAGTACAATGAGCTGATTAATCTGATCCCACTGTAGGCAGCTGTGTTACAGGTATAATTCTTTCTTATTTTCCTACTATAATACCTTCGTCTAAGGATCATTTTAATGTCAGTGCAGAGAGCTGGTACAGGCTCCTTCAAGTTCTCTACAGACTCAGTTTGTGTTTCTTCAGTGTCAGTACACATGCTTGTAGCAAATTTGCTCACAACTTTTTTCAAAGACAGTAACTGCACCAGCAGATTTTCGTACTCAAAGGTCCCATTTCTTTTCCATTCTGCTGAGATTAGGATATACTTTCAAGATAGTTGCTCCACCATATTTGGCTGGGAATTTTGCCTTTGATGAGATCCAGATGTTCCATATTCTCATCTCTTAATCTGTTTTCTATACCTGGGTAATGTATCCGTATTATCATATATCAGTGATATTTATTTGGCTAAATATCAAAAGGAGATAGTGTTCAGGCTTTGCCCAAAGGTTGAGCTAAGAAAACCAGATCCTGACTCTGGCCCATCCCTTCCAGCCTGTTGCGAAGGCCCTGCTTGCAGCAGAACATGTTTGGCACAGCTCCCAGGGTCTTGGGAACACACAGGAGTTGCCACCATGACCAGAGTCTAATTTAGAGTAACAAATGGATCCAAGGAAGACCAAAGCAGCTCACAAACAAGCAGCAGTCAGAGGCAGAGCTAAATTTATCAAGCAACACATTCTGTCCACTCATTGCTCATTCATCTCTAACAACTCTGTTTGTGAGCATAATTATGTTTTTCTGCAGTGGTTGTTTGAGAACATTTTTCTGACTCTATCATGGAGCAACATTCTAACTCTCCCAAAATAAAGCTTTTTTGTTTGTTTGTTTGTTTATTTGAATAATTAAATTCCAGATGAAAGATTTGGCTTCTCCAAGGAGGGCACAGAAGATTCTTTCCAATAGTCATGAAAGAGTATTTAAAATCATATTTATTCCTGAGTCACAACATGCATAAAATCATTCTTAATACAGCTTTCTGGTTTGTTTTTTTCATACTAAAATGAACTTCAAAACAAACTTAAGGTATCTATGGATGATAACTTATTGTAGCAGGAAATAAGCAGGATATTTGAGTTCTTTGAAAAGCAGAAGCATATTCATTTACCTCTTTTATTTATGTCTGCTAAATTACTCTTAAGCCAGTCATTATTCCAAACCCAAGGGTAATACATTACTAGATGTGCTACAAGCAATTTTTTAAACTAAGAAGTTGTAATATTAGAATTGAATATTTACAGAAGGTAGTAAGTATAACTCAGAAAGTCTGACAAACATACAATTGTTAACCTAAAAATTAAAAAGAGCAATTGGGTATATCTGAATGAAAGCTGAAGTTTTAAGTGGCCAATGAAGTATCATAAGTAGCCAATGGGTGATGTCCTGTTTAGTTTATCTTGACTGCAGAAAAACCTACTCAACATCTTCTATATTCACATTAATTAAAAAAAAAAAATAATAAATCGCTCCTTAATATTTTTTTAAACAGATCTGTGGTCATGCTGTTGGAATTTGACGCATGATTAAAACATTTTGTTCCAGACTATACTCGAAAAATTCTTGCAGCCCTACTTGGCAGGGCTGTGTGTGTCCACAAGTTTTGAATATTGTGCCCCCTATCATGTTGCAGTATAGTAACTTTAAACGTGCGAATCAACTCTAGAGTGAATATTATGTAATAAAATTAAAAGAACGTTCACCAGCAGGATATACAGCCAACACTCTTTTACTCTGCACTTGAAGGATTAAATAGCCCTAAGATACTGGCATGTTTGGTTGTGCACGGCAATACATACCAAGCTCCTTCTGAAAACTTATGTCTATTTTGAAACCCAGGGCTTTTGTGAATCTCTTTTAAACTTTACCTGATCTCATCCTGGGTTATCCAGAAAAATGTTTTTCCCTCCAAAGCTTCAGCTGCTCTTGCATGTCCTTGCTGCTCACCACCACCACCACCACTATCAACTCATGTGCTTAAATAAATGGGAATTTACAGAGAGCCAGGCAAGCACTAAAAACTCACACTTAGTTCACAACAACCAGAATTTGTAAAACATGCAGTGCAATGAAATGAGTACATTTAGAGCCTGGGGTTTGATTGTGGCTATTTGAGAGAATAAGAAAACACACGTATCAGATATTAGTCTTTTGACTTGGAGGAGTATTCATGCTGCAACGATGAGAGAGGAACATTACCCTCCAGACACTGTTTGCGCCATTCTTGAAGCAAATGGCAACAGTCCAGCAGTCATAAAAGAGGCCAAGATGTGTCAAGAACATTTTTCAACTACATGATGACCTTTATGTTTTCTTTTACAAGCTTCTCATTACAGAGCAATTAACAAAAGAAAAGGGGCAACATAAAGTGGTTGGAAAAGAACTTACAAATTAAATGGTAATTAAATGTATAACAAGAAACTATCAATTCATGAAGAAAACAACAGAGGATTAAATAGCAGCAATACCTTTAAATCACAGCCCTCATAAAATATTAAAATCAAAACCACAGTTCATAAATACATATTTGAATTTAGAAGCAGAACTGCATCTGCAATGAGACAGTTACTGGATGAGCAGTCTCCCCTAGAATCTGGATATTCAGTCATGTATTTTGCACATTATTGCAGATTCTGAGCTCATGGTTGCTTGTGTGTCCACTCAGTCCTCTGTTGTTCAGGCTTGTAGACCGATAAAACAGATCTCTAACCCAAGAAAAACATCCTTGAAGGCCGGTAGACAGCTAACAGGCAAACATATGAGCAGTAAATTCAAATTTGCCGCTATAACAATATTTGGGTACTAAAATTTAGGTCTACCAAAAACCGTTGTTTCTATATCACAAACCTTTCTTCATGTGGCAGCAGCACAAAACCTGTAAGAATAGTATCTGGTTTTAATATAAGGTATATAGAAATCTGGACAAGTAAGAATAAGTAGAATGAAAGGAAAGAAAGAAAACAAAACAAAGAAAAATAACTTTCTTCAAAATACCTCCAAAAATGACAAGAACAGGCAAAAATCCTATATATAATGAAAGAGATCAGAAAAAAAAACATGAGAGAAGACAAAAGGAAGCGTGCATGCAGTACTTTTAAGCATTTTGAAATGGATACTGATGGAGAAATAATAAAATTTTATCAGCTTAATAGGATTTAATCAGGCAAGTTTAGAGACATCCTAGGATGAACAAGGAAGGATTTCTCAAACAGAAAAGAAATAAAGCAAGCAGTGGATAAATAGTTTCAAGAGCTGCTAAACAAACCCACACCATAAGAAAAAAACATTAAAAAATACTTTCTGAGGAAGAGAAATGTAACACATCACATCTCAAAGAAGCAAAAGACTCCAAGAAAAAGATTGCATCTGAAACCTTACATCAGAAGAACATTTTAACAGAGGACCAAGGTGCTGATATGTCAGAAGCTGCAGCATTGGTACATTGGAAAAAAATGTGAAAATCCATCCCAGGTACAAATTCCTTATAAGAAAATACTTCAGAAAAATGCTGGTATTGAATAGAATGTATTTCTAATTAAATGTTAAGAGTTGCCCAAATTCAGCTATTTATTGCTTTAAACGTTATCCACTTGAAAATAAATAAATAAATAAATAAATAAATAAATAAATAAATAAATAAATGTCAAATTTCTAAGAAAATCATGAAAGGAAAACCCGTTAGTGGGACACAAATCAGAGCTAAGCTGAAGTGTATCTCTATGAAAAAAGCATAGAAGGGGAGTTTATGGACTTTATAGCAAGGGACATGCCAGAAGCAACACTGGACACACAGGTGTAACAGAGCTACCTTTGTGCTCCTGGCTGTGTCATAGCAGCATGGAAAATTTTCTGCATGCTAGAACATTCACCTTCTGTGTAGATGAAATCTATATGATTTTTTTTGTGTCATGATAGCATTTCTCCAGGGGAAAAAAACCAAACAACAGCCTTCCTAATTTCTGCATCTGTTTTAGTGTGTATAAGATAATGAGACAAGGATGTGTCATTGAAAAGAATAACCTTATTGGATTTGAAGTGTGCTGTATTCCTGGAGATTGAAATCAAACTCTTGAGAGCAGGTGGGAGTGGAGTCAATGACTTTCTTAAAAAGCAGATTCAGCTTTAGCTCAGAGTATCACTCTTGCTTCTTTTCAGATGCAAAGGTCCAGTACTGCGACACCCCCAGGGATGGGATTTGTTACAAATAGAATACTCATTTAGTTATCTTCCTGTATTGTGTACTTTAGGTATGAGTTTTGCAATTTTTCCTCCTCCTATCAGAGCTTTACACATGCAAAAGCTCTTCCACTTTATATTTGACTGAAATTTTGTATATTAATCAAGCACTGTGTGTATGTGTTAGCTAATGTCCAGAACGCAGTGTTTAGGCACATACTTGATTTTTACCTCCATGAGTGGCATCATTAAATTTGACTGGCTTCCTTAGTAATTAAATGCTACTGTGTATAAAGTACCCTGTTGAACAGGAGTCACAAAGAGGGCTGTGCTTGATGAAAAAAGGCAGGACAAGACATAGGTAGAATTCTCATTCTCTGTGGAATATGAGATTCTGTACATCAGGTGAGCAAAGAAAACTGAGGGCAAATTTTTTTCATTAAATTATTTCAGCTCTCTTTTCTATATGTTTGCTTTAACACATTAGATCTTTAAATGTTAAACTGTGGGGTTTTTTTCCTTAAAAGAGAAATTGCTTACAAACATCAGCTCATGCTAAAGTTCATGGAAACAGCATTTTGCATATACATTCATGCAACAGTATTTTTACATGTGTATTGCAGAAGTTGATGGTGATCCACAAAAAATGCATTTTTCTAGAGGGAAATGGCCACATGGCCTTCCAGGATGTAACCTAAAAAACATGACAGTATTAGTTGTCATTGTTAATGAGTGTAACTGAGGTAAGAAAAAAAGAGCCAGTTACTACACATAGTACGTAGAAATTCCTTCATATAAAGCATTATAAGAATGCTTATGTTGTGCTGTAAACCACCAAATATCTGCATTAGGAAGATAATAAATTTGCAAAGTAAAGAAACTGTGTAATGTAGAAATTAAAATTGCCATGCAACTTTAACTGAATCCCATTGTGCTTTCATATAGCTACTGGATAAGTGAACTAATTAATTTTGTACCAGCTTTTCTTCAGGATTTCTATCTCAGTTCAAAACCAAGTCAGTCAGTAAGTGAAGAAATCTGCAACATTTTGAAATTGATTTTCCATAAGCTCATTAATGGCATTAATCACTGCAGCTTCTGAGTGAAAGTTATTTGAAAATGTCAACTAATTTATGTTTGCAGCATTCCTGTGAAGACACAAGGTTGGCTATTCCCAATTTTCCATGCTACATCAGAAGCAAAGGACAATTAAAAACAAAAATATTCAGTAAATATAGGTGTCTCATAGTTGGGTTTTTGGGATGCCTCATAGCAGGTTTTTAAGAGCCCTTGGTGATATATATGCAGTATTTTATGTATCCAGCATTAGGAGCCCGTTGATTCCATGCCATCCACAGGCAAAATTGTAAAGTGGTAGCAGAACAATTTTAAGTCATTATGCTTAAAACAATTGATTTAGGGAATTCTTGCATGTCTACAACAAATAAAATTCAATTATCTGAACCGTATCTAATTCTTTTAGAGGAACTTTTGTTTTCCAGCCCCTTCCCCCACTGCCCAGTGGCCTTGTGCATCCTCCAATTTCTGCAGCTAATGAAGGAAGCCTACAGAGAGCAGACTCCTTGGCTGTGCAAGTCGTCTCCACCGTGAGGGCACAGCCCATCCTGTGTTACAAGGGGGAGGGGAGCAAAGAGTGGGCACAACATATAATTGGAGACTTTCATATTTCACAATGAAGAAGGAGAAAAACTCTTCATTTTTTGGTTGTTTTTTTTTTTTTTAATAATAGTAACAATGTGATTTTGCTTAGAATTCTGCTTTTGTGGAGCTTTGAGGCTGGGAACAATACAGTATGTTTACTTACCTTTGTAGGAATAGATTGTGTTGTTAAACAATATTTTAATGATAGCAATTTGTTAATACAACAGATGTTGTATTAAACACATTACAGAAATTTCTCAGCAGATGTAAGATATGGCCCTTTCATAACCTGTAAAATAAATTAAGCAGAGCATCTCTGATATTGTACAGGAGAATAAAATTTAGGTCCTTTCAATAATGACCCTGAAAGTGGCTGCTGCCTTCTGGAAGGAAGGAGACTGCTAGAATTATGTCTTCAGAATAGCTTTTCTTTGATACTGCAATATAATCTAATCATATTTTAAAACATTTAGGAGCCTTTTTTGGATTGTACAAAGATCATACACTTCATAGCAAAAATGTGATCTAGGATGATAAATGGTAATTTTACACACCTCTTCTCTTCTCTTCTCTTCTCTTCTCTTCTCTTCTCTTCTCTTCTCTTCTCTTCTCTTCTCTTCTCTTCTCTTCTCTTCTCTTCTCTTCTCTTCTCTTCTCTTCTCTTCTCTTCTCTTCTCTTCTCTTCTCTTCTCTTCTCTTCTCTTCTCTTCTCTTCTCTTCTCTTCTCTTCTCTTCTCTTCTCTTCTCTTCTCTTCTCTTCTCTTCTCTTCTCTTCTCTTCTCTTCTCTTCTCTTCTCTTCTCTTCTCTTCTCTTCTCTTCTCTTCTCTTCTCTTCTCTTCTCTTCTCTTCTCTTCTCTTCNCTTTTCTTTTCTTTTCTTTTCTTTTCTTTTCTTTTCTTTTCTTTTCTTTTCTTTTCTTTTCTTTTCTTTTCTTTTCTTTTCTTTTCTTTTCTTTTTCTTTTCTTTTACTTTTTTCTCTTCCCTTTTTTTCCCTTCAAAACATGTCTTACATAGCTGTTGACTGATGAGAGCAATTACTGGGCATTATTAATGGAGCATTATTTACTCCTTCCAATCCACATTTGAGGATCCATTCTAACACTTTTTCACTGGTTAATTTTGTAGTTAATTCTACTACCTGCAGTAGAAGTAACTACAAGCTTATGAGAGCAATATGTACTTGAAAAAATGACCTTGCTCATCTAGCTGGTTAAATTAACAAGAAGAATGCATGGTAGAATCAGGAATAAGCCCCTTGATTTTAATTCATTTTGCTTATCATAGGTCAACATTGTGTTTTCTTCATGGTTCACTCTTGAGCACCTTCTTTCTAAGATCCAATTCAGGTCTGTAGCTTAGAATTAAAATTTCTTCACTATTCTCTTCTGGAGACTGTATTACAGCTCTCCACAAAACAATTGCTCATGGCTGCTTTTCCCATTATTAGGTTCAACCTGTGACTTCTAGAAGAAGGTAACAATGAATCAGCTTCTAAAGGCAAGAGGCAAAGTGGCTGCTGTAGCCATGTCCCCTTTATTGACTATATTGATCAGAGTTGGTAAGGGTACAGACAAAAATGAGTCCCAAAGGATCAAAAATAGCAAGACCAAGTGAGAAACTGCTTCTATTTCCCCTTCTGCCTCCCCAATAGCAATGTTTTCTGCTTTCTGAAAAACGTCTAAAGAAGTTTAGGCTGTATCATGCAGAGAACATTCTCATGGCAATACCAAATAAGCAGAAAATTCGGACTACCTTGAGGAAACAAGGTTAAGTTTGTGTACTGATATTACAGAAGCATCTTTTAACCAGTAAGCAGAAATAATCTTACAGAGTGACCTTTGAGAGACCACAAAACATGGAGGTCCTAGATATCATTCTCACTTATCTGCTTTAAGGAGTAGAACTGCACTTTAATGAACCAAGTTTGAATGTTTGTCATCCAGCAGATGTTCACATATTTAAAATTCCCCATGGGTAAAAGAACGATGTGGTTTGAGTACTGATGAGTTGATCTGGCATATTTTATTATTCTGATCTAGCGTGGTGGTCTCTAGAAGACAACAACTCTATTTTAAGCTTATTTTCTTCTTTCTTAATCTTCCTGTAAGAATTTAAATAAAACTTTCCATCAAATTATGTCGCACTGTTACTGGACAGTGAGACAGGGTTTTAATGTCATTCTTTCATCTCAACAGTTGTATTCAGATATTTCTCTGGTGTCCCAGTTCAGTGTGTTTACAAGTTTCCACATGAGCAGGAGTTTTCTACATCTTCATATTGTTTCCTATCCTTGACAAAGACTTCAGCCTCAGACAGATTGCTGACAGATTGGTTCAGAGCCAACATGTAGGCGAAAGTGCTAAATGGAGTAAGAAACTCTCTATTACTTGTCTCTATAATAAATAAAAAAACCCTGTTGTTTTTGGGCTGCATTATGTCACTGAACTCCTGACAGAGCAGTTACATTAGAGGATCTAGTTAAAGTCACTTTTCTTAAAGTAGTTCTTAAGCCCAACCAGGAATACTATCCAGGTCAGTTGTAGGCTGGGTCATGAAGACCAAGAGGTCCAGAGAACTTCTTTATCTGGGAAGAGGGAAGCCCTCTGGCTCTCCTTCTCTTGTCTATAATAGAAGTTAAGTAACTTCTGGATGTACCTTCAAAACAGAAGTAGAGTGGAAGAAAAGGCTTTTTCAGGGTACTGACTGCTTTGAGCAGGAGTCTACAGCACTGACTGTGCATATGTTAAAGAAATCCATAGCCTTGCTTGTGTGTTTGGTAAGGGAATAAATGAATATGGGAATACTGTGTGTCTCTTCATGGCAGAAGGGAAAATGTGAAAGTAAAGGAAATATGAAAAAAATTCTATCACTCCTATCTTTGAAGAAACCAAACGATATTTCAAGGATGAGAAGAAGGAAACTCTGGGGATCTGCAGGCCAGTCAGCCTCACAGTCTCTGTGAAGACAATGGAGCAACTAATTCTGGAAGACTTTTCCAAACACATGAAGGACAAGGTGATCAGAAGTAGTCAACATGGATTTACCTCGTGGAAGTCAAGCTTAACTAAGCAGATATCTTCCTACAGTGAAAAGACTACCCTGTCAGATGACGGGAAGAATAATGAATGTTGTTCACCTCAACTTTATTAAGGCCTTTGGCACAGTCTCCTATAACAATCTTACAGTCAAGGTGACATTGTGTGGATTAGGTAAATGGACAGTGAGGTGGGTTGAACGTGGCTGAACAGCCAAGCCCAGGGAGTGGTGACCAATAGCACAAAGTACAGTTGGAGGCAACTCACTGGTGGTGTACCCCAGGGGTTAACAGGGAGGCCAATATTGTTTAAACTCTTCATTAAAAACCTAGACAGTGAGGCAAAGTGAACCCTCAGCAAGTTCAGAGATGTTATAAAATTGGAGGAAGTAGACACTGACAAGGTGTAGAACTGGGCAGAGAGGAATATGAAAAGGGAAATTCAAAGTTCTGGCAATGCGGAACAATAACCCCATGTACCAGTACACATTGGGAGCTGCATTTCTGAGGAACAGCTCTGTAGAGAAAGAGCTTAGGGTCCTGGTGGACAAGTTGAATGCCAGCCAGCAATACACCACAGTGGCAAAGGTGACCAACAGCATTCTGGGCTGCATTAGAAAGAGCATTACCAGCAGATTGAAGGATGTTGCCTTTTCTTTCCACCCAACATTGACGAGGCCACGTCTGAAATACTGAGCCCAGTTCTGGGCTTCCCAGTACTGGAGAGATACAAACTTACTGGAACAAACCCAGTGAAGGGCTGTGGAGATAACTGAGGGACTGGAGCATCTCCTATGAGGAGAGCTGAGACTCTTCTGCCTGGAGAAGATTCAGGGGAGAAACTCATAAATGTGTGTAGACACCTGATGGGAGGCAATGAGGAAAACCAGGCTGTTCTCAATAGTGCCCAGTGATAGGACTCACATATTCAAATATTGTTTTGTCATTTGGAAAACTTTTTTCGGTAACTTAATAAATTAAAAATCCAATTATTTTTTAATATTTAAAAAAACCACTCCAAAAAATTATTTCTAGGCAATTTCCACTCATTTAACTATGTGTTTAATTTGTTTTGAAAACTGCAAAACTTTCATTTTTAAACAATGAGAGATAGACTTCTGTCAGATACTTTTCATGAAAGTAGAATTTTCATTTCCTGGAAAACACTGACACCTTAAAATTTCACCTGACCTAAACTGAAGCAAAGTAAATGTAGGACTACTTTTTAAATTCACCTAAGATAAATTTAGATGAAAAGTTTTAATTCTGACTCCCTTTTTTTCCCCCCCATTTTATAATGTTGAACACAATCCTGAATGAAATGTGTTCCGAAATGAAACATTCAAATATTCTGTCATGACAAGATTATAAAAAAGTTATCAGAAAGCTTTGTTTTGATTGAAAGCAAAACAAACAAAGTATAGTCAATCCTGACACATTCCCACATAACATTTACAACTGAATTAATTGGCATTTTCTGAAAAACATTCTGCTCAAAATTTCTGAGCCCCTCCACTGACAAGTGTATAGAATCACTGCTCTGTCCCAGGCAATCCCCCACACATGCACACATCCTATTGCACTGACAAGGTATCTATTGAGAATGCTGGCCTTTTTAAGGTGGAATTGCACTGCTATTTTCCTATCAAAAAAGGCAGAATAAGGAGGAAAAGCAGAAGAATCATTCCTAGATAGGTGTCTCAGATGGATAGTTTCTCCTTGTGCTTCCCCTGAGACAATCTTTTATGCATTGGTTTCCTCCACACCATACCTGGAAGTAGCATCTAGTCCTTTTATAGGTCGTTTAATATTATTGCATGTTTACATGGAAGAATTTGGATGTTTATCATTTCATAAAACTAACCTGTTTGTAAAAAAACCCCATAATGGAGTTAATGGGGTGCTTTTAAACCATTATCTTCAAAAATGTTCCAAACCAGTCCCAAAGTGTGCTACCAGAGGGATATGAATTAACCATAAATGCTTGTTGGTGCACACCAGACTTCAGCTAACCACGCTAAAGTATCACACATATGTTACCATGATTTTCATGATTTGCTGCTCTTGATTTTCATAATCACATTAGCATTTGAAAGGTGATCTACGTTTGAAACTTGTTGTTGGTTTTGTTTTAGTCATTTCAGATTTATTAAGTTTAAAAAATAGACAAGAAAGTAATGCCCTCCTTTCTTCTTCATCCAACTCATCAGAAAATTTATATGGCCAGAAATTTTATTTTTGTCTCCCCACTTTCTTTGGTAGGGTGACTTGCTATAAAGATCTCTGCCTTTACCCTGAGACACAAAAGCTCCTGCAAAGCACTCTTGAAAACTGAATGGTAAATGTTCACAGGGAATCTCTTTAGCAGGTTAACTTTATAGTTAACTTTATAGTTGTGTATGGTCTTAAATGCTTTGTTGATGGGAAATTTCAAATTTTTATATGACCATATCAGAAAGGAGAGTCTCATATGAGCTGTAAGACTGAGGATACATCATATATACCATTTACACATAGTGAACTGTAACTGGCACAAGCAGAAATCTTTAATCACAACTGAACCCAAACAGGAAACTAAAGCAAAACATGTGTTGTTTTGGCTCAGTTATGTGTAATTTTGCATGACCCACACCAGTTTATTCAAGCAGAAGAGCCTCTACAGATCTACAGATCTGAATAGATATGACAGGAAGAACTGAATATACACTGGTGACCACTATTCGTAAATATTCTAAATACAGTGAACACACATTTACAACTGAGATACAGTTTTCAGAAAATGCTGGGTACTGGGCATACAATCTTGCATCCTATTAAATGGAAACTTTTGACTTAATATTGACTTTATAATGACAAGTAGCAAGATGGAAAACAAGAATATTGACAAAAGAGCTTTTATTTTCCCCTGATGTCATCTGGGCATGTCACTCATTACAGCTAAATCCAATTTCTAATTGCAATAAGCATTATGAACAGCATTTGTTAATTTATTATGTGCTGCTATGCCAAGCCCGCAGCTGAGTGAATATTATAGTATTTCTACATCTACAGTTTTCTCTATCTAAAGTCATCTTCATATCAAAAGGACTGGGCTTGTTGAAAAAAAATGTGTGGGCATTTTTAATGCATAATATCATAAAAAGCATAAGCACTGACATTTTCTTGTCTGCATGTATACCCTCATCTTCTATTATGTTTTACAATTTCATCTGTGGGAAGGATTAAAGTTTGAAAACATAGGAATCTTACACCTGTTACTCCACTTACACATGTGGAAGATGACTGCAAAATGCAAGCAAAACACATTATTGTGAATATGAAAATGTTTCACAGCCACATTGCATGAGCAGAGGCAAGTGTAGGAAATTACAGTAAATGAACCACTGTCTTCTGGTTTGCATCACTCACATATTGGGCACTATAAGTCATTATGAACTCATCAAGGCTGCCATGTCTATGAAAGTCCCAGCCAAATCTGCAGCTCTTTTACACAACCAGACACTTAGAAAGGAACAGAAATGCAAATGAGAGTCAGCCCGTAATATTTTAGTGCTAAATAATAGGATTGGATGCAATATTGCATATCCAAGACCAGTAAAGACACAAAATATCTACCAGTTATATGAGATGTAGCTTTATTATGATTGTATGTTAGGAACATTGTTCTGAAATATAAAAACACAGGCTCACAGATGCTGAAGTGCAGGTGACTTTTGAATGTGTTTCTTTAATGCTGACAAACTAAAAACTGAAGAAGTGAATGTTTATATTTGCAATGATTGGTATCAGTCTAGTTTAGAAAATTCAGTTCTAGATCTTTTTCCTCCATTTGCTCACGTTTTTCTACCTAGATGGTAGCAAAATCCCCAATTAAAATCTGTTTTATTGATCTTTGCTCAGGAGATAGAAGATAATAATTTCAGTCTCAAACCCCATCCACATACTTTGTACACATAGGGCTTGGAAGAAATTGATTTTTGACACCAAAATTATCTCTGATTTCCCATTCTTGTAACTCACGTTCTGTGTGAATCATTCAAAATGCTCAAGTGAAACCATCTATTAAACCACATATAGTGACACTATCTATTAAAATTAGAAAGCACTCTTGAATGCTTCCTATGTGGTGGGGATCTTAAAAGAATCCTCTGCAGTAGGGGTGCAGGGGTGTGCACATAAATGATGTTTAGCAAAGCCATTTCTTATAGAACATGAATAGCACAAGTGAAGAAGTATCAAAATAATAAAATATACCTGAATGCACAAGAACCCTAAAACATTTAAGTCAAAAGGTTAGCTTATATATGTTAGAAAAGTAAGCATTTAGAGAAAGTCTTTTATAACAAGTTACAACACAAGGTGGTGGATACAAGGTGTAGCCTTTAGTGAGCTTTCTGCTGCCTGCCCTCAGGCTCATAGTGTCAAACAGGCGGCAATTCTGCTGAGGAACAAAAAAGTATGCATCTGGAAAGTTATATGCATATGTATATGAAAAGTTACAAAGTCCTGTAAATTACCATGGCCTGTTTTTTCCTCTGTTGTGAAGTATGGGAGCTAAATAGTTTCAACTTCTTCATATCACCTTCACAATGAATACTCTATAGTGTTGTTGCTTTTTCCAACATTGCCTCTTAAACCTCCAATCTCTAATGCCACTACTACATATCAGTATAAGAAAAATAAAGAAAAAGGTTGAAGTGGCAATATCAGAATCTTCTACCACTCTTAGCAATATTTTCCTTTTCTGGAAAAGAAATTTTCCAATCACCATACACTAGATATATTTATAAAGTCCATACAGACAATATAATGTCCATACAGACAGGGACTGCACTTTTCTTTAAGTCATTATGTCTTATTTCAATTTTCCTTACTCAGTCAATATTTCCAGAGTAAAGGAAATAAAACCTGAGAAAATATTTCACTAGGGCTTCATTATTAGACCAACTAATAATAAATAAATGACTGTGGACAGATTTGTGTGAGTGCATTTTTCACCTGATGTCTTCTTTATCATTCCTACTAAATATCTTTTTAATTTTACCCTACACATATGAAACAAGGATGCAACCAATACTCTCAGGAATATTTTTCAGTGCTCTGTTGCTCCCATTAGGCTGAATCTTGGCATGAATTTTTAAGGAGTTCCTTATAATTTTAAACCCTATTCCTCCCATTCAGCTTGAAAGGGATGCCTACATTGCCAAAAGTTAATATTCTCATAAATGTTTCTCATAAAAATTCACTTCCTTGCTTTCAACTCAGCATTTCTGGGATCTTTTAAAATTATTTCTTCCTCATGTCTACTGTGATCTTGCAAGCTGTTAACAGACTAACTGTGGGCAGAAAGAAAGATCATCTTTGCCTGTACAGCATTAATTCTCCAGTGTCTTTCCTGGCACAGTTCCATTCAACAGCTCCTTCAGCACACACAGTTCTCTGCCTCTTCACACTAGACCCTGACCTCCACCTCAACTGTCCTTTCCCTCATACCACATCCATTTTATTTTCTTGGTATTTTTGATATGTAATTTCTTAATACTTTAAGAAATAGTCATTAACTGAATGAAGCAATGATTTTCAAGCATGCATTCTTAGTGAGTGTATTCACATGAACATCACAAAAATCAATAAAGACATGCACATTTGCACTTAAGGCTGTTCTACAGGCTGTTGAGCTGCTGAAATATCTTAGACAAACAGAACTGAATGAACCCAAAAGATCTTAGACCTCCCTTCCCTTTGACTCTCAATTCTGGGCTGCTGTCTGGGTTAGAGTCTTCACCTTGGTCTCCACGTGTTAAATCTTCTCAGTTTTTAAACCTACAAACAAGCTACTGCCTTGTCTTTCTATTACCTTATTATTGGCATTAACTTTTCATTTGCAGCAAGAAAAACACTTAACAGTGTCTTTAACTGCATTTAATGCTGATCACTTCCCCTAGGCACACAAGTTGCCACTGCTGGCGTCACCTTGAGACCTTTCTTGTAGCAGTGCTTTAGTTTTTTCAGAAAGGTACCTGTGACGAAACAGGCAGAATTCCTTGACACAATTTCTCTTTCCTTTAAAAAGCCTTCATATTTCCTTGTCAACAGCTCCTAGACTTCAGATACCTCAACCCTCCTCCTATTCTTACTGTAGGTTGCTGTATTTCTTCAGTGACCTCTTTTCCTTGTTACCCTAGGGATGGTTGCCCAGGCTTTTCCATACAGGGATATAATCATGTTCAGCTGGTTTTTGGTTTTCTTTGTTTAAGACATGCCCTCCCTCAAGTTAAAATGTATTCATGAACATTAAACCAGCTCAGGCTTGACATACCCATCCAACATCAGTGGAATACAAAGATTTTAAGATGGCAAAAAGGCACTGTCATACAAGTTTGAAGAGATATCTGCAGACACAGAAGCAGAGGGACTAAGTTCCTCTAGTGCTGTACCACACGTGACTGCTTAATGCCTCTGCAGTCCAGCAGACACTGGGGCCAGCTGGACAATGCTGCCATGTAACAATGAGGAGATGTTACCATGGGGCCCTAAGCTCACAGTCATTCCAAAGCAAGAGAGAGGTGGCGAGGAGCAGGGAAGAAGCATGAAGTCCTACCAGTCCATATAGCACATATGGCATGTGAGGAACCACGTTGGGAACAAGGTAGGAATCTACAGCTCACAGCATACAACACAGACAGCAGAGCAGTACTGTCCCTGGGCTGGGCCCTTCTCACTACCTTCTTCCAACCCAGGTATGCAACATTCCCCTTTGGAAAAGAGCTGCTATCTAATGTTTTATTGCTTAGGAAGGATGGGCAGTAGGCTAGGACATTCTTGATTTTCCCTATTTTACTATCCTTGTGCTTTTACTTTGAAATTGATATGTGCTTCCTTCTACTGCTGCACTGGATCCAGCACAATCCCAATTTTTCCTTTTCTCCTTCACTCTTACATGAGTCTTTCTACTTCTTCCCCGCTGGTCAAAGTAGAGTCACCACTTACAGCAGGTTGCTCCCAGCTCTGTAGTGTTAGATTTTGTATTCCTCCCAAGATGGAGATTCCACAACTTTTCTGGGCAACTGCCAAGTGTTTGATCACCCTCACAGAAAAAAAGAAAAAAAAGAAAGAAAAAAAAAAAGTGGCATTTCTTGTATTACAATTTGTGCCTATTGTCTCTTCTTTCACTGGGAACCCCTGAGAAGAAGCTGCCCTGAACTTTACATCCTCAGCCAGTTCCTTCTTTGTATGTACAAAGTGCAGAGTCACTTCTCTTGTCATCTCCTTAATCACCTGTGTTAGAACACTATCATTACTTCACTCCAGAGACTTCCTGGATCACTGGATCACTTGTGGCCTTCTCTGTTGTCCCTCCACCAGTTACTGTGGTGGCTGAAGTTCCCTTGTGAGCAACAGGGCCTGTGAACATGAGGCTTCTTCCTGTTGTCTGAAGAAGTCATCATCTACTTCTTCCTTATAGGTACTTCTGGTGCCTAGGTGAGGTGATGTCACTGGTCAGGCTTTGCCGCAGACGTTTCTGCGTATGTAAGAATGTTTAAATGCTCCTGAGAATGGCCAGAGGGGGAAATAGTTCTCCAGATCAGAAAGACAAAGACAATGCACTGTGGTGTGCATGTATACCCATAATCGTGAGGAAATGAAAACAAGGTCCATGGATGGAAATGTCTACTGCAAAGAACCCACACCAGAGAGAGAACTACAAAGGGCTGCATGTTCCAGCCCTTTGTAAGGTCTGTTTCAGACCCTCGGCTCCATAGGAGAAGACAAAATGGGGAGGAGACAAAGGAGTGGGAATACAAGCAGAACCAAGGGCAGGTAGACCCAGACACCAGAAAAGAAATGCTATGCCCAGTTTTTTTTCCCACTGAGATAGTGTATCTCAGATGGCCTACAAGTGGAGCTGAGAATGAGCACCTCTCACCATAAAATTGCCAAATATGCTTACTCTACTACGCTCATTTTAGCACCTTCAGTACTGGAGCAGATGTGGTGCATGCCCTGCAGGCCAAGCAAATTGTTCACATGTCACATTTTGCTCAAGGATACCATTTGATAGTCAGTGATTTCTTATGCAAACACAAAAACCTACAAAGCATAATGGCTATTTTATTGGGAGGCTGCAGTGAGTGCAGCAGTTTCTTTACAACCTGACACGCTTGAAAAAAAATTGCAGCCACACAATCTCTAAACACAAATCACAAGGTAGGTGGATTTCTTACCTGCAAAAACATTTAGCAATGGTTTCTGCAACATGAACCACAGAATGATTTGGGTTGGAAGGGACTTCAAAGACCATCTGGTCCAATCTTGCCTGCTATGGACAGGGACACCTTCCATTAGACCATTTTGATCCAGGCCCCATCCAACCTGGCCTTGAACATTTTCACAGATGGGGCATCCACAATGTCTCTGGATGAACCAGTAAGGACTTTTCAGTAGCAAAGAGCATGGCAAACAGAGGCAGTTTATACACTGAGCACACTTCTTAGAGAAGGCCTACAGGTAGAGTAATTCTTGAAAGACCTTTTAGGGAATGTATCATAATAGTGAGTTAAGGTGTGTTACGTGGGCCACATCATTCTCTCTGTTCTCACGGTCAAAGAATAAAATGACTGAGATTACAGCTGCATTGTTCCATTTGGTGGACACATGACTAGTTGAACCATACAGTGAATTAGTCATGGCTTTATTTTTAGACCTTCGTTTCAGGTAGTCCTGCAACTATCCTTGTCTCTGGCAAGACAGTGCATGGCTAGGCGAGTCAGAGCTCCAAAAATAGTAAGCATTCTACATTTTTAGTGGGAGAACACACTGAAGAGCACTCACACTGTGTCGTGGTTTAGCTTGGCCCAGGTTTTTCTAGTGGGGGGGGGGGGCCAAAAAGATGGCTCCTCGGCGGAGCT
>VZRN01003134.1:278643-293355 GCA_013397935.1 Dasyornis broadbenti | reverse complement strand
GTAAAGAGAAGAAGCCTTGCTCCCGAGATGGAAACGGCCCGGCTCAGAGGTCTGTACCCCGTGGAAGATGGACCCCACGCCGTAGCAGTTTTGGGGAGACTGCTTGCCTGTGAGGGGATCAGCGTCACTGCAGCAGTGTCGGGCGGGCTGCCGACAGTGAGACCCATGGCTACGCAGAGGAAAAGAGCCTCTCCCCAGGCAGGGGAAGAAGATCTGGGTGATGAACTGACCTAACCCGCCCCCCATGCCTTGTTCCCTTGTGCAGCTGCTGGGAAGGAGGGAGGGGGATGAGTAGAGAAACGGTGGCCTTGAAGGGTTTATTTTACTTTGCATTTACTCCTCTGACTCTGTTAGTAATAAATGAGATCACTTTGCAACCTAAGTTAGTCCTGTTTTGCCTATTCTAAGTGCGTCTTCTTCCAGGTTTCCGTATTTCAACTCATGAGCCCTGGGTGTGGGTGTGTTAATTTGGGGGTACTTGGCATTTGGCCAGGTTCAAACCATGACACACTGTCATACCCGGTATAATCCTGCCTCTCTTGCTGCTCCAGAGAGACCTGTGATGCCACTGTCAGCTCCTAACATGGAACCAAAACTATGGGATCTACTTCTGTGGAAGAGCAATTTATAACTGGCAGAGAACAGTTAAAGCAGCCTTTAAATTACCAATGCACAGAAGAATCCCTTTTTAACTCCTCCACAAATCTTCTCTTTTTTTCTTATCCCCTCTTCCTGTAAATAGATCTCTGTCTCAGTGATTGCTTCTGGATGACTGCAATCCTTAGGTTTTCACTGCCCACTTTTGGGCAACTAGAGAGATCATTTTTGGGCTAGGGTGTCCAAAAATGTTCTTAACAGTGGCACCTCAGTTACTTGGGAAATCAAAGACATTTCTGGCTTCATTCAAATATTTTCCTGGAAAAAATATACTGCCTCTTTAGCAGCTCCGAAAAGGAGTAATACACGATATATTCCTTGCCATACCATCTGTGCAAACTTACGACAATATATAGCAGTTTTCACATCTGTAGTTCCAATTATCCGTTTTAAAACAAATACATTTTTGGTTAATTCCAAAACACTTGCTTTGATCAATCAGAATTCTTTCTCTGGTGAGGCAAGAAAGCACATGCCTAACCAAAACATGTAGGAAGTCCCACTGCTTTTCGTAGAGATCTTTACATGTATGGAAGCTGGTATCTTGGTAACTGGAACTCGAGGGCCAAATTCTCTGCCAGTGTGGTCCTGTAAAGACCATGTCCTTCAATTCAGCTCCACTGATTTATATGCCCAAACTGCATAATGAAATTTAGCCAGCTGGAAAGTGGAATATAAAAGCATTATGATGCTGTCAGGCTTTACAGTAGAAAGCCTTGTAGCTAGCATTTGTTTGGAAAAATAACAAGCCCTGAAGATGTTGGCTAGATTTCCTTAACAAGTCATCTTATTAATGTCAATCCTCTGTATGGAGAACAGTGTTAATCCCAGGAGTTTAAACACAATCAAAATTATATATATTTTTTTTTATTTCTAAAGGTCCTTTGAATGAAATTAAGCTCATAATGACAAGACCAGCAAGTAGGTGCATGGTTCCCTCACTGCCCGCATTTCTCCACCGTACTTCCCTATTCTTACAAAGGACGTGAAAATGTAATTTCTCATTAGTTATCCAAGAAACTACTCATCCTGTGCCCAGGTAATGGCTTCAAGGAATGTTATTTAGAAGTTAAAACAACAACTGTCTTGAAAGACTTAGAGAGCTGAAGTCACCTCCTTGCTCGCTTTCTGCTAGTTTCATTCAGCAGAGTGTTCTGTTTGTTTCCTCTGGCTCCATTTCTTGTTTGTTTCCTTTTGTATAACTTTTCTCCAGCAAAGCTTCAGACTGACTAAAGCACTGCAATGTCCACAGGAAGGTGGAGGGGTAATGTACTGACATGTTTTGAGCTATGCCAGAAGTGCTGTACGGAAGGGTATTTTTGCTGGTGGTTTCCTGCAGGTTAGGTACGAATGTACGTGGCTTGCCTTGTTCATAAACCCACCCAGCCCTCACATATCTTCCTGTATCACAGGTGACTCCAGTGTTTAATATAACTCTAACGTAAAGAGTAGCATAGCTAGTTAAACAGAGATGAGTACCACTCCAAAACAAAATCTGTTTGTATTTATATTTAAAAGCAGGAGGTGTATCCTCTAGCAGATATTCCAGTCTGCCTGGAAAGCATATATGCGCTATTAAGGGAGGCTTACAAAGGCTTTGACGATTCCTATGGTAACCCAGTAGAAAGGCTGTTTCCATGGGGACTAGCCAAGCCTATATAAACCTTCTGTCTTCATTAGAGTATCTCTGACACTGAATGCTTTAACAGTTACTGTTCTGGAATAGTTAACAACAATCTCTGCTTTGGGGAGAGAATTAATTCTTTCTTTCCGGTGGAAGTTCAGTTTTTTTGTCAGCTTTCAGTAATACTCAACAGCCTGAATACCTGTCATGTATCAATATAAGGAACAGACTAAACAGAGGTATACACTTTAAAAAGCACTCTGATTAAACATCCCCAGCATCACAGTATACACACTTTATGCATTTGAAAATGCAGTCAATTTAAGTATAAGGACAGAATAAATCATACTTCTTAAATTTCAGTTAAGGAACTCACAAGCATTAAATATATCTGGGTGTGTGTGGAGCTGATTATTTGTCAAGGTGGCATTCTGATTCCCAGTCATTTTCACCTTCTCCGTTACTCACAACTCCTTCTAATATACTCTCCCAAAACAAAACAAAACAAAATTATTTCTTTTAGATGTAAATGTTTCATGCTTTATCTCAGCCAAATTTGCTTTTCTCTTTTCTCTACTTTTTTTCTTTTTTTCCTTTTTCTTTTCCTTTTCTATAAACTCAACAGGTTTTGAGTTATGCAAGTAGAAATAAAGCTTTGTTTCCTCCATATGTTCTACACAAAATGTTTATACACTCAGAACCTGAAAATGCCTGAAGGAATAAACTTCAAACTTCATGTCAGCAATTTCTTCAACATCATTAATTTTCCCACTTCTTTCCTGTATATTAATGTGATTAATTTCTCTTTTCCATTCCCTTTTCCTTTAATATAAGAGTCTTCTTAGCACCTTCCCTCCCATATCGCTGGGATATTATTCTGCATGTAAAGACATGCTAAGCTATTATATGCAGACCTCAGAGTAAATAAATAAAAGAAACAAATGCAATAAAATCTCAGAATAATTCTTTAAGAGTTTTAAAATGTGCCCCAAATTGCCTTTGTCTCCAGCTGTAGTCTCACGTGTGCCAACACAGTGTGAGTTCTTGTCTGGAGTCTTAGTATCAGCCTAAAATAGACTAAAATTATTTCTCTCTACCTTAAAAAAACAAATGTTCAAGTGCCCTTTAACAATATTTGAGACCTTTCCTAAAAAAAGTCATATTCAATAGATGTGGTCCTTTGTAGTTCATAAAAAAACTTACTAAAGATTTTCTGCTCTATTTAATATATTTGGTAATGGAAAGTTCTCTTTAGAGTAGGAATCCAGCATTTTTCAGAAAAAAAAAAAAAAAAAGGCAGCAGGACTTGTTTATGGTATAACTTTCTCCCATACATGCAGATTTAAAACCAGCAAAGAATATCACAACACCACTCCATTTTGGATGGATAATGACAAAGATGAATGATTGATGCACCCAGCCAGGACCACTGTATCTCTGCTCATTTTGTGAGCTGTTGCTAAGAAGCACCCTCCAGTCTGGGAGGTTTAAAGAACTCAAAGCCTTCATGCATCTATCTCTGAAGCCAAGTCTTGTTCAGCCTCAGCACTTGTGCAGGCTTAGGTTCTTCAAACAAGACACTGCTTAGATTAATCTGTCACTCATGGAGCACATGTGATAAAGCCAAAAAGCACCATCACACTTCACAGCTTTGCTTTCTGCAAAGATGCTTTGGTTTTTCCCCCTTGAAGTTCAGTATATGATGAAGACAGAAATTGAAAATTGTTCTGCCATCTCTCCTGTTTGTAACTCTTCTCCATGCAATAACATGCTCAGAAAAGCGCCATATACACCACCTGAAAGGCACATATCCTGTCATTTGATCTTAGTTGCCTAATTTCCAATATGTGTTTAGACACATTGCCAAAGACAGTTTCTGAATTATATACTTGATTCCAAGTATCACTTGATTACAGATTGCAGGGTGTAAATGCACCTTCTGGCATGGTATAATCTGATGCAGCTCCTGGATCAGTCAAACCACTTTGGGTCATGATGATTTTCTTCCTCAGATTAATGCTGAGGTCTGAACTCATCTTAACTACCCAAACTGAGAGCAATCTTCCTGTACTCACTACAAGTCAGAGCAGCAAACAGGAGGATAAAGAAGGCTTACCTACTTAATAACTTTCTGATTAAGGATATGCAGTGCTTTTTTGAAAATAAATGGTACCTGATTAGGAAAAAATTAAAAAGAGAAAAAGAGAAAATAATATCTGGCATACACAGTAATGCTAGCTTACGTCTCAGTCAATGTGAGAATCAAAGTTTTCAGAACTGCAATGTGATTAAAATCCAATTTTAGGTGAGTGTGCTGGTGAGTGTGCTACTCACTGAACCACTTTAGGCACACAGGCAAATAGAGATATATTCTGTCCCAAGTTTACTTATATTCACATATTCATGACTACTGAATATGCCAGCTGGACACACAAATGCTTGCACCATTCGGAAAAATCTGAGTCTTAACCTGTTGTGAAGCAAGACAGAACAATAACCAGTGTTCTATGAACCCAGAGTGCACTGCTGGACAAGCAGGCTCTGTATTAGATTGAAGCACAGTCTGTCCCTATCTCCCTGTCACCATACTCGACATCTTCACAAGCATTTGGAGTAAAAAGAAATGATACCCAAAAGGTACTGTAACAGAAGCCCTGTGAATCTGAACAATTAAAGTTATTCTTTTGAGGATGAGCTCTACTAAGGAGATGCCTTAGAATTACACAGCTCTTAAAATTTCAGTATGTGCATGTTGGCATAGCATTTTTGGACAAAGACTATGCATTGAATTCTGCAAGGTGCATGAGATGGGGGTTACTTCCCAAATTCTCACTGTTTCTATTGAAACTATGTGTGCTCACTTTAAGATGCATTTTTAGCTTTGCAGCTCATCTTTTCTGCTTAGGTTTCTGCTGAGCACTGAAGCCATGATAACTCCACCAGCTCAAACAGTAACATTTAGACAGTGACAATACCACCAGCACCCCTTTAAGCAGAGCCCAGTGAATGCCCCTGAATCAGCAGTGTACGTGCCAGCTGGACAGAATAAGGTCACTTCTCTCCCTTACATCTCTTTCACAGCAAGTAATTGCTCAAAGGAGCAAGCCTCATTCGATGTCCTTGTAGTCAAGAAATCGTTGCCAATTATTGCAGCTGTGAATGATCCCTGACCAGACCAGTGAAGGCTCCTGAAGCCATTCCCAGAGCCATGCGCGGGGCTCAGTGTGCGGACATTACAATACAAAGGGGCTGAGTGCCGTAAAGGGAGAAGCCTGGATGAGTGAGCTCGCTCCTTCTGCGTGGTGAGACTTACAGTTCAGGATGATTCAGTTAGGGAGTATGTCAGCAGAGAGTTTTTAATCTCGTTAAAGAAAGCAGTCTTCCTTCCTATTGGATACCTACCGGCAGTCTCTAGAGAGATGACTTCTTCCCAGTGCTGCACAGGATCCCACTGCTTGCTGTGCTGGAAGGAATGTGTCAGAACTAATCTTACAATAACAAGTTGCACTAACTGCTGACATGAATCTTGGCACTGACGTAAGCCTGAGTTGTTTAATTAGTATTTATGAAAGATGAAGTGATACCATTCTTCAAAAAACGGTAACATTCTGTTACCATAATCTGTTATCATAAACTGATGTAAAGATTTCAACCAAACTGAGATTACTTGGGAAGTGGAACAGTTATCCGTGGTTTAATAAAGCAGAGAAGGGATTTGGGGAGCACAGCATTACAAAGAAGTAAATACATAAGCTTTGCCTTCATGGTATTTATTTCCTACTTAGCATCTCATTAAAAAATTAATTTTGAGAGAAACCTCAGTTTCTTATTATGAAGGCATTCTGAAAAATAGGTGATCACCACAAATATTTTAAATTGTGATATTCTAGCAGGGATGTGTTCATTGACCACATTGGCAAAATAAGGATCAGTATTTAATATCTCCCTAATTAAAAAAGAAACACTTCCATGACTCATAAACCACTATTCAAAATTCAGAACTTCACTTTCATAGGCAGCAAAACTAATAAAAATACATCCAATTAGTCTTTGGTAGATTTCTTTAAATTGTTAATTAACACTAAATTCCTATAGATGAATAATAACATGCATATACCCAGACACAGCATATTCTTCTATCTACAAAGAAAAAATCCATTAAGAAATTGTTATTAAAAATTCCTGGGGATATTTTCAGGTGTTTTTTTTACTGTGATAGCATTAGCTCCTGATAAATTCTGCCTGTAGCTTCAACAGTGTTTCATTTCCCACAGTCAGATTGCTTTCTGCCATTGAATATATGATGGGAAGTGTTTTGAATAAAAGGATACTCAGCAACATTCCTCTGCTGCTGTATTTTTCAAGCCAATTTGTGCATATCTCTCGGGAATGACAAGGACATAGGGCTACCCACAAGGGTGGGAAAACATTTGAGCTTGAGTATTTAGCACAGTGATACTCCATGTTAGCTTTTCCATGAATTTATTGGGAATGAAGCAGAGAGCTCCCAAGTGTTGGACTTGGTCTTATTTCAAATCCCTTTCCCACACACACATTTTTGTTCAACAGAGGGCTGATGGAGGCCTTGTAGAAGGAAGTCTGATGTTATCAAGGTAAATTACTTTCTTTCCATGTCTCTCATTTTCCTTCCATGCAGAAAGGGGAAAATCTGGTTTTGTCATGTTTTTAAAACTCTCTTTCAGGTGACTACCCTCACATCTTCACTACCTGGATCAGTCTCAGTTTTTTGCATTCAAACTTTTGCACAATTTGTAAAATATCTGTCTCTCTTGTTACTATATTCCTTCCCAGCAGTCACTGTTCTCCAGGTATTTGTTGCAATTTAATCATGTGTTGAATTTTGTCTCCAGATAAAGACTAAGAGATTGGTTTTGCTGTAATATGTGTCCACAATAGACATTATATACACAACACTGTTTTGATCCTCTTTTATCCTAACTACACGCCACAGTGTAAGGATCATAGAATATTTTGAGTTGAAATGGACCTTTAAAGGCCATATAGTTCAATCCCCCTTACATGGGCATGAAAACCTTCCACTAGACCAGGTTGCCCAGGGTCCAGCCTGGGCTTGAACATCACATCTTACTTTCCTCTGAAAGACCCTGCCCAAGTCTCTTTAATCCCATTAGTGTGTAGTGGGTTTCTCAGTTAAAGACATTGCTCTCCAGCTTCCCTGGGTGGGCTGGGAACCACAATGCTCCCATGTCTCATCTGTTCTCCATCTTTTAGTCTAGAGCCTTCCCTTTCATAAACACACTCACGCTTACATCCGTGCTGTCCACTGCACACATTCAGCCTCTTCATGATGGTCCCTAGCCTACTCAACCAGCCAAGCATGGTCCATTTCCATTCTTCTCAGTGACTTTAAAATATCTCAGAGACATGTACCTACACACACATACACATGTCTTAGACATGACAGAAAGGCAAAGACTTTGTGCATGAGAGCACAATACTGCACAGAGTTGAGTATAGCACCTTTATCTCTTTATTGAGTTCTATGCGCATCTGAGATATGAAAAACAGTCCTTTAGCTAAGGAGAGAACATCAGAGGGCCTACATCAAAATAGTGATGGGACGTTCTTCCCTGTCCCTTACTGTTAAACTGATACCAAGGGAAGACAGGCCAGCACTAAACATATCCTATCTCGATTTTTATAACCAAAAGGCAGGAAATGCTTAAGATGAATGCACAGAGAAAAAGCCTAGTTCTCACCGATCACTGAAAGAAACTACTGAGTGCTGCAGCATCAGTAGGCCTAGAAACTGAACTATCTGTTACATGTTATTTCTGCCCTGCACTGCTTCTTCAGACTCTCTCCCATCTCAGATTCACAGAGGGCAAAAATCCATCAGAGCCCTGAAACTTAAATAATTTTCTGGCATCTTGGGGATTTAGCTGCAACATCTTGCTCAATCTAAAAGGATGAGGAAAAGCCTGTTAGGAGACACGGCAATGAGGCAGTCCCCTCTAGCTGTAGGGTTAGGAGCCCATTTCACCTATCTGACAGCCCTCCTCACCAGGACTCAGAGCATCAAGAGTCTCTCAAAGTCCTCCTGGGTTGGTGCAGCTTTCTGCCACCCCCAAACAGGCGGGTGGTTGTCAGGCACAATCTGGCCTGGACTGTTTTTCATTGTATAAAGTTGCTATGGTATCACCAATTAAAAATTCTAAAAAATAATCTGCATCTGTACAGCATGCTAAAATAACCTACCAAATGACACGTCCTTTCGTAGAAAGCGAGTCTACTAATTGGTGAGGGGCAGATTCCTCCACCCTTCCTCTCACTGAACAGTGCCTTCAAGCTGCAAATACTCCCACTGCTTTCAGCATTTGCCAAGACTAAGTTTTCCGCAGAAACCATGAGTCAGGCTCCAAAAATCAGGAGACAAGCTTAAAAAATCATGAGATTTAATTACAGCAGGTGAAGTATTTTGACTTGACGATGGATTTGGCAAAGTGGGCATTTAGCATAAGAATCAACCTCACAGCTAAAAGCAGGTGATCAGCAGCTTTTGCAGAGTGATCCCATCTGAAAATATGTGGTCTAACACTTCAAAAGCTTTTTGTTAGTGTCTAGCAGAAGGAAACTGAGATCCTAGTTTCCCTGATAGTTTTCTGCCCTCTCCATTTTTATCTTTCTCATTTATTTTTTTTCCTTTTTCTGTCTCTTCACCTTTTTTCCAAAAGCATTTTAGTAGGTTGGTCATTGCAGGAAGAAGATGAAAGTCAAAACTCAGGTAGCAAGATAGCTCTGGTAGCCAGGGGTCTGCCAAGCCATGGATGACAGAGCTGGCCTGTGAAGACAGCACCAGGATCCCTGGAAGAGAAGGATTTGCTGACCACAAGGCAGAACCTAGCATATACCAGTGACCTGGTGGACCTGAGCAAGGGCAGTGTCTGGTTTCACAAAACCTTGGTTTCCCTCACTGACCCATAGGCTTAATACCAAAGACTTGAGATCAAGTGACTCAAAGACTAAACTTCAGTCAACGGTACATGAGATCACAAACTAAAGTGTTTTCCCTCTTCCATCTCACAAGCTCCTCCTTCATGGTCAAGAACTCAAGCTTATGCCCCCAGCTGAGTACCACACACAGGTCCTGAGGTCCTGGGCACACCAACAGGCCATACTGGCTCTGACTGACCTCCAGTGGCTCTTCCCTCTTGGCTGGGGGCTCCATGTACCCTTTGCTGCAGCCCAAGCTTTGTCGCTTGCAAGGCTTGTCCTTAGCTGCCCTTCTGACCCCGGCATGCTGACTGGCCCTCCTCTGTGAGGAGCTCAGTGTCCATCCTCAGGGATGCCACTGTTCCTGCCATCATGCTGCCCACCTCCTGGCCAGTTGTGTGACAGAAAGGTTCACGTCAGACCATGGAGCCACCTGCATTTAACCCTGGGCTGGCCTCGTGTTCGGGGTGCAAAGCAGGCTCTGTGGCAAACATGGACAGAAGAGCTGAGGGCCATCACTCTTCCCCTGATGGCAGGCACAAACATGAGTGCAAGCACTACATGCTGAACACACAGACAAGTCAGAGGACAGATTTGGACCTGGTCAGGCCTGATGCAATGAGAACCTCCTACTTCACTTACTTCCTCCCACTGCCATGAGCCTTTTCACACCCCTACATATTACCAGCAATCTCTTACGCCTTCCACCAGAGTAGTGAGCTGGAAAATCACAGTGCACAAGAATACGAGACCTTGGCACATTCCCTCTTCAACTCAGAACTTTCATCTTCCCCACACAGAAAACACCTCAAAGATCTGCAGCATCAGCTTGTCAGTGAGGAACAATTTAGCTTCCAGAAATTATCAGCACCAATTAATTTTATGAAGTTTGAAAGCAAAGCCCAGAGACAAGCTTGTTCACATGACTTTTATCAGGTTCTACTAACTGAAATACAAGGATTTATGTATGTTCATGGTAAAAGCTACTTACTAATTTGACTAATTAAATGTGTATTTTATTTTCTATGACTGTTACACTTTGGTCACAAACACATTGATAGTAGCATTTGCAAAGGAGAATAAACAAGTTCAGAAAGGCACCTGTAATTTGGCAAGAAAAGCATGGATTTGTAATGTTATAATATCAAAAAGCTGTTGATGAAAAATAAAGACTTTGATAGTTTTCATAAAGAAAATATTAGTTATTTTTTTTTCAAAATGGGTGTTGAGAAGAGCTAAGTGAATAACTGGCTGTCTGGGTGCTGCAAGTGGGAACATGTCTAGAAGCTATAAATTTAGAGATGAATAATCTTTCTTTATAACAAGTGTAAGAAAAAGTACAGAAAAGATGCTCCCTCTTAAGAAAAGTCCATATAAGCGGAATCAGCTTCCCTATGAGGAAATAATTACTGCAAGCTGCAAAAATAGAAATAAAATCTCTGACGAATTGCTGGTGTATGAATTCCTGTTACAGTTTATTTATGCAGACAATATAGTGTCTGGGATGAAACAGCTCTGCTGGCAGAACAAGCATGAGCCACTGTATGTGGGCTCTCAGAGCACTGCATGGGAGTGTTTACTTCAGCTCTCCTGGAACCATGCAGAAGTGACGTTACCATGCTAGAGCCTGAAATTAGCAGTGATACCACCAGCACCAAGAGAAAGCCGACTGTGTGGCTGAGATTTTCGTCATCTGACAAAAAAAAAAAAGTAAAACAAAATCCAAACCCTAAACAAGCTAAGAGGAAAAAGTATTTGAAAGCTGTTCCTAAATAGATCTCACTGAATTCAAAAAGGGGCTGCTAGACTCAGTCACTCACATTTTGCCACTATGATTGTTTACCTGTACTGTTTTCTGCAGGACAGGACAAACAACAACTATTTGCCTCTTCATGTTTGCACATTTATATTGCTTTATTCCTCTGAATAAGAGTTCAAATTGTACAGGATGTTGTCACAAACCCTGGTAATCTTTTTCTAATCTAGAGGATGCACCTGAAATTAAAATGTATTTATTAAATATGACCACTTTTACATCTGGAAGACATGCTCATCTATTCTGTTCCAAGATACCATCAGCAGGCATTTTCATAGCCCTATTGCTGAGAACAATCCCAAATGAAAGAGAGGACGAAGTGCTTGTACAAGAGAAGCTGTGGCACACGACTGAAAGGTCAGACCCTGGGGCGGCTGCCAGCACAGCCTGCTCTGCCTGCTGTGCATCCCCATCCCACAGAGCTCTGCATGCTCTCTCTGCACCCCTGGACTTGTGGATAGGCAGGGGTTAAGACCAGCCTTGGAAGAGAGGCTGTGAACACCGACCACAGGAGACTATGGCAGCTAGAAAGGCACAGAGCAAAGAGGGACAGACAGACAAAGCGGGGCTGAGAGAGCACAAAGAGCAATTCTGCATTGTCCCTCCACGAGTAAAATTCCCTATCAGTCATCATGTCAGTCTTAAAAACCAATGGATCCACACAAGGACCAAACTCCAACTCATAGCCCACCTGTTTGGTCCTACCTCCCTTGAAGTAAATGACAGAACATCCATTGGCTTCAGGGAATGAAGATTACACCCTGCCATCAGCTGTTTCCTCAGACATGAAGTTTCTGCAAAACCAAAGTTTTCTTTTGCCTTCAATGTTCTGCTGTTGGGAGATTTTGCCATGTGTCCCAGTAACATATTTCTGAAGTGCCTCATGCAAAGCCCGAGCATGGCCAGAGAGCAGCCACTCCTGATGTATCCAAAGATGGGCTCAGCAGTGATGCAGCTGAAGGGAGCTGCATAAACTACTTAAATCTTAGAGGCTCATTAAAGTGATGTTTCATTCCCTTCCGTTGAGGAGGAAGGAGATAAGAAGACATGCAAATAAACATTCTTATGCCAAATATGTTTTTTCCTTCAGATTCTACCACAAAAAAAAAGAAAAAAAGAATGCAAGTGGAAGTGTCTACTTTTTCAGAAAGAAAAAAGAAGAAAACAAAAAGAAAAATCAACAATAAAAACAAACAAACAAAACTAACCAGCACCATGCGGAGGGATAATTTAATAAATTTCCAAATTCAAATATTTTATGGTCTTATTTTAGCATCTCTGTGAGTTTTCTGAGCACTGCTTTTGCATGATACAAATTTCTGGTTGTGTCAATATGTGCCCTGAATATTATTATTATTTTTAAAATAGTCTGATCTGGCTTTGTTCAAAGATGGAAGGAATCTTTCCAGGGGTAAAACCCTGGAATTATATTAATCTTTAATTTATCATGCCTCACAAAAAGATGAAAGCATGCAGAACATTTTCTCTGTGGTAGACAATATAAGTTGCTGTGTTCTCATCAAATTTATCTATAATTTTAAAGTATCTTCACTAGTAAAGGAGGAAATTCTAAACCAATGTCTTCACTGGTAAAAGAGGAAATTCTGTGAGGCTATATAACATGGACATGCTGAAACAGATGTCAAAAACTGTTGTAAAAGCCTTTTTCTATCTCTTAGAGATCCAAAACAGAGCTGTTTTTTGGAGAGTGAAAGATCTTTGTAGTATCTAGAGCAGGCATAAAAGCAATGCCAGCTGATAGCATCAGCCCAAGCAGATTGAGGAGATGAATGAGTAGTGTCTGTGAATGTTAAATAATAGTTCACAGTCATTAAGAGTAAATTCGATGCAACTGCGGTTCTAAAACCTCTAAAAAGGAAAGAAAAAGGTCACTTCTCAATCACACAGGTGCCTGTTCTCTTAGTTCCATGTATAGATATCTAATTACGTGCATACAAATAGATGGCAGTATTAAGATATTGTGCTTATTTCAGGATATCATGCAGAGATCCTTTTCAAGCACTTAACCATCGTTTCTGCTTCTCCAAGTGTTCCTACTGAGTGTTAGTACTGTTGAAACTTCTCACGGAGTTTTTAAAAATTTCCGAGTTCATCTATTCATAAAGCACAGGATTTGGAACATATCCACTTCTAAGCCTTTTTGTCACTTATGCACTTATTACACAAATATATTTAGTCATCATGTATTAAAGAAAAAAATATCTTTTTTTGCATAGATATCTATTATAAAACTTCATCTGAATCTTCAGTACTGCATTTCCTCTGTATCTTTCATGACATTACAGAAGTGGTCTCAATTTGTTTAACTGTTGCTTTTCACAATACGAGTACAATGTTCCCAATGTTCCCTTCATAAAGGGCATTAGTATTGAAAACAAAACTTTTAGATAGTAAGACAGCACTGATCCCTTCTTTTAACTCTTATCCTTACCATGAGAATCTGATTCATTTCCAAAGGGCTTACCTTAACTACTAAGTAGTTTTACATTTTTCTAAGACTACTGCTACAAATGTGTAACATTTGACAGGATCAATAAGAGAAATTACTGACGTAGGCCTCAACTGGCAAGAGATATAACAAGACCATGGCAAACTATTTGGAAGCCTATCCAGGGAGGATTTCAACTGCTTTAGATCATTTTAGGATATTGTAAGACACCACAGAATAAGAGGAATGCCAGCATGTCCTTTGCTAACCAAAGAACACCCATGGGAATAGCTGACACTGCTCCCATCACCTGTCCCAGCCCAAAATAGATTGTGCATGGACTAGGATTGTGCATTCAGTTATCTGAGTTGCACCTAGTCTCTGAGTTAAAAGGTTTGAAGCTGTCAGTACTGCTAAAACAGAGCGCATCTTCCTACCTATGGTGGATCCTGGGTACTCTCCTCGTCACTTGTCTGGGCCTGCAGGGGTTGGATGTTTCATGGTGCTACGCAGGCAGTATAATTTTCTATTAAAAACATTTGGAAATTGGAGAAATATACAACTCTTCAAGACTTATGGGAACTGATTAAGGGAAGGCTTCTGTACTTTGGAAATTACAGTAATAGCTCCAGATGACTTAAAAATTTATTGGGAAATTCCAAGAGTTGTAGAGAATTTGTAGCATGTGAGATAATGGACAGCTGGTATAACAACATATACACTTTCACAGATTCCTGTAGTATTATGCTCATACAGCAAAAGCATAAGGACTAGAAAACACTTTCACTTTCATAAAATCTTTTCAGTGATTCCAAAACACAGACCTTTGTTTGCCTGGAAGCATAGGGTTATGGTACCTGTTCCTAAAAGCTGAGATTTTGTTGCTGCAAGCTGCCATGTAGGGCAGGATAGGAAGCAAGCCAATGCCTGGAGATAACACTAAAGTAGTCACAATCCAGAGGTTGTTCCATCTTTTATTTTTAGATGACAGCATAGTAAGTGGGATAAATGGTGAAATGGTGTAGGATGTAGCTGGGAGCTAAGGCCACACAGGCTGGAACAGTGGACTGGTACACGGCAGTTGAGAAATGAAAGTATTTCTTGGAAAGGTAATTTTAGGCACTGACCTTACATAATACATGGAATGTGAGTAGGTGTTGAAGTCATCTAAGAGAAGAATCTAGCCAAAAA
>VZRN01003134.1:233653-278619 GCA_013397935.1 Dasyornis broadbenti | reverse complement strand
AAAGTAGGTTTTTTTTTCCTTATATTACTTCTTATGTTTTAGGCATAGGAATCTAGACCAGATCAGAGCAATTTGAATATGATGCTAGTTACTTACTGTGAAAGATCAGAATATTCTTTTAAGAAGTATAAGGAAAATCTAGAAGGCTCTGAGAGTTTGTCTGTCTTTATGCAGAAGCCCAAACCACTGCAGGGCTATAGTATAAATTAGACCAGAGATGAGCTTGCATACTCTTTCTTTCATGAGTCATGCTTTCCTGCTAGCTGCATGTCCTACGAGATATCTTGCCATCAGAGCCCTGTTCACTCCATTCATTTAGAGATTCACAAAGTCCAGTCCAGTTGGTTGAAATTGGAGATGTCCACGTAAAAAGGGTATAAACTCTAAAGGCTTAGATATGAGCATAGATTAGCTATGGGCAACAATTCTGGGAACTAAAAAAGGGAACACTGCATCACCGGATGAGCTCTGAATGGAACAAAAGGATTAGCTTAAACACATGCTCAAAATAGAAAATAATTTTAGCAATGTTGTTCAACTAGGCTTTTTTTTTTTCTCAGAACTGATCTGCAAAGGAAAAACTACAGCAAAGCAACTTCTCTTCCATTGAGCTCTCAGGGCTAAATTCTCTTTCAGTACAGCGTCTACAAACTAATTTAAGAATCTCAAAGAATGGGCTGGATGATTCAAAACAGTCACATTATCACAAGCATTGTGAATGTTGCCTTTTTGGTTGGAAAGCTTGCCAATTTACCTGCCATTCCCATGCTGCCCAGCAGCCTGGCTAGCCTCTCAAGCAATGACTCAAGCAAAGTCTTTGGGCAAAGTTTAGAATTTGGAGAAGTGAAAGCATAGTTTAACTGTGTGTATACCTTCCCTTTTCAGAAGGCATGTTGCAATCAAGACTGTAAAAGTCACATCCATTCCCTCTTTTCTTGCTACAGCTGATTTGGACAAAACAGCCATGTTTATGAAAGTAAATTACAGTCTCATGTGATACATGCTGCAGTTCAGAGTCCAGAACAAAAAAGGTTGCCCAGTAGGATTGACCTTATTTCTCCTACAGAATGTTGCTTCACAGTTCTTCAGTGCGTCAGAAAAAGTCCTAGGCACATGCAATTAGGCAAAGTTTACTGGAGCTACTGTATTTGTCCTAAATAGCAACAGGACACCAATCACTGACCACCAAATTTGTGTACTGAACTCAACACCTGCTCATAGCTCCTATAACACAAGGAGGTTGGGGAGTAAGATTTAATATAGTTAATAAAGAAATAAAATAATAATACAATATAATTTTCTCTCACACCCATTTTACCTTATTGTCTGTTCTCAGGAGATGGGCACATCTTCACAGCCTAACCCCTTCATTTAAACTACTTAGAAAGTCGTCTTCCCTTTCCAGACTTACAGTAGCTGTCAAAATATGGTTGAAAACTCTTTAATCAAGCCAAATAATTTCCATGAGTATACTTAGCATCAAAGTGCATGTTTTTTACCAGCACTTTGCCTGTCTTACTCAAGTACTTGGCAGTTCAACCAGCCTTTAGAAACAGGAGAGCATTAGTTATTTTCAGCACCTCAGTACAACTTCTCTGATAGCCTTTAAGATAGCAGAAAATTTAATGGTTAAATGTGGGAATCCAGTTTTCCTGCAAAAGCCCAGAGTGCATAAGACCAATGTTAAAAGATTAGAGACTATACTTCACAGATACTAAACACTGATCAGATTTTTTTAAATCTCAATAGTTTCACATTTTGATACAGCCTTTGTTTGCAATTACTCAACTTAGTTCAGTTTGAAAGGATGTCTAGAAGTCCCCACTAGGCCTCATTCAAATATTTTAGTTCAGAGAACTCTCTGAACTAGGGACGTAAATTCATCCTCTCCACTTCTTTTCAAGTAAAACTCAGTTGACCATCACTCCTGATTTAGATAGAGTTTCTTCTTCTGATTTTATTCTTTGCAGCAGCAAGAAGGATTTTAAAGCTGAGCTGTTTATAGCCTTAACCCATTGAATTACTTTCTGGTGAAGTGGTTGGAAAAGTCTTCCTTTGGAAGAACAAGTGACAGTGTGTAAGTATTCCAAACCATAATGAATTCACCAATAAGTTTCTGGGTTTAAAAATGCCTTCTTTACTTGTGTAGCACAAATGAAGTCAGTGGGGTTTCAAATTAAATAAAACTTGGCACTTCTTCTCAAAAAGCCATATTTTGTTTTGCTAGATCTGCATAACTCAAAATTGCTTAAGCGAAAGTTTCTTGCACATAAGAGAGATGAATTTAGCACAAGAAAGAAATTCTGTCTTAATTTAAATCTCTAAGGCAAACAGGTGTTAGTCTGTGCAGAATTTGGCCCTCTGGGCCCTTTTATTCTACCTCTACTTGTATGTTCTGTCTAAAACAATTGCATAATTTCACCACGTACTCAAAGATAAAATACAACCTGTCACTCTGAGACCAAGGCATGGATCTCCCAGCTCTGAACAATGTCAGTCCTGATAAATGAAAGAAACTGAGAATAAATGCAACGTCAAAATAGCACTTGAGAAAGCCATATTCTTTTATTTTGATTTTTTAATTTTGCCTAAGAGATGAAGAAAAGCATGGAAGTGTTGCAGTTTTTTTTACTCACTGCTCAAATATGTCTAGAAAAAGAAATGCAATAAGGGTTAGACACCATGCTATCATGCCTTTTGTTGTTATTTTATGATCTTGTAGGTCTCAAACAAGAGTCACCAATGTTTGTAATTACATCATCTTCTCTAAATGTTTTTAATGAGTTAAGAGTAATTCCAAGCTAGGTAAGTAGTGACAATACATTTATTACTCAAGTGTATAGGATATAAGCTGAGAAGTAGCACAATGGCACCCCAATTGCACCACAGTTCTGCTCAAATATTAAAAGCACTTTGGGCTGTTTTGCCATTCCTGGCTTTCTTTTGAAGGAAACAAGCAGAAATCTTAGTTCTGGACCACCCGAGTCTGGAGATGCGTAAGCATCTTCTGGCGGACAGCAGTAACCAAGGAGAGGCTCTATGGCTGTCTCTGGGAAAAGATTGTGGGGAGCAGATGCTCAAACTCAAGGCTCCCCAGGGAGTTTGTCACAGCCACCAATTATTACATTTGAAGAAGCAGGCTAAAAATAAATCTTATTTCTTTCCTGTCCTCTGTTTCAACATGAAAGCAAAATGGTCTGTGTGAACAGCCAAAAGCCCCCAAAACAGAAACAACAAAAACCATTTACCTCCTTTTCACTACTGCATTACTAAAGCACCATGTATATATGAAGGAAGAGAGGGTATTCCTTGGCAAATATTTAATTTTCTTTGTGAGTTCAAGGGAATACATTCCTAGCATGTTCTTGACATGCAGAGGAATGGGGTGGGATCTGGAGGGATTTGGCATGTCAAAGATTTGGCTCTGTTACTGCCAGAGGCCAGCAGGAGACAATGTCGCAGTGTTAATAAATCATGATTAATTACAACTCCTGAATAACAGTGAGCTCTGCTGACTACCTAGTAATTCTGTAATGGTCAGTAAAGAAACGTGAACAACCCATTTAAGTCTTCAAAAACTGAAACATAAACAGCATTAAGGTGGGTTTTCTGCAGAGCTGTGCTAGTTTACCTCTCCTAGCAAAGATCTAAGCAAATTGTTTCAGTTTTTGGAAGCCTTGGAGGAATTTTTTTAGAATTATTTTGCAAAGCTGGCTTTTCTGGGTGCTCTTCTGCGCCTGATAACTCAAAGTTTCATCGTCCTAAAGGAAAGATTTTGAAGATACTTTCAGACTAATTTTTTGGAAGAGACTAGTTTACAAACTGCTTCATAGGGAGTTTTGTCAGTTTGAACACAGAAAGAATTCTGATATTCTGTTAATGTGCATGGATGTGACATACACCCACACATAGTCTGTGTACAGAGAGAAAGGGGGACAAATACATAGGTGATTTATTCTGGTGGTGGCTCTGCCACCACCAGAATAGTCCAATGGTAACTCCAGTCACTCATCAGAAAAATAGGTATATCAAAGACAAAATAGTCATTCCCAGACATAGAATAGTCTTCTAAGAACTTTCAGAAGAAGGATTTAAGTGGCTTCCCTCTTTGGGCTTCATAATCCACCATCCTTTGTGTAACAAGGCTTGGATTTGATCCAGTGTCTTCATAATTTTTATGAGTCCAGTATTTTTCCATTTATTATCTGCACATGATACAGGCCATAAAGAGGAGCTAACACATCACCTTGTTCTCAGTTGTCCTTCTCTGCCATCCCCCTCTATCCAGTGTTATAATCCTAAAACATGCTAGCAGTGGGAGTGGGAAGCCATGAGGTGACATATCAGCAGTTCAAGTAGAAAAGGAGAGGAACAGAGTGAACAGCTAGACTTCAGGAAAAAAGTTATTTCACACTGCACGTTACTCTGTCAGTTTGTCTTCCTGATTGTTTCCTTTATTCTTTGATAAATTGCTGTTTCTTATGTCAGTTGAATCATGCATGTCAAGGGTAAAATAGTGCGCTGAACAACAGAAAGTTTAATTTCATTTTCTCAGGGGCTTTTTGGTTGGTGGGATGGGGACAGAGGCTCAAGCTGGTATTTCTTTATAATATAAATTTATAATATTTCTCAAATATAAGCCCAGTCCATACTGTGACCAATCAAGACTTATCAGAAGAGTTGTAATTAAATGAAGAAAAGCTGTAGGGAGGACAAAGTAGCCTACACACTTTTTCCCTCTTTTTTTCCCCCAGTGCAAAGCAGAACACAGACACGTTCCTACTCATCCCTCTCTGAAGTCCAGGTTGGAATGCCAGATAAACTCAGAATCCGATGTTTCAGAGTATGATAGAGAACAGCCATTAAATCAAAAATATGCTTAGAGAATAAGACCTGTCAGGGGAAATGCTATCATGCATCCTTCAGAAAGACTCATCCTTCTTGTGATTGAGCATGTCTTTAATAAGAGTCTGGCTGCAGAAGAGGGACACTGGTGCAGCTATTCATAGAAATCAACCAACAGGACCAACAGGCTTGTATGTCATTCCTTATGGCTCAGGAGGGGTTTGCATGCTGAGCTTATCAGTTCTGACAGAGACTCTATGATCTGTGTCAACGTGAGGAGCATTCCGCCTGTATCTGAAGGCAAAGCAAAAGGAAAATGCAATGATATTTAACTGCTGTTCCCAGCCAAGCTGAAGGCACAGACACTGAGCTTTACCTTCAACCACAAGAGCCCAACAGCTGCAGGAAACAGCAGAGTTGGTGTCTGCAGAAAGCTGCCTGAATTCCAAGACACATTGGTTTCTTGGCTATGGAATTTTGGTTTTTATGAAAAAGCAGGCAATAAACAACTCAAAGACTGTGCTTAAAATACGCAGCTGTTATTATGGCTATCCCAAGACTAACCTTGAGAGTCCTTGCACTAAAACAATGACAATCCCCAGCAGAAGCAGTTCCAGAGCCTTTGGCTAAGCAGTGAGCAGTCAGTATTTCTGGATGACTACTTGCTACATTATAAAAATGTCAGCATAGTGGATATTTATTTTCAGAGCAAAACATTGTCATAAAGGATCACTCTTGACATCCAGGTGACTGTAGTTACATTGTAACTGCTTAGGTTTTTGCTAGAAAAGCATTAATAGTTCCTTTTCTTTGTCCTGAATCATCAGTGACAGGCAATTTTGGAAAAGGATTCCTACTTAGGGGACAGAAAGTGACAACTCCTGATTGCCAGCATGATCCATGTATCTTGCAAACTCTACAGTGAAAACAAATTTCAGTCTTCAGTAGCTGCACTTTTAAAATCCATAGGTTAGCTTATCGCTAAGACAGAAAGAGAGGAGATTTATCCATATTAAACTCTGAAATGTTGCACTGAACAGTAGGACATCCTCCATTAAAAGCAAATTGGAGAATTTTTGAGTGGGCAGCCGTGAGCTATGCAGAAACTGCTAATATTTGACAATGCATTTCCTGTAGCATTTACACGGCTATTGATCAATGTTAAGACTGCATCAAGAGGTTCTTTGATTATTTAAAATTAAGATTTTTTGGTAAATTAAGACAATTAGGGCTTTCTTCATAGATACTGACTTGCTAAGTTCATCTGTGTAACTGCTCTGAGGAGTAGTATTGTCTTTTGAAATGAGACTCTGCCATGCCTCAGGCTTTATTGACTTTTTTTTTCCATGCTGACTGGCTTAGTCTTTATGGTCTCTTCCTCTTTTGCCTTGTGCCTAATTGTCCAAGTTGCCCTGAACATAATCCTTTCTTGGTACCTTAGTGAGTGATACTTCACTTTCTCACTTTGTGCTGAGCGATACTACACTGAACCAAATATATCCACTGTTGACTTTGCCATGTCAGAGCCCTCATGATCAGAATATGTTGTGCTCCACAGCTGAGGCCTTTTACTTGGCTGGATTATCAGGACTCAGCAAAGAGAATTTTGCCCTCTGTTCATTCAGACTCAAATGCCTGAGGACATAACCAGCTCATTGGTTAAAAAACTTCCTACATCACAGCGGTACAGGCCGCAAACCACTTCAAGGGATGAGAGGAGTACTTCTTCAAATAATCTTGCACAGTGATGGAAACATCACAGGATTTATTATGTACGCTATCAAATGTTTTCCAGTTGGCAACACAGTTGATGGCACAGTTGAGTTTCGTAACACTCTGTAGTTCTTTTGTAAGGGTAGCATGAGACTTAATCTGAGTTAAAACCAACCAACACAAAATGATCTGGATCCTATAAAATACTCTCAGTAGCTGTCACTATCTGGTCAACACTTGGAGATCTAACCCTGTGTCACCAAAACATGGAAGTTCCCAGGGAGTCAGGTCTCTTTTATAGCAGCAGGTTTAAGAAATTAAGAGCATTTCTTCCCTGGCTGTATAGATAATTCCACGAGATACAGGAAGACCCTCAAGCAATTGCCCAGCTCTGTAACTGAATTCTGAATCACATCCTTCATCTACTTTTGATCCCAGATGTGGTACCATCCAGCAAAAAATGTCGCCTGCCATTTTATTTATTATAAATTCTGCAGTCTTAACAGAATATGAAAGGTTTCATCTCAGATAGGTAAAGCTGTCTCATGTTTTATCTTCAGCTGACACTCTCCTTAAAGATATAATAAACAGAAAAGCAGTATTTACTGACAGAAGTTGAAAATTACTTTGCTGGTATCCACAGTCATGTGTTAATCTAGCATAGGTAAAATCTGTCCCCTTTTCCCCATTTCCACTCTCTACAGGTTAGCCATAATAATTTCACTGCTTTTTAAGACCACAGTTGGTTTCATGTATCTGATCACCAGTTATTATCTTCTGCACAAACTCTTTTTTGATGCCCTATATTGCACTAGAGATGAAACAAAGGTCACAGGAGCAGTTCTGTGAAGACAGACAATAAATTTAGGTATTGCAGAAAGCGGTGCTCGTGGTTAGAAGACAGCTGTACAAGTGATTCTCATGGTCTGTGCTAAGGAGACAGGAGAGCCATAACTACAAGTCTTTCTCTAGAAGAAACACCATTCACTAACATAGGGAGAGAGACAGGATAACTTTAAGGGAATTTTTTTTTGACTCCCTTAAGATTACTATTTGTAGAACCACAGAAAGACCACAGAAAGAACTATGGTGTTTGAAATTAAGGAAAGAGCAAGCAAGAGTAACATAAGAAGCATATGGGACTGATCTGTAGGCTAGTCATGGTCAAAAGAAGTTGCCTACATAAGACACAGGACAGAAGGGACAGGGAAGGAGAGAGGGAGAAAGAGAGAGAGAGATACACTCTGACGAGAAGCCCTGAGATGCAAAACATTTGTATTCTGGATGGCCTATAGGACTCGTTAAGATGTTATAATCTGATGAGGAAGCTGAGAAATATATGCAGGACATTATTTTTTTTCTAGTTCTATAAATCTTTTATGCTTCTCACACTGAAAAATAATTGGATTCAGAACCTTCACGGCTCTCATTGCTTGTCTGCTTCTTCCATAATACATCTGAAGAAACAAATGTAACCTTCAAACACCCATGTGGGTAAGATAGATGAGGAAATGTGAGAAATGAGAAAAATGAGAATTTTATCTTGAAGTTCTACGAAACTTTGGTCTATGGATTACCAGTTCCATCCAAAAGCTATAGCCAAAGAGGACTTGTACCACAATGGTCAAGGTAAGAGGTTTCATGGTTGCCTTTTCCAAACACAAGCAGTTCAAGCCAGCACGTTCATCATGATGGCACTCAACCGCAATTACTTGTCATTGTCAGCTGGAGGAATCTCTCCCAGGACTGTACCACACAATTGTCTGTATCAGGAACAGGAAGAGGAAGATGATCCTTCCTCCCTGTTCAGCACTGGTGAGGTCACATCTGGACAATTGCATCCAGCTCTGGGCTTCAGAGTACAAAAAAGATAAAGACTTACAATAGCAAGTCCAGAAAAAGGTAGAAAACATGATTACAGGACTGGAGGAAAAGCTGAGACAGCTGGGACTATTAGGCCTAGAAAAGAGAAGGCTCAGGGGGCATCTTATCAACTGTGTAAATATCTAATCAGAGGGATGATGAGGGAGCCAGATAGTTCTCAGTATAGCCCAGGGACAGGACAAGAGCCATGGATACACGCTGAAATGCATAATTTTCCATCTGAACACCAGGAAACCCTTGTGACCTGGTGGCTTGTACCTATTATTTGCTATAGATGAGATATAAAACTTAATTCCCAGTCATGTGAGGGCTTGGTCAGACAATGGCACATGCACCCTTGTAACACTGACTGCCTGGAAACACTCAGGTTTGCAAATCTAGCATGACCAGCAGGGAAGAGCAATGCATCCAGCTCTGACCAGCTGCATGTACCTGTGGAAGGAGAATAGAAGGGAACATCTTGGAATGCTTGCTCCCAGTTTTTCTGCCTTTTGGTGCTTGGGACTTGATCGAAGTAATTTACTGCCCAGTGATAACTATTGTCCAGAAGTTAGACCCACAAAAATTAATAAATCCTCTTCAAGAAGTTACAATTTTATTTATTCCGTGTCATGAATGCCTAGCTTTACTACCCAAGATAATCAATTCCACAAGATGAGTACATTGCTGAGGTATAGCTGTTTCACACAAGTGTATTTTGAGACAAACACATAAAAAATTTGATTCAGAGCCTTCAATACTGAAGACATTAAATGAGTAGGACAGTAGTGCTGTTTGTTGCTCTTAATTATGAATTAATTATGAATGTATAATTAGAACTGAATGCAGCATTCTTCGTATTGGTTTTGTACTGAGCAGTATGACTAATCTAAGGCCATTGGGGTGGCTATGCTGTCTTGCAAACACTTTTTGATATCGTGATTGTGGAACCACGTGCTCCCCTCAATGCTTTACACATGCTGCTCCCACTGGATGGATGAGGGTGGTGATTCTGTCTATGCCCTGTCGAAGGGCAAGAGATCACCACTGAACAGTGACTAAGGAAGGGATAAAATATAAGAAAGAAGTGTAATAACATGTCATGCTACAGACCTCATCAGCAGGGGAAAGAAAAAGCATACACTGGCTACTTTTCTGAAAAAGAATATATTCAATGATTTCCCTCAAGCCTGTGAATGGATTTCCCAGACTAGAGCTACTCGTCCTCTGGACTATTCCAAATCTGTAAGTATTGAGCAAAGTAATGACAGTGACCTGCTGCTAAAACACCAATGTAGTTTATAACACAGATCAGTACCATTCTCCTCATTTAGCAGGATGGAAACAGGGGCAGAGGAAGTTGCCCAAGGTCTTCCAATATGCCAAGTGGTGGAGATAGAAATAGAAGCTATTCTTTCTGAATCCCAGCATCATGTTCACTCTATTGCACCTCAGAAAGAACCCCTCTAGATTTAGGAGAGATGAGCAAGTAGGAAACTTTAAAAAACTGAAAATAGCTATTAAACAAAAAAATTAGTGGCAGCAGAAGAAATTCTTCACTAAAGTCGATAACCAAACTGTCATTTCAGGTAAGGGAGACAGTAGATGGCAGTGTCCCCCAATACTTCCTAGGGAGACACAGCTCTCACACTCAACATCCCTGCTACAGAGCACAGACCCACACCCTGCCAGTGACAGATGCCACGCAGGACAGGCTTCACTCCCCCTGCAAGTTAAAGCCCGGCACTGTTTGGAAGAGCAGTGCTATGCAGGCTCTCAGCTCGTTTCTCCTCAGGAAAGCCTTGTAGCTCACTTTTCCTGTCTTGCAAGTCAAGCTACTATAACTGACATCTGACAGATGACAGTGGAAGACGATGACCATTCCTGGACTGAAGGAAACAGTGGTCAGTCAGCTCATCAAATATGTTCCATAGTAATAAATAATGACAGCTTTCCACTTCTGAAAGTCCTGACATCTGGCCTTCAGACATAAGGTATTAAAAAGCCAGGAAAAAGGTCCTAGGGCAGAACAGAGATCTGGCTTCAAATTAGGTTTTTCCACTGGCTTCCTGTGTCACAATGAACAAGACACTATGTCTCTCTGCATTCTGGTTCCTGTTGAAATGCAAAAATCTCTGCTTTGGGACATATACTAAACATTAAAAAAATTCTGCTCTTTCAATCAACGAAAGAATTCAGAGTAACTCCAATGACTCAAGGAATCAGACTTCTGTGACAGATATCTAAATATCTGTTGAAGTCTTCTCACAGGAAACTGTCAAGATTATTCCATTAATGTTTGTAAGACAAACACGATATAGAAGCCCTAAGTGAAATCTAGAAGAGAGATAAAGAAAATAAATATGGAAAGAATCAGAATTTTGTAATGGCTTTCTCAAAAACAGATGAAAACTGGGAACAGTTGTGGGGCAGGTACCTTTCAGATTTCTCTGAAAGAAGAGGAGCTCAACAAATTAACTTAAGGGAAAGGCCAAGAATTAATACATCTACTGCTTCCAGTGTAGTTGGATATTCTGTTCCCTTGTAAAAATCAGCATAACTCTGTCAACCAAAATATTGGTATATACAAACTGGTCACCTGACCTCTTCCTGAGCTTTGGTATTATCTTGGACTCTGAAGACTTTTATTTAGAGGACTTTACAGCAAAACAACTGGTATAGAACAGAGTGATGTGAACTTTGAACACCAACAATCAGACTAGAGCAGGACATAGACCTTACAACTGGCCCTGGGGTCAGGGTTAACGAATAATGCCAAAACAAGCCAACACGACAGGGTATGCCACCAGCATTTAAAATTAGCCTTAGCGAGTCATTCAGATATGTGCTAGAAGAGCAGATCCTAAAGTATCCACATTCTTAGTCTTCTTCCTCTAAAGCTCCAGAGTGATACTAAACTTTTAACTACAGCATCCCAGGTTTAGATATACAAAAAGAGATACAAAACAATAGTTTTAATTATATTCAGAACATACTGTGATGCATCCCATGGTAATGAAGGACAATACATACAAGGTTGAAGAGAGATGAGGTGGAGGGACAAGGACAGATACATAAATCAATTTTGATCACTAGCTAATTGCAAAGCTCTTTCCATTTCCAGCATTTCAAGAGGAAATTTCCCTGTAGTTACAACAGCACAAGGTGAGAAACTTCAAGACTTCCATAAGCAGGATGGGGGAAGATTCTCCCACAGAAACTGCCAAACTGCTGAGTTTGCAGCTTTGGTAAGTGGGAGGACCACCTCGCGTGGTGCATCTTGTTCACTAAGTAGTGCTGTCATTGTTGTGGGGAGAGGAGAGAAAAAAGAAAATAAAAGCCAGGCAGCTGCACCTGAAACTCCCTCACATGAGGATTTTAGAGTTCTTACATGGTCTGAACTGATTCTTCAGATGTTTCAACGGGTGAGGAAGATAGACTTCCCTTTGTGCTCACAAAGATTGGTTTCTATGATCTTTGCCAAATGCATTCAGTTGTTAATATATGGGCATCTCACATTTTGTGCAATTAGAAGTTTGCCTGGTTTGTGTGTCCAGAGCTAGAAGTTTCATGGACTAAACAACTACTCAATAAGAATTAGTGAAGGACATAGAAGAAGAGGTTCTTCAGCTGTTTAGGAAGAAAAGGAAGAATACTTGTATATGAATCCCTAATTTTAAGAGTCTGCATAGTATACAGGTACCTTCTAAAAAGGCACTTTGCCAGCAGCTGAACAAGGTATAAATGACAGAAGAAAGTTGTGTCATCAGAGAAACCTGAAAAAAGGTTATTAAATTACCTTTGTTTAATGCTTTTAGACCTTTAAAGGCATCATATCATAGCTATCCCACCTCTCAAAGCACTCTTCTTTCTTACAATCACAATACTATATAAGAACTCAAGAAGGCCTTTCCATGCTAGATTTAGTAAAAAGCTGTCTAGGCCAATCCTGCTTCTTTGCACCAGCCAGGCACACTGCAATACATCACTCCTCCTGGATCCTGATACATTCATCCTGAAATGTCCTGAACATAACTTTTGTTTGCCGTGGCTTTAGCATCAGCTTAATGAAAGAATAAACTTTTCTCAATGGCATCATCATCAGTACCTCAGGAAAGTGCTGGCAGGTGTTAAGCATCACAAATCTTACATAACTCCTCAAGATGAATTGCCAAGTAATGGCTTGGGCTGGGGTTCAAAAGTTGTTTCTGTTGGCACTTTCAGCTGTGCCACTGGTGTCACTAAAGATAGGGAAAGGATCCAGTTTTAAACACCTGACAGGTGTTGGCCAGGAATTTGAATAACAGAATTTACACACTTCCCAGACTCCTCAGTTCTCTTTAAAAAAACCAAGCCTCAGTTTCATCTTGATGTCACAGGAGCCAGTGACTTTGAAGATTATGAAATTGATGGGCCGTCTCTCTGAACACAGAGTGAAGCTTCGAAACAAACCACTGCTAGAAATCCTTGCCTCCTAGATGTGCCCATGCTTCCCTTTTCTCCCTGAGCCATCAGGAGAACACCTCGTCACTGTCCACTCTTGGAACCAGCGTATCCTTCCAAGTCCCCTTGAGCCAATGTCAAGCCCCAGCAGAGTAAGAGCAGCACACACAATGTGACCGCACAGGGCTGGGCTGTGCCCTGCAGCGCTGGTGTTTGCATCCAGCGTACCTTGCCATCAGACTCCGTGTCACATTCTGTCCCAGTCCCTGTGCAGGCATGCTTGTGTTTCATGTCACCTATAATAAAGAATAATTTTAAGAGGGATTGTCATATTCTGTAACAATTGCCACATGTATGCTCTTGCTGCTTGCTTTTACAGAAGCCTGAATTGAACAGGTCTATGCCAACAATTGATTATTTTTTAGTTCAGCAATCTAAGTAAATAAAAAATAAATATTAGGTTATACGCTTATTAACCAGGATCTAATTTTTTCTGCTTCAATTCCCTTGCTTCCTTCAACAACAAAAGTATCACAGAATCACAGAATAAAATGAGTTGGAAGGGACCACAAGGATCATTTAGTCCAACTCTTAAGCATCTGTCATACTAAGTATCTTAAGTATCTATCATCACGCTTCTTTCCCCCAAAAGATAATGCTCTAAAACAACTGACCTCTATACATTTCATGCTTTCCAGCTATCTTTGAAAGAGACACTACATTCTTTGCTTTACTATATGATGTGCCAGAAGATTCTGAAGAATGTAAATCACCATTTCAAACTACATTCCTCAAAATACATTAATAGAAAAATCAATTAACTAATTTGGTGATCTGCTACTACAGCATCTTTCATCTCATCCTTTGGTTCAGAAAGCGTTTAATCCTTGCTTGACTTGTCTTTTAAGGATCTTGTTCAAATACATGTTGAGAAAAATAGTTTGGAGGTTTACCCATCCTTTTTATCTATTTTCTGAACAAAATTTCAGGATTTGCATTAATCATTTTGCTTTACACTTTCAGCCCTAATTAGCAAACTAAGCTACTTTAATAAGGAAAGAGAAACTAATATTTGTAGTGCATAAGGTTCCAAAGGCCCCCCAAAAAATCAGTTTCATTTCCCATATGTTATGGTGAAGCTACTGGGAGAAGCTGCCATCTAGCCAAGGAGCCCACAGCCTTCACTGGCAGGAGAGAGTAGGACTGGAGAATGAGAACAGCATGAGAGGGACAGTTGGAAGGCTTTCTGCTAACTCCTGTTATGAGTGCATTCCACTACGAGTGAAATGCATGTGAAAGCATTCATTACATATATACATTACAATGTATATATACTGCAGTAACAGTGTGCATTACTGCAACAACAGCTGTGGCCCTGTGCAATGTAGAAGGAATAAGAGACCTCACTGTCATCCCTAGCTGACCCCTGGCTATCAACAGTAGTCTGGGACTACTCCTTGCAAAAGTATGTTACCCACTACATGAGTCACAGCAGTAGAAAAACCCTGACAGGAGTAATCTCCTACAAGGTTTTCCTACTCATCTAGAAATCTCAAGAAATGTGAATTCCAAAGTGTTCTATTCCAGGGGACCTATTAAAACTATATTAAGATAACGTTACAGACAGGATCCTCATGGTATGAAATACCCACCTCTCCCACAACTTTCTGATGACTAGCTTCTTTAAATCCGGGCAATGTCCAGGCTCTGGTGTTTCAGAACAAGAATTTTAACTTGATGGCTCGCCTGTTAACTTTGAAATCAAAGCTAAAGCTTGAAAAAAAATTTAAGCTTTTAGAAGAAGCTAATCTTTTCGAGTTTTTTTCCTTTTTGTTTGATAACCATTATATTCTGTTGAATAACCAGTGTATTTCCCAATGTAGCTGCAAGGAATTTCACAATAGCATTCATTCATTTAAAAAACAGGAGAGAGTCAAAGCTCTTCTGTCTTACATCACTTTCAATGAATGCTTTAGAGTGAAATGGCAATCATGAGACCTCCAGCCTACACAAGGAGGAAGTGGTTTTGCAGGCTTGCCAGATTAAAGAGTGACATCACATTATCTTCGTCAATGCTGATTCCAGCTCTTCGATAATCAGGCAAACATGGAAAGTGCTGTTCCTGTATCACATGGCCAGACATCACTTTCCATTCATTAGGGGAGTGAGCAGTGCCTGCCGCAGCAGAAGCCCTGCCTCCTCTACTGTAGGAAAATTGCACAAGCTAAGAAAATGTGACAGAAGGAGCACCCATCTCTACTCCTTGGCTGACCTATTCAAGATGCACATTCCAAAGCCACTTGCCATTTGTTTATATCACAAATCAGACAAAATTGAAACCCTGTCCTTGCACAGAAAAGACTGTTATGTGCCATCACTTTCAAACAAGTTTTGCAATTTTTGTGTGTAAGGGTGAAACTCTGAAAGATCTAGGTTTTCAAATTGCTTATGAAACATGGACTTAAACCACAACAGGAAACATTATTGTGTTGTAGTACCCATTTCTGAAAATGCTCTTACACAAACTGTAGCTGATGGACATGATCCCAATGACCAGGAATTCAAGAAGGGCACCATGAATTTTTGGTGACTTTTTCAGCAGTGTGCCAATAACTCCCAGACTTGTGCAGTGCTGTCAGGGTTACGCACTGAAACTTTGCTGAAATAAAAGATAACTTGGGTTCATAGCAGACACTTCAGAGAGTTTTCTGAGGTTATAAATTACATAATGCGTGGCTTCTGTTAACAGAAATTTGGGCTTAACCTGCAGCCTTTTTGAAGTGAAGAGGCAAGAAAGTCTTTCTATAGACACCTATATATAGGTCTAGCATATTACACAGCACAGCTGATACACGCTCCTGATCTGCCTGGAGAGGAAATTATCTGTCACATATGGTCTCAAAATTACGTTCATTGCTGTCCTTTAGCTGAGACTTAATGCTTCTTCTCTGCATATAACACTGAGATACTGTTATTCAACACTTCTCAACATAACTCCAAAAAAATGTGCAAGATCTTTTAAAGAAGAACGGATGTGGTCTGTGCCCCAGGGATACTCTGTGGTCTAAGGCATCCCCATCTCAGAGCCCTTACACCTCTCACATAAGTCAATGTCCCACATCAGAACCATGCAGAGCACCAGCAGCACAGACTCTAGCACAAGGCTTCCTACAGAGGCCAAGGGATGCATCCAGAGCACAGTACCAGACAATCACCAAGGTGAAGATGAGGCAATAGGCTTCTCTCTTCAGGTGCCTTGTGGACTTTTTCTTTATTTATTTCTACTCTTTGTTCTCAAAGGTTGGAAAATGAATTCCTCACTGTGCATCTGGACTGGGAGAAGAGGACAGGCATGGAAATAGTAAATGGAAAAACTTCAGCTGAGACAGGGCCTTGAGTGAGCATTAGGCTATGATGTCATTCCATCAACCCTGACCCACATTTTCTGCAGATTTATACTTGTCTGAGTTTTGAAATCAATTAGGCAAGAGATACAGATGAAGCTTTTCTCATGGCTGAAGCTTTTACAAAGTTCTTATTCTTGACCTTCTGGTGTCCAGAAGGAGATCAGCTCACCAAAGTCAACATCTTAATAAAAGCACAGATAACCTTGTTCTATTTTATGCAGCTTCATGATTTCTGTAGGGAACATCTCCTTAAGACCTCAACCTTTTGCTTGTCTAAGAAGCTATTGAAAGAGGAAAAGGGATGGAGAAAGGGGGCAAGCACACTATAGGACAGGTCCCAGGCCCAAAATATTTCCACTTCATATCAAAAGTTTCCTTGATTGCTAGATGACTCGCAATACAAACAAAACAAAACAAAACAAAAAAACCAAAACAAAAAAAAGCTAAACAAACAAACAAGCAAAACCCCTAAAGTGTTTTACTTTTTAAATGGCAGGATAAAAACACAGCTCATCTAAACTCAGTTTACCCTCACTGTTTACCCTCTGGGAACTCTGGGTAAGCTTTGAGGTGAAAGACACCAAATCTTATCAGACTAGAAGCAAGTTGTTCCCTGAAGTAAACTAAGTTCCCTTTTTCATTTGCACAGCTACGTCATAGGTGGTAGAGAAGGAAATCTCCCGAGCCTGTCAGACCCAAAAGTGGTATCACACGACAACGCCCACAAGGTTAAATAAGCACCGTTCTGATAAACCCTGGTCAAACAAAGGAAAGAATTACTGCTCCATTTTTGAACTGGAAGTCCCAATCAAGATTATAATCCCCAGATACCATGCCCCAAAAATAAAAATATAAAAAAAGAAAAAGTACACTAGTGTACATTGGAAAAAATCAAGCAAGGAGGTCTGCCATTGGTACTGTTATGTACACAGTCATACAGTTCATCTGAACTGAAGCACTCGACAAATGAGTGCATCTCCCTGGGAGTTTTCATTGCAAGCATGAAATTTCTCAGCTCTCAGAAGGCAATAAACAGTAAATCATTTAGATCAGGAAACCTGGACAGCAAACAGCAAGTGCACCTTGTAGCAGAAAATCACTTCCTCAAAATAGTGGCATTTGCACTAAATTTATAAAAATCCATTTTAGCCACTTCTCTTACTCTAGAATCTTGGGTTCATGATAAATGAAAATGCTTTGACCACAGACGTTTCCTAACTGAAAAGGAATCGGGAAGTGATGCCAGCTTCTTCTGTCATTCAAAGGTTTTGGTTAATAAGAGTCACATTAGATCCACTTGAAAAAATTTCGCTTGCAATCACGGGATATTGACTTATTGCTTGTGTTAATACTCCTTTTTTTGGAATGTAAAGGTCTAGCAGGAGAACTAAGCCATCATGCTATACACTACACATACTACTGTCATAAGTAGATTCCTTTCTGAAACACCTAGATTCAGTCAGACATTCAGGTAGAATATTGGTGTGGGAAAGACTGGGCTGTGCACCTTAGGAGAGGAGATAAGGATATGCATTTACATTAATTCATTTTGCACAGCCTAGGTCTGAGTGCAACTCCTCATGTAGGAGAACAGTCCATAGTGTGTACCCTGGGATCGCACATTATGGGCACCTCAGATGCCAGGTATGAACTCCTTTTGTATAAAACAAAGCAAAGTAAAATAAAAATATCGCAGAGAAAAAGTCAATCTTATTTTCTTGAGGCTATGTGAGTGTTACTCTAGATAGGTGCCTTTTGGAATAGTTAATAGTACACAATGCTTATAGTTCACAATGGCAAAGGACTTCTTGAGGCTGTCTTTTCTTAGTCCATACTGAAATCCTTCTCCTCAGCCCTGCCAACTTCAGAGTCTGTCAGACTCTACAGCCAGCATTCCAAGTAGAACCTATCCAGACCCAGCCTGAGGTTAAGTCAAGGAATATAATTGTCTGTTAGGGCAGTCCAGAAACTCAACCAGGATTGTTATGGACAACCTGGTTTTTGGGAGAACCACTTGGGATAGAGTTAAAACCAAAATCTGGTGTACTGTGCTAAAAAAACAGGGAAAAGAAAAAGAAAAAGAAAAAGAAAAAGAAAAAGAAAAAGAAAAGAAAAGAAAAGAAAAGAAAAGAAAAGAAAAGAAAAGAAAAGAAAAGAAAAGAAAAGAAAAGAAAAGAAAAGAAAAGAAAAGAAAAGAAAAGAAAAGAAAAGAAAAGAAAAGAAAAGAAAAGAAAAGAGTCCCTTTTCCAGAGAGAAATGAAAGCTCTTATTGGATCTTTCCTATGTTACCTGTGGTCAACAAACAGAAAATTCTCCTAAGAATCCCCGTCATAAAATTCTCTTAGCCTACTGTTCTACCTTCAGAAAGACAGACACCACTAAATTTTGCCTCACAGAACACATCCTACTGCTCTGACAACAGAAGTGATAGAGAATCTGAAACCATAAGTATCCATCAGGATCATAGAGCTGCAAGAAAAGAAAACATAACTAAGAACAGTAAACAAAGCTTAACAAGAGCTCTGTGTTTTTAATCACAAAAGTAGTTAGGAACTGAACCAGGTTTAATCCCCTCCCTTCTTCTGTATAAGGGTAGCAACGTTACTTGCTCTTAATGTTGGAACTACTCACAGAGGCAGGTAGAGCACTACAGTAGGACTTTGCTTCTCCTATGTTCCAGAAGAACAGTCTCAGTACACACCAGATTTATCATTTGCACAAGACCAGGAAAGTGAATGGAGAATGGTCACTTCCTTCACATGCTGCTCACAGCAACATCAAGATAGCAGTCCTACAGCACAGCCTCTAAATTAGCAGTTTGCAGTGGCTTTCCTTCAGGCACAGGCATAACTTTATTGCTGGGTTGAAAATATTTCCACTAAAAAAACCAAAGGGAAACCTCTGAGTTGTTACAGGAGCAGAAATACAAAAATACTTGTACATTGAGCACAACTAATTAAGAAATAAAGATCAAAGTTCCCAGCTAGAGTCAACTGCCTTCCAAAATAATCTTTGTAGCGGCCATGAAAACCACAGTAACCAATGGCCAAAGGCTCTTCTGCCTGACACGGAAGCCCACAAACAGAGGTGAGGGAAAGAGGGTGCAAAAGAAAGGATGTCACTCTCTACCAGTGGGATTTGCACACCAGGCTGCTGCCTGCTTCCTTACAAATCAGAACGTCTATTGCGAACTGGGAACAGATAGCTGCTATTAGAGGTTGGGTGCATCTGTTTGGTACAGTCCAGTTCCTTGGTGTGCGAGGCAATCCTCAAATGAAAATTCATTCAGGGACTGCTACCACTTATAGCAAGACAAATTCTATCCTTGATTCCACATATTTGAGAGGGAAATGTAGACAATGTTAAACAGCCTATCCATCCATTAATTACACATACAATAAATTATGAAAGACTGTGGGACTATGTATTTGGCCAAACAAGCAGTGATGGGACTAGAGGACACAAAAGTAACATCTGAAAAAGACCATGGGGTGTTTGTCAATCCTCCAACTTCTCTAACCAGAATGCAATGCTGAAGATGCCCCTACTTAGGGCCCAGAGCTCACAGTTGGAAAAATCCCTGCTTTTTTGGCAGGGACTGCAAAGAAAAGCAGCACTTGGATGCAAGACTAACCAGCATGAGAGTTAAACTTCTTTCCTACCCAGAACCAGCTCCTCTGGAACACCAAGCACCTTCTGAGTAATATCACTTCCACTTACTCTACAGAAGCCAGCCTTGTTCTCTGATGCAAGAGGACCTTGCTCTTAGCCAAGCGATGTTCTACCTCATACAGGGAAGAGCCTGCAGGAAAAGAGGAAGCATGGACTCTCCACCTCTCTCCTCTGCTCTACAATCCACAGAAAAGTATCTTCAAACATTTCTAGTTCCTTAAATGTGAGACTCCATCACTGAAGACACCCACTAGCAGAGTAAAATCGGATTTGCAATCAAAGAAAGCCACTCATATTTGGATGTGCATGGAAGTGAGAGGATGATGGAAGAGGAGTGACAGGAATCAGGCAGAGCTCTGTGTTGGTATTATGTCCTATTATTTAATGTTCATAGACTGTTTATTCAGTTTAGGCTTCTTCCATGGATGAGGTTTTTTGAGTTTTCAGTGACTGAAGTCATTAGATCTCTTTAATGCCACATTTGCTCAATTGCTGATCAGCTCCTTTCCTTGCTGTATTCTGGGAGGTCACACCAGATACACCAAAATGGGGTCATTATGCCATATGCTTATTTACTACGTGTATGTTAGACCTTTTGTGTGTTATTTTTTGCTTGTTATCCATCATTATATGTATTTATCTTCAAGTAGCATATGGAGCAGTATGATGGGGTATATATATGGAGTCAACAGATGGTGAGACTGTGTGTGATTAATATGTTCTCATAACTTTTTATTGTCTCTTTTTCTTATATGTTCTACTTCCAAAGTGTCATTACTTTTGTCATCTCTGTTCTCATTTCTTTATTTTTTTATGCTATTAAACAAAGACAAAAAAATTCAGTGTCTGGGTTTGAGATTTGTCTTTTTAGTGTATCAGGTGCTACCTTTATTGAGGTGTTTCACAGATTATTCAGGCCAACAGGGCCTATGTGTTCTGATCTCCTTGTAAAACACCAGACACAGAATTTCATCCCGCCACTTCTTGAGCTAAAGGACCGTTGTTCCCAGTTCCTTCAGGAACACCATCAATATTTTATTGTCTGTATTTCACATGGCAGTCATTCTGTAAAAACGATACAAAATCCTTTAGAAGATTAAACAACAATTCATGCTTTTAAATTGCAATTTAAATGCAGATAGAAGGGCGCACGTCGAGTTAGAACGAGTTTACCATCCACTGGAGGCATTGCAGAAACCTGGCTGAGATTTCCTTCAACACATGCATTGGGACACATGGCAGGGAAGCAATTGTGCACATGCTGGCCTGACCCCCCATGTGGCACCTCCCAGACACTCTGTTTCATTTTGCTCAAGTAGCACAATGGTTCCCATGGCACAGGAAGCAAAGGCATGTTTTCCTATCAAATGAGTAGTTTCCAATGTCTTTCACATTTCCCTTATCTTTACGGGTGGTCATGCTATCAAAGGTCTCAGTTTAGCTCTATTACCTTTCCCTCGAGCATATTACTTCAATAACATGGAAACTGTGTATCCAGCATTTGGTAAATTTACTCAATAATATCTATTGATTTTTATTGCCAGGTTAAAATGTTGCTTGAACCCACCTGCCTCCTCTCCCCTTAAGCTTCATGCATTCTGGAAACAAGGATAACAGTTTATCAAACTCTTCAGAAAAGGGCTTTTGCTCTTTTAGTAGCATGATTCGTTCAGGAAATGCACACGGCAATGAGTTCAAGCAAAAACTTTCATCTTTATCTATGAGTATACAAAGCTTCATGTCCTTACTTACCTTTTATTTCATTATTAGATGGAATGGAAACTGTGGCTTTCAGAAACTGCCGCTATAGATGAGATTATGGTGAAAAATCTAAGCACAGGATGATGAGAAAAACATACTTTCAGGTACTGAATAGGAAAGGGGCTGTAACTCTATGCACCTATGGTTTCCCTGAAAAATGATTGCAGGAAGGATTTTATGCTACAGCTTTCTCTAGATGCACCATGCCTGACACAATATTGTTTAATAGCAAACCACCAATCAGTAACAAAGGAGTAAGCAGCTTGCAGTGATATGCAGTCTGAAGTATATCATCAGCCTGATATTTTCTCATTCTGAAAATTACTACCAAAGTCATGGGGGATTTGCAGATATCAATAGCGTAGATTAGTGTAAAAACAAGACCTATTTTAATGTGAGGCTCTGAATATTACTATTATTTCATGAAGTTGATACTACACCTATTTGTAACAGGACAGATCACAGATAACACCAGTGACCCAAGTTGAACACTAACATGATTTCAAACAGTACCACAGTACAGATATCTCAATTACACCCTCTTCAGATCATATAAGGAACATATAAGGAAGAAACATATTAATTGGCTGTTTTACACAGACAGGGTGAACACAGACAGCAATCTTAGGTGACTATCAATGATTGTTAATACCATCAGTGATAATTAAGATTTAAACTCTGCCAGAGTTTATGGAGGGAAGGAATTACCTAAGGCATCAACAATTAGTTAGAGATCATTGAATGCTGGGGCTTTCATTTTGGAATGGTTTTGAAACGGCATTATGCTAGTATTGATCATGAACTCTTGTTATGTTTGACTGGTGAAGCAAGTGGAACTACACGTAGCTAGCTAAATGTGCAGGTGTGACACTGTGTGTTGCACAGAGGTTGACATTACCTAGCACTAGTCAGCTAAAGCTCAAATAACTGGTGAATCACACTGTCAGGCTTTGAGTGAAAACCAAACACCCACAAACTGAATGAGAGAAAGTGAAAAAGGAGACCAAAGATATGTCATCAGACTTGGTTCTCCTCATCTGTAACAAACTGATGACAAACAATTGCTATTTCTTCATCTTCATTGTAGACAAGGCCCTACTAAAATTGGAGGTAAATTTCACAGTAGATTTATAAATATGGAAGACAGTGTTAGAGGACCATGAAATCTGAGTGTATTAATTACTTATTAGCTGGCTGATTACTGTTCCTTCCTGGTAAATACAAAAAGACCAAAAAAAAAAAAAAAGAAAAAAACAAAGAACTAACCAGTGAAAATGAAGAAGGTTTTAAACCCCTTGTTTGATTCAACTGGCTTAAGATGATGAAAACATGCTTTGTAGAAATCCAGGGTATTGGTTACTTTCTTTGCTGACACCTCAGAAATATTAATATTTTGACTTCAGGACACATCCTTGTTGAAACAGATAAATGAAAATGAAGAAAGTACTCATTTTCAAGAATTTTATGAATGCTTTAACTGCTCAGGTTTTCCCAGACAGAGTCTTCTGTATGTTCCCAGTCAAGCAGGATTTGGAAATGGATCCAGATATATTGTGAATGTCCTTCAGCTTCTGGAGGGTCAGGTTATACAAGCACAGCATGTTTATATTGAAGGATGGGTAGCTGTCTCAGATGAAGAGGTGAAGAAAAGAGAAAGACCATATAAACTGTATAAATATGTGTTAATGCTGTGCTGAAAATATGCTGTGATGATAACAGATGTTACAGCTGTTACTTTTCATAAACATAATGTATAGGCAACAGCAAGAGCATGAGCTAGTGTGGCAGAATGCTGGATTAAACTTCCTTGGTAATAAATTGCATTTACACTGCTGTTTTCAAACTATTTGAGAATGCATGCTTTCATTGCTTATGTGCTCACTATAAATATTTTCCCTGTGAATAATTATGTGGCATCTTTTTGTTAAATAGCATCTGGTTACCTACACAAAAAGACTTGAACTCAGTATTTGAATTTCGTGTCTGGAATTTTACTCTGTCAGGTATCCCAACATATGCTTCAGCTGACACATCTCTTTCTGATGCTGCAGCAAATATCTAAATGGAAGTACAAAGAGAAATAATTATTGTACATGCTTCATGCTGGTACAGTATACATATAATAAACAATTTTAAGGGCAGAATGTGTGGCACTGATCAATGGGCTCCAGTTTTGAAGGCTTATTTACTGTCTATGAATGGCACACTTCTTTTTCTGGGACTGCATTTTCAACATTGCTTTCTATAAAGAGCTTTGTCTAACAACTACATTGCAGCAAAAACCGAAAAAAAAAATTACTTGAATTTCTCTTAGCTGTTGATTTTTCTTTAAAAAAAAAAAAAAATGCAATCTGCAATTAGAAGACTTCTCTTCTGTGCTGTCCATCGGTTTGATTAGGAACATGGTGCTGACAGAAAAAGAAGACATAGTTTGAGTAGGCTAGCAGAAAAATAAAAGAAAAAATAAGGATTGTTTTAATGCAGAAATCAACCTTGATTTTGCACCAGAGATATGTTGACAAAGAGGTACATGCACTGCACATTACAAGTTAATGAGACCACCCCTCTGATCTTTAATCAAACCCCAGCTAAGCCCTTCTCTACTCTTTTCCTTGATATCTGTACCAGCCTTCAAACTTGCAAACAGGGCTTTTTTCCCCCTTTGTAAATGCCCAATTTGATTATTTCTCCACATCAGTTAGTCTTTTCAGTTTCTTGTTGTTCAGGGTTTTAAACAGCCTCTGCTAAATACTTATGCATAAACTTTTTCAGATGGAATTGATTTCTGTTTCATGAATGCTTTATTTTTGCAGAGGAGCACAAATCATTGCTCATTCTTATTGCTGACAGCTGACAAGACTGAATTCCTGTCAATCAGTTCTGCACTCAAGATCAGGTAGGAAATTTCAGATTTCACTTCAGTACCATACACACACTAGAATATAGACTAATATTGTCTTTCCATAGACAAATCATTGAGAAATTATTGCTTTTAAGTGCTGGACAAAATTGCAGTCTTGCTTACACTGACGTAATACAAAAACAAAGAAGCTCTCTTAGAGATCACATGGTCCAGCCCAGGTTGCTTATGATCAGCTTATGACCCATTATAATTTCATGTCTTGACTCTGGCCTTCTTCTGGAGAAAGGAACGAGTCTTGTGGTTTCAGCTACAGAGAGGTTTTGGTTTGCAGCTTCTCACGGAAGGTCACCACCCTGCCTAGAGAGTGTACTTGAACCCACGGAGTGACGAGATCCACTTGCTGCCTCTCCTCAGTCTCACAAGCACTCCTGTCATTTCCTCTTCGGCCATACCTTGAGCAGTTTCTCTTCACCCTGAGCAGCACCTTTCTCCTCTGAATGCGTCCCGGTGTATTTGGAAACATATGTCCCCCTAAGTTTTGTGGGAGTTTTGCAGGAATAAAGCACTGCTCACCATCAGTAAGTAGGACAGACACTTAAAGTGCTAGCATGAACAGGTTATGAATTATGACAATGCACATTTGAAAAAAAACCAAAATGTTTGCACAGTACAAGCAGCTTCAAATGAGAAGATAAACACTGAATTGCAAAGGATATCTTGATTCCATTTGGAAGGACAGAAGTGTGGTGTTAAACAAGAAAATTAAAACATTTCCTCCTTTTATCTTGGCTTTTTACTGGCATGAGAACAGAGCCTTGCATTTTCTAGACACTACTAGGAAACACATTCATGATGGAACTCAAATATAGCTATTACCATATTTAAATATTTCCTCACTGTTTATTACTTACACGGTCAACTATAGCTGTTTCCAATTCAGTATGATTACGACATGCAGACGACAAAGCTTGAAGGGGAGGAGGGAACAACTTTTGTTCCTAAACAGCTTACCTCTTCAAAAAAGAACAATGTTTACTGAGATAAATGAAGAGAGGGTGGTTGTTTTAGATCACTATGACTAATGTTAAGAAACAGCTGGTAAGGAATATTAGGTAATCACATACACAGGCTGCACACTGGGAACATTACGCTAACATACCTACTATAATTTTATTCCTTTCCCCACGCATTTATTCAAAGCTGCAGCTGTGATACTGGCTTTTGAACACTAGAAACTATCAGGAAAAGCAGCATGAATCATCATCTTTTGCTTGTGTTATTTAACTTAGTCACTCAAGAGCAGTTCTTCCAAGAGAACAATAATAGAAAGAAAATTAGGTTTTTTGAGGGATTTGTGAAGACTGTTTCCTTTCGCTTTCCTTTTTCCTTTCCTTTTTCCTTCCCTTCTCTTCCCTTTTTTATTCTTTACTGAAGATAATCACTAGGTTCTTCAATTAATTCAGAGTTCCAGCCACCACACAAGTGGTGAGTAATACATTCAGATATATTTTGAAAAATCTCACCCTGGATCTCAGACATTAAGTGGGGTTCTGCAATGAAGTGTTTGCGACAGACCCCGTTTCCCTACTGTGAGATTGACCTAAATTTTCAAGGCAGGTTGTGCCTTTCAGATGGCAACACTTTTGTTCCATTGTTTCACAATAAACCAGTGACGAATGAGAGAGACACAGCAAGGTTTATTCTGTACTGATGGTGTGTTATCCTCACTGCTTCTGCTCCTGATCCCTTTAGAACAAATTCTGACAAAACAATTCCATCTCATGTCAAGATGTTTCTAGTGGCTTAGTGATTAAACACGCTATTGCTCATGAGGTCATCCATTTAACTTAGGCCACATGACAATTAACTTTATTTCCTACACAACTGAAGGCACCCCCACAGCCCTAAGCAAGCTCCTCTTTGCTCAGTGCTCACCAGCCTTCTGCTTTTGTCTGAAAACTGCCATTTCCTTGCAGTTTCATGCTTCTGTGAGCATGAGTAGGCCACAGAAGTCAACTCACTCAGAGAAGGGTCTCTACTGCTTCTGGGAAATGCAACTACACTCAAGTCCCATGAAGCCACCCTAAAGGCAGGAAGGTTCCTGGAAGATTGTGGTTCAGACATCAGGGTTAAGCGGACATGCCTACAGACACCAGCAGGAGCCATCCTAAGGACTGCTGAGTATTGTCAGAGAGGAGTAAGGAATTCACAGGACCAGCACTTGATGCCTCAGGTTATTTTGGATGCTCTGTGACAGTGAAACCACAGTTCAAGCTGTCCTTTCCTTCACTGTATGGCTAGTAGAGGCTCCTGTCCTAGGTTTTCCCAGTGCTTTATACAAACACACACATGCACAGGCAATATCTGGCCATGCTTTGGCATTTTATCAGTAGTCTTTCAAGCCTCCCTCATCCATATCTCATTTCCCTAGCTGAGAGTTTTCTGCTGGATCACAGGTTTGTTAATGCAAACCTACTGAGATCCTGGGAACAGCCTCGTGCCCTTGCCACAATAAGTTAGATGTGGGAAAGAAAGCCACAAGTAATAAATATGGAGTGTCTTACATAAAATAATTACAAGTTGGTGGAAATGGGCCTACCTCACATTTTCAGAGGAAGACACTGAACAGAGCAAGACTTTACTGCCACACAGCTGTGCATAGCCAAACAGGCCAAGATCTAGCCAGTGACCTCCCTCCAGTCTGAAACCTCCAGGATATGAGAAGGATCAGCATACTTACTCACCTGATGGCTCTAGTTTTCACCTTCTGGATCCTCTCCTTGGCATCCAAAAGATGGAATCAGTTTTTGTCCCCACAGGATTTAAGACTGGTGCCTCACAGTTGAAATAAATTATCTCCCAGAACTTATTCCTGAAGCTCAAGTTCTCCACTACACCATGTAACACAAGTACTCAGTAGAGTGAAGTAAGCCAAAAACAAGTCAGACTTATCGACAAAGATCATTAAGATTCCACCACCACTTACTTCATACCATAGTAAATATATGTATCTATAAAAGAACAAGGCCTTTCTCCTTTTCACCATCCTTCTACCAGAGTCTTCCTTTTCAGTTCTTTTAGACCTATACGGGGAATTTCCAATCAGATCACATCCTTCTCCTGAAACAGGGAGTGCTCCCAAACCACCCTATTTTTTCTAACCCAATCTGCCCATTAGAGCATTTTATCTGACTCCAGTTTTTTCCTTCCTGTGTTTCCCCATTTATGTGCACCTTATTTTCTATCTCTGATAATTTTCTTTTAACCGATACATTCAGTTCAAAGACGAGACAGTCAGAATGGTTTGTTCTAAGCTTCAGAAAATCCTTGACTCAAAGGTTTTATATTTCAATCATTAACCATCAAAATTCAGGAGCTAACGATTGTCCTTCATCGGAAGGGATGTGACATAGTCTCCCCTACAAAAATGAATGCACATGGGTAAAAAAAGCATTTATGAAACAAAAGTATGTATAGCCAGAGTAAAAACAGGGCCTGATAACACCAACCAAACTCAAGCAGAAGTTTGTCAGATTATGCAGGTCAGTGTGGTAGGAATGTTCAAGAACACCCTGTATCTATTTTAAGAAATTCATACTCTGAAGTGTGCCAGTGGTACAGGAGAAGGCAGAAGTGGTTTCCAGCTGGCCCTGCTCACTACCAGGCTCTCCCTTGAGTCTACCTCTTCCAAAATGAGTGGCAGACAAACTCTGGAAGATTTATTTAGCGGAGCCAAAAATATCACTGTAGCTTGTTGAATGCCTCTTTTCTGCACCTCCCTGCCACAGATTGTTACCCTGATAGAGCAGGCAGTGGTAGAGTACATGGGTCTGCCTGTCAGTCCACTATGTAACATAGTTTTATAAATTGTTTTAGAGGTGGGCTTAATGTGGAAATACCAGATAGTGACCTGGGGCAGCCAAGGAACTGATGTGAATCCTGCTTTGCTACCTTTGCAGCAGAAGGAATAACCCCTGGGAAGTGCTGCAGCTGGGGACTAGCCATCTCTTAAACCTCCACAGTTAAATCCACTGGAGATAGCTCCTGAACACCAAGCTGGCAGCTCCAAATATTCTCTGGCACTGCTTCCATTTGTTGACCAGTGGATTCCTCTAGGATGGAAATGTGTAAACCAGTTTGTAGCTCTCCCTTCTTGCCAGCAAAACCTGCTCCTGCATAAATCATTACGGAGCCTTACGGAGACACTGATCTCCAAAAGAGAAAATGTTTTCTCTCAAGAAGCAGTATTCCATCAGTCTACTGGGACATGATTTGAGAGCTCACAGAGGATAAGCACAATATTCCCGAGTTCACTGCTCTTCCGAGTTGCCTCCCACCATCCTACAAGCCATTACAGTCTGTCACAACAGTAACAGAATAAGACAGGAGGAGGGAGATTTCCTCCACAAAACTGTCAAGTTCTTTAACTTAGTGAAATTTTGAGAAGTTCTATAATTGGTTTTAAAATGTTGCAGGGAGGGAAAACTACAAACTTTGTTAAAATTAAATCAATCAAATCAAAAGTCACATTAAACTTTTTTTTTTAATAAATTTCAGCAAGTTTTTACCAGAGATAGCAGATCCCTACATGCTGAAAGTTTGTAAATTTTCCACATGTCTAGGCATATCAGCAAGTATAGTCAATGTGGGTGCAGGTAAATAGTAGTATCTTCAAAGTCTTGAAAATGTTTCTGTTAGCCAGCAAGGCTGTAAACACTTGATTGTAAATAGCATTTATGAACCAACAGGTGACTGCAGACAGGGGTGTCTGTTAAATGCAAACTGGGTCAATTGGAGGGGAAAAAAAATCATTCTTCTCCATCCACAGAGGAGAAATTTTCAAATTGTCTGTCTCAAACTATGAATCTTGTTATGCTGTCTAGTTTTGAGTAAACCAGAGCAGAAATATCTCTGGCAATATTAACTACTTGAGATCACAAAGGCAGTTTCTGCCTACCTTTGCCTTGCTGCCACCAAACCTCCAGCTTCCCTCCCAAAAGTTTAGCTGTGTCTGCCAGGACAGTGTTGCCATGTTACAAACAAGAGCTTCACCCAGCTGCACCCCATCTTTACCATCATTTCCAGACAGGTGCCTTGTTAGCAGTGAGATTTTCAAAGGGCAAGTTAATACACAGCTGATAGTCATAAAACATACACAGAGTTTGCTATGAAATTAAAAATGAAAAGACCTCTCTATTCAAAAATACCATCTGGACAGGTGCATAGTTCATCAGGAGTTATAAAGCGCATGTTTATGGACATCTGCTACCATTATACTTCCCCATGCAAAAGACATGATCATTCACAAAGCAAAAATCAAAACAATGCTCAAGAAGAAATCTCTTACAGTTACTCATGATAATCGGGAGTGTCCCCTAGTGAAGGGGTGACTCTCTATTACTTGTCCCCCACCAGACTAGCTCAGTTTGTTGGGACCATTGGTTCTTAAACTGCCTTTTGACTTGTTGGCAGGACAACACAGGGATGGCTAAATTTGCCCAGGTTGCAAATTACAAAACGTTTTATTTGCATCTACTCTACTGATTCTTGCAATGGCTTCTGAGATCACACTTAACACTAAACTAGGTCAAAGAAAAAAACAAATAGATTCATTCTAGCAATGCAAAGGTGATTCTTCTACTCATATTTTGCTAAGTCTCACTCCTATCAGAAGTATTTGCAGGGCTCTTTTGATGAATAAATGCTTTCCAAACATGGCATATTAATGAACCTTCTTAGTTTTGAGAGAACTATATTTAGCCAAACTGAGGAACAGATAGTGATCAGAGGTCCTTCCCACTACTAAATATAGTTCCTGAAGTTCATTCTACAGCACCATTAAGAAGCAGACTCAAAAGCCACTACTGGTTTTCATTGCACAAGGTTTACACTGGCACCTTTGGATGTTGGCAGGAAGTCATTAGGAGGATTCCAGTGCCCTCAGGCCGGGGACAGGCATAGTCACAGTGATACCAGGATGCCTGATCTGGCTCAGGTGTTCCCTGGCAGGCTGAGGAAAGTCTGCTGCTTGCCCTGGTCCTCCTTATTAGAGAAGCAGGTTTATTGCATGTGCTATGGTCAGGACAAGAAGTTTGGTTTATTGCCCTAGTTTAGTCCACAGTGATAAAGTACAAGACTTCCCAACCCGTACACCCAGACAGCACTAATCACAGCTTGCTACCTATAATATTCCCTTTTTTCCTTCTCACTCTCCTTTGTTTCACCATTCTCATTCTCTCCCAGATAAACTCCTACTTAACTATTTTTCCCACAGGTCCCAATATTGTTACATAAATAGCTTGATACTCTAAGCCAGGTGCTTCTTCCATTCCTGATGGCATCGGCTGCAATTTTTGCCAGCTTCTTTCTTTATTGTATTATGTTCAAGAATTTCTAATTTGAAGTCCAATAATCTCTCTCCTCTTAGACTAAATTCAGGCCAGGACCTAGTCAGTTTCTTACCAAGCCAGCTAAACCTAATTTGTCTCCCTGGAGCAATATCAATTTTACAAAAAAAAAATTAAAAAAAAAACAAACAACAAACAAAAAAACAACAAAACAAACAAACAAACAAAAAAAAACCCCACCACAATCTTATGTTGCACAAATCTCATCAATAATAATAGATTTAAATAGCATTATCTTCTATTTTTAGTGATTCCTTGATAGCAAAAAATGATCCTACAAAGAATACTCTTAGAAGCACACTTGCATTTGTACACAATTTCTATCCACTTCTGTCTCTGACTGAATGCTTCTCAATGGAAGCCACTCAGTCCTGTCTTGTTTTAAAATTGAACAGCTAGAATCTGTGATCAACCACTGTGGAAAGGCCCAGCACAAAGGAAATGGATGGCCTAGAAGAAAGGAACATCTTTTCTGCAACAAACTTACGGTAATTTCTATAGCAACATCACAGGCACAAACCTTGCCATTACAATGAGCTTCCTGGTTCTTCTAGGTGTAACTTTTCCCCAGGATAACATTATTCCTTGTTTGAAGCAACACAGAAAGATAAAGTGATTTTCCAGGCAACACCAGAAGATCATCACCAGAGCAGAAGTCAACTCAAGCCTATGTGCGTAATTACGTTCAGTCTGATATAATAGTCCCATTCCCTGGGACTGGTATTCCCTGGAACTGGTATCCTTCTTTGTAGGATTACTGTCCCAAGCACCCTGGAAAGTTCCGGCTTCTAGTAGAATTTAAAGCACAAGTTTTTGAGTGCCAGTCAAACAGAGCACCTTATGTGAAGCCAATACAGTCACCAACAAAGCACTTGATTTAGGTGCTCATCAATTGCACATATTTGTGGTTTTCTGCTGTGTGGGAAGCACGAATTCAAAGCTGGTCATGTCCCTTTCTTCCTCTCATGTGATTTTGTGTGGATTCCTTAGCTGTAACCCGTAGTGCAATCTGAGACATGTATTTATTGTGGTCTATTGCTTTATTAACTCATTAATACTAATACGGGAAAAAAACCCAACAACAAGTAAACAAAAGATGTCTCTCTCCCAGTCAGAGAAGTATGTGCAAAGGTTTTTTGTGCAGTTGTCATAGTTTAGCATGGTTTAGCATGGTTCAGCATGGTTAACACCATGGAAGGCTACTGTAGAAATTCTTCTTGCAATGCCAAATAGCCAGTGATCCTCTGGAACTAATGACATCTCAGACATCTAAGTGCCAGACAAGGCACTTACAGTCTTACATCACACCAGTCCAACTTGTAACAGAGATACATAACCCTTAGTGTCCAGAAATAGGTGGTTTTGGTGCTTCAGCTAACTAAGATGGCATTTTGTAAAATAGCATGAAATAATATGGTAAGGTTCAGGCTGATGTTCAATTTGTTGAAAAAGTATTAAACCTACGATTCACTAGACCACAGCCCTTGCCTTCACCCTTTGCCATGAGGGACTAAGAAGGGGGAGCCATCACTCCTCAGAGCAACACAACCCTGATATGGACAGCTTGAATGACAGTTTCCCAAAGTAGGGCTGAAAAACGTCTTCATGCCTAAAGCCTTCCCTTTACTTACAGGATGATTTTTATCTTTAATGCAGTTTCCCATTACAGCAAAAAACAGACTACATGCAATGGCTGATAGTCCATTATTTGTGCAGTCAGCAAACATCAGCTATTAGAAAAAAAAAGGACCAGTGCTATTTTCAGGCCTACCAATAGGGTTATTACGGGACAAAAACCAACATCATTACTGCAGTCTAGACAGCAGTGACTAGGCTTTAATTGGACTAAAGAAGTTGGATTTGAGTACTATAGTTCTAGAAGATGATTATGAAAAGAATCCCCCCAAAATAAGCCAAAGAACAATCCAGTAGAAAATACAATGTACAAAGCTTATCTAGATATATTCAGTTGTTCTCCCTGTACACCTGTATGAAGACTCTGCACATGTCAATATAACAAAGACAGAACAAAGAAATGCAATTTGTTTATGAGTAGAAGCTTTATAAAGAGCAAAAATGTAACATAACAAGCTTGAAAGTACTGTCACTTAATATGGATACCTATATACAAGGTGCAGCTTAAAAAGATGAGTTTTGTTATGATTTAAGGGCAGACCTGCAGTGCAGTTACCAGAGATGCATATGGGATGCCATACTCTTGACAACATAGCTTTTAATTGCCGCAGAAATTGGCTCATCATCTTTCATGAGTGAAAACATAATAGAGAAGGGAAATATTACTTCCATTCCAATTTGCTCTCATTCAGTATTCCTGTTGCCTTCACTGTTATACTATCATATTAAATCTATTAAGATATATCCACTAGTGAATATCCTTTTATATATGTAAGTTCCTAAGATATTTTTTTAATCAATTTGCACATCCTTTCACTTGTTCAATTGAAGTTAACATTAATATATAGCTTGGACTTAACAGAAGCAATATTTTTAAAATTTCCATACCATTTCTTTTTAAAAGGAAAATATTCTCCAGAGTGTACACTGAAGTCAGCAGAGGATTTATTAAAGTCAACGAATTTAGAAAAACAGAGAGAACAAGAGCTTAAGGATAGAGCCATGGACAATTTCCTTACACAAGGCTTGTGCCACAGGTGTATTATTGACATGCTTGCCCTACACAATATTCTTCAGCCAAAGGTTCCTTATCCAGACTTGGAAGCTCAGCCTGCCTCAAATATCTGTGATTTCCTGAAAGGACAATGCTTTCTCAGAGGGAGCAACTGGCTCAGTTTAAATTTCGTTTTGTTTGTTGTGGCTTTCATACAAATTCTGGTATTTGAGAGATGAATGAAATGCTTGGTGTTTTTTCTGCTTTGATGTGAAGTGTGTTTAAGAATTAGACTGTGATGCATGAATCAGTTGTCAATTCTTTTCCTAGATTACCCTTCAGAGGAAGTATGACATCATTAATTTCAGCACAGAGACAAGCAGGTTGTTATGATTTTTAAGTGTGTCATTAAAAAAAGCTTTTAAGTAGTTATTTAGTCATTGAAAGCATCACTCCCATCCCATCATCCTTAAAGAAATTAGAAATTGCAATTAAGCAATCTTTGCCTAACATAGAAAACGAATTTCTAACAGTGAGGAAACTTTTCAAGACCCCTTCAACAGCATAGGTAACACATTTATCTTAAAATTGATGACAGAGATAATATTTTTGTGGAGTTGTGCTTCAGTAGTTCCAAATATTCAAGGATGATGAAATATCCCCTGCTCCTTTGGAACTCCTTTGGCCATTGAAGAAAGATTACTATAAAGATGATTGCACTTTTCTTTTAATCTGACTAATAACTTATGCACAGCATACTTTGCTGTGCAAGGGGATCAGGAATCTACCACTGTTTCTGCAAAGTCAGTGTTAGATTTATGAGTAGAAATATGTTTTCAAAAGACAGATAATTTTAATGCACTGTACTTTTCCCATTTGCAATTATTCCTAATACAGGTCCTTCTTTTGCTTCTTTTGTAATTAATCAATGGACAGAGGTTGGTTGCCCTTTCGAAGTTGTGTTAATGAACAGTTAGCAGACACAATGATATATTCACAATTTCGGATTGTGTCCAAAAAAACCGCACATACCTTTTATAACTGTTTAATTTTTTTCCTCATCTGAAAGAAAAAACATTATTATCAAGTACACAGCGTTCTAGTTCTACCAAGAAGTATTACCTTACTTGTGGATAAATCTTGGAAGAGAGCACATTTCAAATTTTTTGTGAAATTCACATATGAATGGCTCTATACAGTACCAGTATTTCTTCAGGAAAAGTTCCACACTGAAAATGTTTAATTGACAGCATATGTTTTAGCACCACTCTGCAAATGTTTGATTCATGTGACAAACTAATGAAATAAGGAATCTCTTTTCAAGGACAGTAAAGATGGCCATCTTCCCCAAAAGGGGAACTATTCTCAGGAAGTTTGACATTTGGTCTTCATATAGTCTGCATATCTAATACAAGTTAAAAAAAAAGACAAAAAAACCCAGATTCATATTTCATTAATAAACCTCTCAATTAAACCTGCCCTGTCCTGATGCAGTCTACATGTGGTTAGAAAAATGAAAGTTAGAAGCAGCTTCTGAAAATCACTTTTTCAGATGAGCCAAGGACTAAACTTCCAATTGGATAGGAACTGTGAGGCAGATTTGCTTAAAGTTTGCAGGAAGAACTTCCCTTGCCCCTAAAAAAATGGAAAGACTTTCAAGTGAAAAGCCAAGTTCTAGTAAAATGCAAACAAGAAGAGTTAACTTTTTATAATGGATATAAATAAAGTAATTAGGTAAGACAGAAATGAAATTTTAAAATGGTTTGCAAAAGAAGGTCCTCTGATTATCTTATTCTCTTGAAGTACATCCTTTGTTTTAGGCTTTTTGGCATCCTAACAATCTATTTTCTTGAGGTTGGAGCTCAACTCTATGCAATGCCCTCCTGATCCTGAGAATCATTCAGGCCTAGCTGTGTGTTTGCTCCCTGCTCTCCTTAGCCATTTCCTTGCTCCTTGGATGGCCGTCAGTATCAGACATCTCTCCTCTGCCAAACCAACATGTATAAAAGCTTTTTTCTCCTCCTACCCCCTGAAGATGATCTCCAGGAGTGACTTGCCCCTTTCTCCACAGGTCTCCACTTGAATCCACAACTGTCTTTTTGTAACGGACCAAAAAAGTATAGTTGCAGAGAAAAAATAAAACACCATCCATCACTGAGCTTCAGCCTAACTTCCACTGGTATTTCACTGCATAAAATTGATTGTTTTCAAGCACAAAACTAATCCACTAACCCATGTTGATAAAACAGATTCAGTGCCAAGACAGTGAAAAAGACTGTCTCTATGAGGCCTTTCAAACCTGCGCGTTCAAGGAAATACTGCTGACTGTGAAGCACTGCTGACTGCCCACTGGCACAGTACAGAAAGTATGAGAGGAAAGGGCTTTGCAAGAAAAAACTTTCTGAAGCAGGGCTTTGGTCCACATTTTCAGGCTATTTTCCTTATTTGTTACAGTGCCCTTGGTTTGAAGATTTACAAATGCTTACAAGTGAGTATATTTTGATTTTCCACGGTTGACATCATATTATTCCCTCCAAAACATGCCAAGACAAGGACTAACATGTCTAGTCCATTAAACATACAACAGAACATTTATTATTTCCTAAAGTTTAATACAAATTTCTCAACATCACCAGGGGGAAGGAAGTATCATAAAACCAGAAAACAATACCAGGAGATATAACTAAGCCCTCAAGTTTTGCATTCTTCTGAGCACAGATAAAATCTTAACTTTGCAGAAAAGGGAACAAAGTTGTGGAGATTTTTCACTGATCCAATCCCATCTTTCTCTATGAAGTTGCAAGATGAATTGAGAATTAAAATACACTGCTAATAGAAAGGGGGGGGGACTGTTGTTTCACTCTTCTCCTCCCTTTAGCCTTGTCTCCAGCTGCAGAAGCATTTGATCACACAGAAAAGACAATGATCCTATTCTTCCACAAACATAATCGCAATTAACAGGAGAGTAAAACAGCAGAAAACTTTGATAATCCCCTTCTATCTATCGGATAAATCAAAGTTCCCAAACTTCTCTGGAGCACTGAACCACTCCTGGAATCTTGTGGACCATCCATGTGGGACTTGTCACATGCTGGGGAGTTAGCAGTCATGTGAGGTCACACAGCAAGGAAGAAACACTTCAGCAGAAGATCCTGATGGCAGACCACAACATCCACCATACGGCACTGGTTAGTTCATAAACATTGTATTTCCATGCAGTTCTGCAGATCTGCTCCAGGATACTTATCACAGCCTTCCAAACCACCAGAGTATTAGAGGTGAAGTATTAAACACCACCAAATTTCTATCCACTGCATTTCATAAGTAATATCATACAGTGGACCTGTAAATGTGCTGTATATAATACCTAGCAATGACAGTGAGAACCAGGACTCATACCTGAGCATCATCCCAAATTTTGCCACAGACACCTGCATCAGCAATCACTTAGCTTACCTATGCAACATTTTCTTTGGAAAAATAGGCAGGACTGCATGGTATCTTCGTCATTTACCTATTTGTCCCACTATGAGTGGAGGAGACGTTTTATTTTTCCAAGGCTATTGAGATGCAAGAGGCCTATAAAAGAAATAACAGAAATAATATCTCACAGAAGTATTCAAAATCATAATATACAGTGAAGTACTTTTAAGAGTGTGAATCTAAGTCATTGCAGCAATCCAAATATACAACGAGGACTATCCTTATGTAATATCAGTCTAGTTGGATACAATTCTTACATTATTTGTGGTTGCTGATGACTTTCCTAAATTAATGTTTTACTCTTGCTATGTTGAGATCTCATAATTATTTCCCTTACTCCAGCATAACTGAGAGAACAGGTGATTTCTAATGCTTGCTAAGAAGCAAGAAAGAATTTAAGGGTGGAAAATGGTGCAGCTGTACCACTAAAATCAGAATACTACAAAGCAGAGTATTTCCTAACATTTCAATCACTAAGTAACCTTTCTGTCCCATCCTGGATGGATTTAATTAAAGTTCTTTCTTATAAGTGTAGCTTCCAGGTTGGGCCACTGCAAGAACAGCTTTGCCATTTTTAGCTGATGCCTGACTTGCTTCAGTGAGTTCAAAGTGCATCAGCCCAACTCTTTCAGCCACACCAGTCACTCAGAACCCAACACAGTGACTGTCAGGTCATGAATGAAAATACTCTGCTTTTCCTTTCAGAACCCTCCATGGGCTCTAGGTTCTCACCCAAAGGAAAAAGATTTGCCACTGAAATTTTCTCAAAGAGTGAAATTTACAACTTCAGTAGTGACCTAAAGCATCCTGGCAAGCCAAGGGAAAGATCTAGACTGACTTTTCTGAAGGACGCCTTGAGAAGTCTCCGTCCCTACAGAACCACAAGGGGGACACCAGGCATGCAGCCAAGGATGCCCAGGGGCTTAGAGTGGCCTAAGGCAGCCTGCTGGCACATCAGGCACAACCAGGGTGGCCAGCTGTAGATTGCCTGCAAGACAGCATTGTGTTCGGAGGGCAGCAACCTCACAGCCACCTGCCAAAAGCCAAGCAGGGCAGTGCTTCTCCAGTGACTGTGTCTTTAGAGGGATTCCTCTAGCAGAAATGCCAGATGACTGGGAGTCCCTGTGGCTTCAAGCTGGAAGCCAAAGCCCCCTTTCTGTCATGCCCTTTGCCCTACCAAAGTCAAATATTATTTTTAAAAAACATGAATGTTCTGTACCTGTAATATAAAATTATCTACATTGCCTGTAGCACTGGAATAACTCACAAACCTATGGGGGAAATATGTAAAAACAACCCTAATATTTTAGTTATCCCTTGTACTTCACAGTAAATCAGTATAATCTGTCTTTTATTAGGTTACTGGATGCTGTGGCAAAAAAAAAAAAAAAAACATATTTGGCTTTTAAGCACTTTGAAGTGAGTACTTTGAAGCCTCAGTAAGTGATAATCAAGAAAAATGGCTCTAACAACTTATGATAAATCTTCTCTGTATATTTAAGTAGGATTACTCGTGAAGCCTCAGAAATTAAAATGATTATATATAGCCTTACTTAAGACTTGAGTTTAATAAAGCATATGATATTGGTTTTCAAAATCCTGTCTTCTGAAGCTAAGGAAGCTATAGCAGTGCCAGTCAAATGAGCTGTTCTGTGAGTAGTAGAACTAATGGAAAATGGTCCCCTTCAACTCATAAACAAAGCAAGAGAGCATGTGCAATGTGGACAGTCCAAAGTTAGACTTTGCCCATTGATGCCTAGTAAAATATGGAGTGTTTGCTTTCTGCCTACCCTTTCCTCAGCAGCACACAAATCTGAGTCTCTTTCCTCCATGCAACCTCTAATTCTTCACATGACTTAAAGGAAAGATAGTGGTGCCAAAGGGGCAGATGGACAGACAATGCCACAGCATAAGTCTCTTCCAAAAACCTTGAAATCAAACTTAAAAATAACTTCTTTTAAGCAGTGATTCACCTAGAATTACTAAGTGAAGTTTGAATATTTTAAAAATAATTACGATTTTTACCGTGGTGTCATTCCAGAATTTCTTGTTTGGTTATTAAAAAAAAATTTCAAAAACTCGTGGAATCTCAAACCTCTTGGCAGATATAAGAATTTTGCTATAAACCTCAGCATCTTATTTGTCTTGTAAAATCCCACTATTTAGCAAGAACAAATCATTTCGTTTCAACATTTCTCCATCTTTGGGTACAAGAGCCATCTTTCTGATTATCACTATTAGACTATGGAACCCAGGTACTCCTGTATAAATATTTCCAAACTGCCAGATAATAATTGTCAAGTGATTTAACATTTCTTGAAAAGTAAAAAAAGAATGAGGGAATGAGCATAAGAAGGCAAGGAGACTATGAATCCTAGGTAATAAATAATTTCATTATTTGATATTTGGGGAATTGCAAGTTTACTGAAGTTTGCAAGAAACAAAGAAGCAATTGTTTTGCAAGTGTACATCTTTCCAAGTATTCTCAAAGTTTTTTCACACAAGACAGGGAATATTTTTAGGTTTTCTGCCTGTCAAGCTTACACATCATAGACAAATATTATCTTTATTACAGCAGTTTTGCATCTAAGAAAAACTGTTCTTGAAGATTAGATAAAGTATGTATATAAAAAAGCTGAATTGGATGCCTAATGCTCACAGTTAATTGCTTTGTTTTTTAATACTTCTCATTTATCAATGGCATGTTTCCTTTCCATTCTTTAGAACTGGTACCAGAGCCTGGAGTTATGATAAATACCTATCAAAACTACTGATCAAAAGAAGCCTATCTGTAACTTTCCAGACAACTGATCCTCCTATTAAAATATGCTGGGGAAAATCTTTTTGAGTAGCACATAAAAATAACACTTAAAAATTACCACAGTGAAACTAACACAATGCAGACATTCCCTTTGGGTAATCAATCCACCTCATTTAAGAATTTATTTTGCTTTTTTCCAAATCTTTGCATTCAAAAGGTAGCAATTTAATCTTTTTTTTTTTTTTTTAAACTGAGCCCAATTATAAATATCTGTAATACGTGCTTTTTGACTAGAAGCTTTTATTTCAGGTATTCCATGACAGAATTTTCAAAAAGGAAGCACTTCAGTTCAGCATGTATCAGACAACTGTGGTTGTTCACAAGGAGTTTTTTGATGCAGCATGTTTAATCAGAACAGCAACTATTACATTCCACACCCCAGGCTTCAAGCTCTGACTGGATTACCAAATATATTCGAAAATGTCTTACTGCAAATAATGCCAGCCACAACATCCAAGCAATCAATCTGAAGAGAGCTTGAATACATCTCAGCACTGGGCATTTTTAGAGGCTTCTGAGTGGCCAACATGGATCTCTTTTCTGAAGAAGCTTCTCTCGGCTCAGGGAGAAAGAGATGACAGCACGTGCATGTAACTGTAGACAGGAGAGGGCTTTTGCAGACAGACCTTCCCTCAGCCTGGCAGCAAGAAAAGCAGTTGCTGCAACATCATCAGCCCATTCACTGACTTTCAGCAGACTGGAGGAGGGTTGAAAGAAAATAGACTTGCTTAACACAAGGATTCCTTCACTAGGACAGGATAAAAATGGAAGTGTTTCTGTGCAAATATTTTCGGAATATTCATCAACTTGAATTTCAATGGTAGGACTATATTAAACAAGGTATCAATAAAAGAACACTGCACTTAAAAATAAGACTTTCTGAGCACAGACATACTGTTTGAAATGTTTGGATGTCAGAATAGCTGAATACTGCATTCACCACCCTGAGCCTTACAAAGCATGAAGAAGGAAACTAAACAATCCTAGAAAATTTAAGGGGGAAATGGAGAAAGATATTCGCCATTTTACAGAAGACTACCCCAAAAGGTTTTTTTGTGGCAAAGTCCCATTTAAGAACTCAGAACAGTCATTAAAAATAGGTCTTACAAAAGTGACAAACCTTTTGTTGACACTGTCCAGCAATGCCTTTGATTCATAAATCATTTCCTTTATCAGTTCTGCTATGAGCAATCCCCACATTTGACAACTGAAACATCCTCTGGGAGGCTCTGGAGAAAGCAAAGTCCACCAAGACACCCATCAGTTTCCGCTCCTCAGAATCAGGGAAAGTAGATTGGTTTTACCCCTCTTACTGTATTTTAACATATTATGCTTCTGTGATACGGAAATTAAAACATTCAAAACTATAAGCATGTAAGTAAATATTTAAACAAGAAAGCCCTTATAGAGCCTACTCTCTCCCAGCAAAGCATGTCCCTTGTCCTTTCACCAGCTCTGTAATATTTGAATAACAACCAGTAAACTTTATTGAAAATTTTTAGCTTTCATAAAGGCTGGGCAAAAAAAAATTGAAGTAATTTACAGTTCTAGGAAGTTTCCACCTATTGCATCTCCACATTCAAAGGCAAGTTTTTGAGCTAAGGAAAAGGCAAGACTGAAGTGGCTCTAAGTATATGTCAAAAGAGGTGTTTTTATGACAAAGAAGTGCAGTTACGAATAAAAGCTACCTAGAATATTTTTCACCAATAAATACCTGCACCTGTTGAGAATGACAGTTCCAGTTCTTCCCATTTCCCTAATGTGTGCGGCTGATAGGAGTCTCAGAATGGCAACCCTAAAACCAGTGAGAACAACATTTCACCTGCTTATATGAGCTATCTGGATTTGGCAGGAGAAAATGTGGTGCTTTTTAAACCAAAATGTCATGTAGCCACCTCAGCTAGACATTCTTGTGGAGATTCAGGAGCAAGGAAAAGAGTAATGACACTCTATGTTTCTTTTTGCCAAGTACAACAGAGAGGTTAGGGCAATCAGTAGTAATTATGGTTGGTAAGGGTTTTATTGGGTAATATTTTTCCTCTATAGTGCAAATCAGAAAGGTCCATTCATCCTGAAAACTTTATAATAATAGCTATTTGTAATTGATTTTAAATATATCTGGACAGATATAAAGGTTTATTGTATATGTTATCTTAAACTAACCAATAATTCATAGACATTGTTTGGTTTCATGGTTGGAACTATCCTGCTAAAATTGAACTCTTCTTGCATCTGAAACAGACCTAGACTTGTGCAACAAAATCAAAGCAGTGCTTCTACCATCTGATACTTCATCTCTGGCAAATTGTTTTTCAGATTTTTCAAGAAGTTTCTTTTATGTTGAAGCTGTATATTTATTTGTGGAACTGCCACCCTGCTTCTGAGTTTTGGTGATATGAAAAGAGCACAGCCCAGGCAATTTCTTCTCAGGTTAGAATTCTACGGGAAACAGAAAATTGCCTAGTGATTCTTATATCTTGACAGATTTGCGACTGTGTGAAATAAAACTTCAAGTATCCATGAGAAGATGCGACTGAAATGTAGTTTATGTACCTATCCCCACTATGCTTAATCACTAGCAGCTGGCAGAAAGCATTATCACCTAAATCCAGATTAAATAAGTTTGAATGGAGATATTGTGAAAATCTGAAACGATGAGGATGATGGCAGTGATGATGAGGATGATAGCAATAACAATAATACCCTCATCTACCACCACACTAATGACTCGAAAACCATGACTGAGTCGATGCTGATACTATGAGTCTTTTCAGTTCTGTGTTTAAGTTATAAAGAAATGGATAAAATTACCTGGTTCTTAGTATTGATGAAGACATGTAAACTAGTCCTAAAATGAAATAAAGATTTGAGATTTTAAATCCAATCTAACCAGTCTAAAATCCCTTAACTACCATTACTCCTTACCAAATATCTTTAACGGATTCTGTCCCAAACTTTCCTAACTCTTACATGTCAATAACATTAACCATTACAGACCTCCAGCAAGACTGATGTCATATTACGTCATAAATTTTTTTCCTAGATTGTGCCCTCAGTCAGGTAGTATCAACTATTCTTTCCACAAACAATATATTGTTTTCTTATCCTACTTATTCGACCCACCTGTACTTACAGGATATCCATGTTTTGGCATAATCTCTCTTTTCCTCATTTAGCAAGATCAAAAATTTATTTTAAAAATTCATTGTGATATAAAACTCAAGGTTTGTATATAACTCCCGTTGCAACACTGTTTATACTCACAGTACATCACTGCCCTCAAATACAGCAACACACATCAATCAACATTTTTTTAATTATTCTACAGCAGGCTGAATGACTTCAAGGATGCTGTAAAATCTAGTTAAGTACTCTAATATGAAACAGAATTAAGATGAAACATAAAGGTCAAAACAAAGTCTTGCCTAGCCACCTTCTTAGCCTCTTTAGTAGGAATAATTTGGCCTCCTATTCACCCCTTACTTGTTGTGTATTGATTTCCAGTTGAAACTAAATATTATTGGAAGAGTATAATTGCTGTGTTCCTGCCGGACATGACTGGCTGTTTAGTTTATAATTCCATGCGTGGTTTCATAAACTCACAATTGTTCCCATTTGAAATCAGGTCAGTGTCAAACACCATCCCGAAACATACAGCAAAATAACTGCCAAATATTGCTTGACATTATTGCAAAGACATTACTGGTTATTTGGGTTAAGTTTCCATGCTGTGTGTGCCAAAATCAAAATGAATAATGAGTATACTGTTTGAAATAAGGACAAAATTAAAAGAATTTTGTGGCTGGCATCATTTGGTTATAGGATCAAAGCAAAAATATTACTGGATGAGAAAAGATTAAGTTTTTTCATCGTAGCAGAACCACGAGCAATAAACAAATAAACACATTAGTGTAACTATTAAGAATGGCCAAAATTTACATTGCTAAAAAAAGATCTGCAGAAACCCCCAGTGTTCACAAATAGAGAAGGGGTCTTATTTGTTTCTTTATTTTTACAAACCTCCTTGAATACAAAATTTCCTCAATTGTCCAGATATCCTTCTACGGCTACGATCTGGAAGGAATAATCAGTCTTTCTCAAATAACTTCCTTAAATGGTCTCACTTTAAACAATAACACAAAATGCTTATGATAATCTACAGTAGTTGCAGGTGTTATTTCTTTGTCCAACTACCCTGTGAGAGACCAATCCTCAACATCTGATTTCTAAATGCTTTCAAATCACCTACTAATTTTTCTCCCTTTGCCCAAAACCTTTATAATCTTTCATTGAGAGTAAAGCTTTAAGGCTCTTGTCTGATATTTGATAAAATATTATACAGAATACAATTGTACATAATTGGCTATTATACAGTAATTCACTGCGAGATGAAGGAAATCCCTACCACCTCAGGGAATTACTCTGTACATGGAACTGATACAGGTTTTATCTACAGATTTGTCCATTCTACTACTATGCTGTCTGCTTTTTTTTTAAAAAATACTTTAAAAATCCAGATACGTGATTTACATCGACTGTCTCCATGACTGTTGTACTGGCTGATGCCTACTGATTGGTTTTGCTCTTCCCTGTTCCTCTTGCAGCACAGCTCCTTCCAGGAGTTTGGACATAGCTCTACAGGCACTCAGGGAAGGCAGGCAAGAGGGGGTGCGGCACTCAGCAGGCACTGGTTTACAGGCAAGGGGGAGCTGTAAAAATGTGTAAGCACATCTAAAATCATGCACAGACTGATCATATAATCACCACAGAATGGCAGCAGGAGAAATGAAACGTCTGACTGGGGCAAAGAAAATAACAAAACGTATCTCACGTCATAACATTGTCCAACTCACATTAAATGTTCCTCTTGATAAGAAGCAGAAAGATTGGGGTATTTTTTTAAAGAGGTAAAGATGTATGAAGCATATTGAGAGCATAGAGGAAGGAAGGTGAGGAAGGAAGGGAGGCGCGGAAGGAAGGCGTGGAAGGAAGGTGTGGAAGGCAGGAAGGAAGGAAGGCAGGAAGGCAGGCAGGAAGGCAGGCAGGAAGGCAGGAGGGC
>VZRN01003134.1:200185-232812 GCA_013397935.1 Dasyornis broadbenti | reverse complement strand
AGAAAGAAAGAAAGAAAGAAAGAAAGAAAGAAAGAAAGAGTACACGCTGTCTGTTCAATGTGTCAGCTATATACACTCACGTCAGAGAGATCTGCACATCATGCATGGCACAAGCTGGCCTCACGTCAAGCCTCCCCTGCAGGCTCACTGCCAACAGAGACCAGAGCTAGTTTTGTAGACAACCTCAGGTTGACCCTTAAAATCAATACAATAAAAGTTACTGGGTTTGTACAGTGTGTATCACAGGGTTTCAGTGTGTTAAGGGCCACATTGTCTTCTACATCTTGGCCTGTAAAGAGTAGATAGATTCTGAAGATATTAACCTTTGTTTTACTGAAAAGATTTCCAGAAACAAGTGTTAGAATTGTACATAAAAGCAGTGAGAAGAAGCCAAACTTCCATCTTCTAATAAACTGATGAATTTTGTTTTTCCTTCCTTCTTTCCCTAAAGTAACATTTGAAGAATAATTTTTAGGACTTAGCACTCAAGGCTTCAGAAGTCCAGAATTAAGACTCTTACCTAAGAAAGAGTAATGTCCACCATCCACAAGGAGAATAATTTGGTTTAAAGTACACATTTAAATCCTAATTTTTCTGGTATCCCCCTGGGTCTGACACAGCTCCCAGAAAGAAGGGTATGTAAACACAGACCGGGGCAACCAATAGTCTTGATTCTGTCCTTGCCTCATTTTCTGCATTGCTCCATGCATTACAGGAGGCTGGTAGAGGGACCTCAAGGTGAAAGCAGATGTAAAATTTAGCAGAAATTCATACAGGTGAACTCACTTCCATGCCTGACTCTTCCATAGATTTCACAGAAATCTCCAGATTTCCCTCCCGGCATGCAAGATAGAAATATTTTGCAGTCCTCAGTTTTGGTGTGTCATGCTTGAAGTGCTGACTTTCAGGGGTGTGATGTGACCACAAGCTTTCTAAAGTGTGCATTCCTAGGCATGCTCATGGCCAGCTCTGAAGACTGGAGCAGTGCGGGAATTTCCACACTGACAGGCATTATCCTAATTGTCAGCAAAAGTCTATTATGTCATCTCATAAGCTCTTTCTCACTTATTTTCCTTCTCTTTAAAATAAGGATGATACAGCTAACAACTAAGGAAGAGATGTGGAAGTTTTTTTGTTGCTTGGCATTATCCATTCTTGCATTTAATGAGACAGAATCCTATGTTAAATATATATATATATTAAAAAAAAAAGGAGAGTAATCATCATATAAGTGAGGGAGGTCTCAAAATTAGTACTGCCCAGGCAACTGTAACTCTGTTTTCCCTTAAAGATCTTCACTTTGACACACTAACATTATTTTAACAGGTCAACTGTTTGCATAATCATAGATAAAGGTCAAGCATCAACAACCGCCAAAGTTGTTGGGTAATGAACCTATAACTAAACAAATAGTAGAAGTTTAGAGAAAAACAGAGACAGTTCTACTGCTGAGGAAAGAAAACCACACTGCTCCGGAAACCACTAGCAGAACAAACCTAACTTATTTCCTATACAAAAATAACAAGGCGGACAATTTTGGAAGTCAAAATAAATGAACTATAAAGGGGTTACAGAATGCAAAATGATCACACTACCTGTGGGAAGGTGGCTAGAAATCAAGTGGTCACTGGTTTTGCAAACAGAAGAATTAGGGGCATTAACGAGAGCTAGTAAGACATGGGTCTGAACAAATAAAAGGAGATGATTCTTCACATAACAGGTGGAATTTGTTCTAATGCTCTTCTGCTATCAGCACCTAATTACCAGAAAAGCACAGACAAATTGGATTAAGTTCAAAGAAAAGTTGCAAAAATAATTAGGGGAGATTGAACTAAAAGAAAATACATGTATAGTGTTGATTAAATTATATCAAGTTACGATTACATCCACAATAAATATTTAAAATGTGCAAATTCTATACTGGTTTGTAAGCAGAATCATTTAGAGAGATACAAGAGAGTATTACACAAATATCAAGGTAAAATTAAATTATGGACATTGAAGTTCAATACTAGGGAAACCTTCAATTGGTCTCTGAAACTCAATTAATAGGCATAATAGTAGATTAGATAAACACTAGCATTGACAATAATTTGGGAATGATCCTGCATTGCAGTAGGCAAAACCAAGGAATATAATAAGAAGAACTTTCAAGGGTTTTGATCAGCAATTTTGGAAAAAATCATTTCAAACCAAGTTGATAATTTTTCATTAAATTGTCATTTTATTAAAAATTTTATCTTGTTGATGTTTCAGATTGCATTATTTTAAGAATTTTGGGGGATGGGGTGTAAAGTATAGCAAGGGGTGTATATACAGAGTATATAGAAAACTGTATAAGTAATTGTTTCAATTCTTTCAAAAATTACCTAGGAAAATAAAACTTCTTCACCTCTACCCTAACATGTTAAAACTCTGTCACTGTCATTTGCAGTTACAACTTTATTTCTAGGTCTCTTCTTCCAGATGTGGTCTTTCCTTGTTCCATATCTTTCTTTAGTCACTTACCTTTCTTTTGCTGCCCATTCCCTCCAAGCAGAAGCTGAGGGGCACTTTTTGACCACAATCCACTGCAGCAGCACTTCCAACAGGCACTCTGCAAAGGACAAGCAACTACAGTCAAAAAGGTCTCCTTGCCTCTCTCTCTCCTCAGTATTCTGTCAGCAGGAGACAATGAAACAGCTCTTCAGAGAGAACCTCACCCACAATTCTCATATTTTGGCATTTCTCCATGTTTATCTGTCAAAACCACTGAGACTGTGCCATCTTAGTGTCAGTCCTTAAGTCTCTGCAGCTTAATTATGGCTTTTTGAAGGCAGATGGTGGAGAACTCTCCAAGCATTCAAAACCCCACCACAATTTTGAGAGGGAGTCTTACACAAGAAGGCAAAATGAAGGTAAAGAGACCTAGTAAATTTAAGTTCCTTTGCCAGTCACATCCCAGCTTCCTCAGGACACAAAAAAGCCCCTTCAAAGAAAAGTTCAGCAGCTGTAGCCCTACACATTCCCAAGCTAAATAGCACTGTCCTGGCCATGTTCCCTCCAGGCTTCTTGTGCACCTCCTTGTTGCAGAGCATGAGAAACTGAAAGTCCTTGACTTTGGGTAAGCACTTCTCAGCAACAACTAATACATTAGCACATTATCAACATTATTGTGATACTAAATCCAAAATATAGCACTATAGCAGGTACTAGGAAGAAAATTACCCCTATCTCAGCTGAAACCAGGACAGTATCTACCCCTTATTCTATTCCATTTACAACATGCCCAGATCCCATGCTTTCCAATACACCATCACTTTTCCTGTCTTTTGCTATATACACACAAATTCTGCCACAGGTGACATGTGAGCTGGACTTCATCTGGATCTGTGGGTGGCTGCACATTGTTCAGGTCATAATAAATCATCTCGAGTATGGCTAATTCCCTCAGGTACTGGATACCTCTCTCCATGGTAGTCCATTTTCCTGAGTGACATAAATGTCTTCCTTGAAGGAATACCTTTCTTTCACCCTTGACAAGAGTTGCCTCCAGAGGCTGAGGACTTGCATCCCTTTATGAAGTGCCTTGCCAATGCCCCCTTCTCTAGAAAATGATCCCAGCTGTTTGGCTTTCCTACTTTCTAATTCCAGGCTACTAGCCACATCATCCCATCATCAGAACAGCCAGATGTGCTCATCTGATTAGCAGCTAAAACATTTTTCATGTTCTGCAGCTCACTCAGGGATAGGGATTGAGTGGTTGCCTCCTTTTCTGCCTCTTCCCCATATTCTTGTGGCTCTGATTAGTCCTCCTTTACTAAAAGGAATTGCTCCATTTCTTCTGGTGTCTAAGGGCACAGGCTGGTCCTCTGGTTCAGCTGCAGTGCCTGTCACAGGGTTTGGAGTAGGCTGTTGTTCTGTTGTCTGATCCAGAGACCTTTTTCTCCCATTGAGGGTAATCAATATGGTTGAACATGGCTTGAAAGGCCTCAGCCATGACCCAGCACTTTGCAGAGATTTTTGTGTCTCTGAAATTGCCAGGGTGACAGCACACCTTCTCCAAATACTTTACTAGCTCTTCCAGATTCTGCACTTGTTCAGGGATGAAGTTCTGAAAAACTGGAAGTGCCCACAGTCTTAGGCACTTGCCCTTACTATCCCACACACCCTGCCACTCACAATTATCTGGCCTCAGGGCAGACCACTAGGTAGTATTCTTAAATATTTGTTTATTCTTAAACAAGACCTGGAACCCATACAGGACACATAGCAATACAAACATGCTGGTTTCAACATCCCAAATACATGCAAAATTGTCAAGAGTAGTTAGCCTGGAGGAGAAGGGGAAGATGAAGGGCGGTATCTCCACCACATATTGAGTCTCCAAGAAGAAAAAGGTATGATTATTAATAGTTTCTGATAGATTCTCCCAAAGTATGGGGATGATGGCAAGACTGATCAGAAATGGATGGATCTGACCAGATTCATTTCAGAGCCAGCAATTCTATCATATCATAAACCAGAGTTACAAAGTACATGATAACCTTGGCCCAGTTCTCACGGGAAACAAACAGCACAGCGGAGAACACATACTACAATGAAGGCGTCACATAATGGAACTTCAAGAACAAGCAGACAAACTTTGAGAGAAAATGAATCAACGTTGTGACCAGTGACCATTAAACCAATACAAAAAACTTGTTCTAGCATGTTCTAGTCAGATTTGTTGTTACCTCAACCCATCATGTTTACCCTAAGTCAAGGACTTTTCAGAGTCGCATGCTCTGCCAGCCAGCAGGAGCACAAGAAACTGGAAGGAAGCACAGCCAACTGCTGATCCAAACTGGCCAAAGGGATAGAAACTCAGGCGAGTAAGCCAGGAAGCACCAATCACAGGCAGGAACAGACTGGGCATCAGTCAGGAGTTAGTAAGAAATTGTATTGTGTATCATCCATTGTTTCTCTTGGGCTTTATTTCTCTCTCCCTTCTTTTTGGGTATTTGGCATCTAGCCAGGGCCAAGCCACAATAAGCAGCAAAAAGAAATACATTGGAGCAAGATGTGGTTAAAAATGGAAGCACTTATTGTAATCCATGAACTGAACATAAACAAATTAACTAGGCAATGACGCTGCTTCCAATTTTCAAACCTGAGGAGATTCCACACAAAACCTTATCTGTAGTTTACAAAGAAGCTTTCTGCTTTTGTATATCATAAGAATCATTTTGGCTATGTACTTCTGAAATACGATAAGGACCATTTGCAGACCATACAATCATTTAATGAATACACAAAGTACCAGATTTTTCCAAAGTACCGAAGTACCAAAGTTGTATGATAAGAATAAGATCATAATAGCAATAGCTCGCCCATGGGTCTGGGTTTATACCAGTATTATCTGCACAGACTGTTTAATGTATTTAGCTTCTATGAAGAATTTGATAACAGTAAATGGACATTGTCATTATTTAATAATATGGCTGCATTCCACCCTGCCAGGTGGAAATAGTCAATTCTGACTTTCCAACATCTTAATTTCAGAGGTCAATTTGTCAAATGGGCAGCATTAAATGAAAAACACTCAAATCAGAGCAAAACTAAAAGTCTGACATGATTTTGTTAGGCAGGAGAAATACACAGAGACATATCTTTGTCATGCAAATGCATCCTGAACACACAAGGAGAGAGAAAGCTGTGTTTTATAATGTTTACCATGTACACAGACTCCTATTACTCCTATTACAAGGCAGAGCCACAGTATGGAAGGGTTCCTGAAAGGTGGGTAAGAGCTTCCCTGAGGAGGCATCCCGGTGGTGTGGGAACAACAGGGGCAAAAGTGCAGCAGGGATTAGCCAGTGCTCCAGGACAGAAGAAAGGCTAAAGCTAGGATGAGGAATGCCCTCCTTGGGCAGGCAACACCCTCTGTTACTGCAGTCTGGCTGGGCCCTGACCCAAGCAAGGGGCACTTCTGAAACACTTTGTGCTTAAGATGCTGTAACTTGTCGCATTAACATATCAGAAAAAGTGTTAACCCAAAAAAAATGCAAACAAGATGGTCCTGCATCCAAATCACTTTACTTAGGTACTCAAAATGGTGTCAAACTTAAGACAAAAGGAATCTGGATACACAAGATATTTGGTTCTGCACATGACTACCTCTTACAACCTCAAAAGCAGAAAACCGGCCTGAGAAAACACAGATCTTTTGCAGACACCTTGTGTTGGCAGCAGGGGGGTTGTTTCTTTTACCTGCCTCTGACCACAGAAATAAAATTAGCAGTATGTCTGTAGCAAAACCTCTCTAGGAGTGGTCTAGATTTAGCCAGTGCTTCACTCTTCACTTCTAAGGAAAGGACTCTGTTGCCACCTCTGCCTGCCAAGAAAAGGTGAAGAGGATGCTACGGCTTCAGAGAGGGAACATGGTTTCCTGGGAGATGCTAGAGCACAGATACCTTCAGCATCATTGCCAAGAGCTCAGCACTCTCTTCTCACCCCAGTCAATCAGGGTCAGCTTCTGGGTTTCTATCTCACAACATTCCCAGGCTTAACAGCATTATGCAGCTTTGCTGGATACAGCTCAGATGCTCAGCCCTTTGCAGGATCAAATCCACAGTGACTTAAAATTGAAATCAGGGTTACCAGGAGCTAAATGGAAATAGTGTTGTTTCCCAGGACACAGCAGATCTTTCACAATGTACTGGGGTGCATGTTTTCCATCTCCACTCAACTATGAACAATAGGCAACTCTCTGCTTTTATTAAAAACTTTGAGGGATTATTATTTTAGTTAAGCCTTTAAGAATTCATACCTATCTGGAAAGGGCAGATTGTGTAATGTGCTTCCTGTTTTCATCATAGCTGGATACTGCTCTGTGCTGTTGCCTGTTATTACCCAGTTAATATGAACTGCTAGAAGTTTATTTTTAGCTCACTTGAGCCTATTGTAAGGTTTGTTCAAGAATTTCCAAACAGAAAAAGTAGCTCCCGCATCTAATGCTGAGTTTAGGAATATATTCTTAAATCCTTTTAAACAGCCAAGACATAAACTGAAAATAGATAATGAATAGTTGTTGAATATTAGCAATCTGTTCAACTCAAAGATTACATTTTATTTTCAAATTATATCCTTAATTTCGAAAGTAAGTATTTATTTGATAAAGAAGTCATGCTCCATTCATTTAATTGCCAATTAAAACAGGGGAGATGAATAAATATTTGCCAAAATGAGCAGAAAAGTATTTTTATTTGAGGAAAAATATGTAATTATCTAAACGCCTTGAGATTATAGAATTAAAAGCTCTGAAGTCTTCTGTGTCAGACACAATTTGTTTCATCTATATCAAATCACATTTAACACAAATGAAAAGTACTTAAGAATACCTTTGAAATGAGACTGAATGTAAACTCTGGAAAGGACATTTTTTTACAGCGGTCTTTCAATCTCTTACAGAAAATAATTTTAAAACATAACCATCATCATCATCATCATCATCATAGAATATGTTGAGTTGGAAGGGACCAATCAGGATCATTGAGTCCAACTCCTGGCCCTGCACAGGACACCCCAAGAGCCACACCATGTGCCTGAGAGCATTGTCCAAACATTTCCTGAATTCTGTCAGGCTGGTGCTGTGACCACTTTCCTGGGGAGTCTGTTCCAGTGTCCAACCACCCTCTGGGTGAAAAACCTTTTCCTGCCATCCAACCTAAACCTCCCCTGACACAACTTTAGGCCATTTCATCAGATCCTGTCACTGGTCACCACAGAGAAGAGATCAATGTCTGCCCCTCTTCTTTCCTTCACAAGGAAGTTGCAGACTGCAATGAGGTCTCCCCTCAGTCTCCTCCAGGCTGAACAGACCAAGCGACCTTACCTACTCTTCATATGGCTTCCCTTCATGGCTCTTCACCACCTTTGTTGCCCTCCTTTGAACGCTCTCTAATAGTTTAATGTCTTTTTTATATTGTGGCACTCAAAACTGTCCCCAGGCCTCGAGGTGAGGCTCCCCCAGTGCAGAGCAGAGCGGGACAATCCCCTCCCTTGCCTGGCTGGTGATGCTCTGCCTGATGCACCCCAGGACATGTTTGGCCCTACTGGCTGCCAGGGCACTGCTGACTCATGTTCAACTTGCCACCAACCAGGACCCCCAGGTCCTTTCCACAGGTTTGCTCTCCATCCTCTCATTCTCAAGTCTGTCTGTACATCCAGGGTTGTCCCATCCCAGGTACACAATCCAGCACTTTCCGTTGTTGAACTTCACATGGTTGGTGATTGCCCATCTCTCTAACTTGTCGAAGTCTCTCTCTCCTCCAATAATAGTATCATCACATAGAATCGCAGGATAAGTTAGAGGGGGCCTCAAGTCCAATGTCCTGCATAAAGCAGGACGAGCCTTGTGGCTCCATTCAGTCTGACCTCAAAATCCTCAAGGATGGGGAGTACATGACCTCTTCTGGATAACATGTTCCACTATCTTCAGTTTTCTTGTTGTGAAGAGGTTTCTCCTTACAGATACTGTGAACCTCTCTTGTTTCAACTTCTGCTTGTTGACTGTCGCTCTCCCACATTATGCCACTGAGAAGTGCCAGGCTCTGTCTTGTTAATGACCTTGTCCCAGGTAGGTAGGGGGCCTCAACACAGTCTCCCCTTTCTTAGGCTAAAAAAACCCTGCACACACAGACTCTCTCCACTGGGCAAGTGCTCCAGCCCCCGACTGTCCTCCACTAAACTCACACCAGTTTACCACTGTCTTTCTTGTTTGCAAGGGCCCAAATGTGGTCTAATGGGGGCTGAGTACATGGAAATAATCACTTCCCTCCACCTACTCACTGCACTCCTGTTGCTATAGCCCAGGATGCTGTTGGCCTCCTCTGCTGCAAGGACAGATTGCTGGATCCTGCTCAACCTGATGTCCATGAGCCTTCCAGGCCCATTCCACAGAGCTGCTCACTCTGTCCCCAGCCTGTGGTCCTCACAGAGTCCCTCCTTTCCTGGCATAGGGTTTGGCATTTGTTCTTGATGAATTTCTATTAACTTCAACATGACAGATAATTCCATGAATGATTCTTAAACAGGACCTTAACATTTTCCTCCTTTCTGTTTTACTCTACTACTGCAGACTCATTTTACAACAATTTAGCTTAAAGAGAAGGATCACATAAGTCTGGATAAATGTAAAATCTGATTAAAAAGAGAGATAAAGAAGTCTGTCCTGGTTTTCATGCAGAATTTCTTTTTCACTGTGTTCTACTTGACCTGTATATTTTTACATTTGCTGTGGTAACTACTTTGGCTTTGACAGACCCAGAAGAATTACAGAAGCATTATACTAAAAAAAGCCCCAACTTTTTGTTTCTTGAGCTAGTCTGATAGGCCATGAGTCACAGCACTTTCTATGTGCATACACTTTCAACAATTTCAATATTAAACCTTAGCTTTGATAATCATTAAGTTATTTGCTTTAATTTTATATTAATAGTAATAAGTACTCTGCAAGAAAAGTGAACATTAGTTGGCAACAGAAAAGGATTTATAGGTAAGAAATACAAGTTTGACAAGTTAATTATTACTAGTTTCTTTAAGTTTCAATTAATTGTGTGTATCAGTGAACCTTAAGGAATTTTTTGTTTTGTTGTAAAAATAATTTATTTCTGTCCAACTGCTGCCTGTGAAATTTCACAAATAATATTGCAGTTTTCAAACAAAGATGCTATAAATTACAAAACTGAATACAGAGTATAAGCCCTATAAGGATGCTTTTCTCTCTCCTTTCAAAGAGACTACGCAATCCCAAGTGGCCACATTAATACCTAAACTTTTTTAAAAGAAATGCAAAAACTTCAGGATTGAATTGTCAAAGCTAGCTATCACAGGCTGTCGAACAGAGGAAACTTATTTTCATTTTTAAAGTTTTGGGGGTTTGGTTGGGGTATTTTTGCTACATATCACTAGCATTGTGGTTTTTGGTTTTTTTTTGGTTTTTTTTTTTTTACTATTTATTGACTTTTACTTAAGAAAATTCACCGTGGAGATAAAAATAAAATCAAGAAACAGTCATTACAAATCTTACAAGACAATTTTCAGTGAAAGCTACCTATGTTTGTTTTGCCATTTGAGTATCTATTCAATACTAGGTCTGCTTTCCTGCTCACCTCTTCTTTACATCTCCCTGAAAAACAATTAGGCATCAAAGATGACATCATCAGAAATTATATAGCAGGTATTTGGTTGAAGTAGAATATTCATAGTCCCCACATATAACAAAATGCATTAATGGTGGGCTGACCTTGTCCTGATGCCAGGGCATGCAGACCAGACCATGCCCATCCAGCAGCAGTCTTACTACCCTTCCTCAGCAGGACAGGGGAAGAAAATTAGAAAAGATAAAGACAAGATCAGCCATCAATTACTGCTTCAGGGAAAACTGACTCAACTTGGGGAAAATTAATTTAATTTATTGCCAATTAAGGCTAGACTAGGACATCGAGGAACAAAGACAAAGGTAAAACCATCTTCTCCTCACTTCTCCCTTCTTCCCAGGCTTACCTTCACCCCTGACTTCTTTACCTCGACCTCACCAAGCAATCTAAGGGACAGGGAATGGGGTCTGTGATCAGTCCATAACAGCTCCTCTCTGCTGCTCCTTCCTCCTCATGCTGTTCCCTGCTCCTGCCTGGGCCCTCCTCATGGGCTGCAGATCTTCATTAACTGCTCCAGTTTGGGCCCTTCACCTGTGCTGCAGTTCCTTCAGGATAAGACTGCTGCAGCATGGGGTCCTCCATGAGCTGCAATGTGGATTTCTGGTCCACCATGGGCTGCAGGGAGTCAACTTCCATCACCATGGTTTTCTCCAAGAACTGAAGAGGAGTCTGCTGAGGCACTTGGAGAACTCCCTCCCGTCCTGCTGCTCGTGCCTCAGGGCTCTCAGGGCTATTTCTCTCATATCTTTCCTTACCCCTCACTGCCAGGCAGCATTTTGCCCCTTCTTAGACAAATTATTTCTGAAGCACCACCACCTTGGCTGGAGGGCTCCGCCAAGGCCTATGGTGCGGCCATTGGAGCCGTCTGGAATGGGCTATGTCTAGCAAAGGGCAGCCTTGGCTGCTTATCACAGAGGTCCCTGCTGATGTCCCTGACAGCACCTGGGCACCCACACCTGCTACAGCATGGCTCAGACAGAACCAAATTCTTTGGTCATCCTGCAGTGCCCTATGGTGTATAGGGTGGCTGATTCATCCTGGTCATTCAGTGGGTCTCTTTTTCCATCTTTCCAGTGTAGCCCACCTCTAGGGGGAAATCTAGAACCATAAAGATATTATGGGTCTTGACAAGTCTGTCCTCACCTGTTACAGCCAGAAACATTAGACACCCTGTTCTTCCACTGTCTTAGATACAAATACTGATTTCCACACACCAGCAGACACTTGCTCACCTGCAGAAGCTGGGATTATTTTCCTGTACAGACAAGTTAGGCACATGGAAATTATATGGTTGAAGCCAGAATTTGTCTGTCATACTAGTGCTTGCAAGTCTTCTTCAAGAGTCCTGCCACAGGATAATTTATGTCAAGAAGTAAGAGAGACTCTTAAGTTCCTACCTCACTGCTTACATTTCAACTGTGAAAAATAATATTTAGGCCTGGGTTGGTTTCAGTTAAATCAGTGTAAGTGCAGAGACTCTACATTGGCTTTATTGGCACTGTTTCAGATTCACAGAAGTATACCTGAGGATAAGAGTTTTGTACAGGAACCATAACACTGATTTAATGTCCTTGAAGCATAGCACACTGCGTGTCCATGTACCTACATTTTAAAAAATCCTACTGAAAAAATGATTTGAAAAATACAAGAAAAAATTTAACTATAAGCAACTAATATAAGAAAAAGTGAATTTTGCATTGTCAGCATTCGGTTGTAATTAATGAAATTAAAATGAGAAGCAAGGAAATATTGTAACTTAACCTTCTAAAGCAGTTTAACCCAGTGACATCATTTAGGGCAGAGGATAACCTGCCATGAGAGGTCATATCACTGAAGCACTGTATTTACAGGATGAGGAGACAAGTAATTAAGGAGAACTGTGCGGAGGCCTATGCAAGTTCTCTTCCAGCACTGCAGAGGGAATCCCGGGTCATTAAAAGATAATTTTTCTTTGCTATTCTGATGTGTAATCTCTTATGCCCAATATAACAGCACATTTCATTAGCCAAAGAAAATACATCCTACACTGAAATCAAATATAATGATCAAACAGCTTTAGATGTTCAGTAAATTGACAACTGTGCACCACCATTCTGGTACGTCAAACCCCAAACTACATAAAACTGCAATATTTATCTCCAAAACCATAACTGTCTAAACATTTACATCAAGCTTCTTCCATAAAACACACATTGAAAGTTTAGAAATGTTGACTGAATCATTTCCTGTGACTCAGTGATTCGCTATTGCATCTGTGCAGAACACCAGGAGAGCTGTTTTTAGCTTGACAATTTTACAATTCAGTGGAATGTTAATGGCCTCTTAAATTTCATATAAAACAGCTTCTTATCGTGTCCTTAATCTCTTATCAGATTTTATCTAGAGTAAAAAAAACTCAAGGCCAGATTATAACCATGGAGAGAAGAAGCAAGAAAATTCTCCCATGCAGCCAATCTCAGATTAAAGATTAGCAAGACTGTGTGCCAGCTATTTCCTGTGATTGATCAGATATCTAGAGAATCATTACACTATTCCCCTATCACATATTACCCAGCATACATGACAAGAAGGGGAAGGATGCTCCTAGCAGCAGCCAAAAGTAGTTTATCCTGCCCTGGGGTCACCCTTAGAGCAGTCCATAGACATTCAGTCTGCGGCAATCATCTCTTCAAAGGGATTGCATCACGGTCAAATCAAACCAATCTAAAGGTGGTTTGAAATGGGGCAAATCCTACACCTGTCCTTAAAGCCCCTGGGATATTTTCTGTGGTTTTGTAGTATGGAACCTCTACTTTTTAAATAGGTTTCACATCCCCCACTAAGATAATCCATAATCATAGAAATTAAAAAAAAACTCAGTACATGTCTGTATAAAACTCTTATGAAAAGAATGAAACTGAATACTCACACTGTGCTGGCACATGGACAGAGTAAACAAACTGGAAAGAAAGAGAGAAAGAGAGAAAGAAAGAGAGAAAGAGAGAGAAAAAAAGAGAGAGAAAGAGAGAGAGAGAGAGAGAGACAGAAAGAGAGAAAGAAAGAGAGAAAGAGAGAGAGAGAAAGAGAGAAAGAGAGAGAGAAAGAGAGAAAGAAAGAGAGAAAGAAAGAGAGAAAGAAAGAGAGAAAGAAAGAGAGAAAGAAAGAGAGAAAGAAAGAGAGAAAGAAAGAGAGAAAGAAAGAGAGAAAGAAAGAGAGAAAGAAAGAGAGAAAGAAAGAGAGAAAGAAAGAGAGAAAGAAAGAGAGAAAGAAAGAGAGAAAGAAAGAGAGAAAGAAAGAGAGAAAGAAAGAGAGAAAGAAAGAGAGAAAGAAAGAGAGAAAGAAAGAGAGAAAGAAAGAGAGAAAGAAAGAGAGAAAGAAAGAGAGAAAGAAAGAGAGAAAGAAAGAGAGAAAGAAAGAGAGAAAGAAAGAGAGAAAGAAAGAGAGAAAGAAAGAGAGAAAGAAAGAGAGAAAGAAAGAGAGAAAGAAAGAGAGAAAGAAAGAGAGAAAGAAAGAGAGAAAGAAAGAGAGAAAGAAAGAGAGAAAGAAAGAGAGAAAGAAAGAGAGAAAGAAAGAGAGAAAGAAAGAGAGAAAGAAAGAGAGAAAGAAAGAGAGAAAGAAAGAGAGAAAGAAAGANGAAAGAAAGAAAGAAAGAAAGAAAGAAAGAAAGAGCAAGAGATCCATTTCCTCACCCTCCCTTTCCAACCCTTCTACTTACTCCAAATTTAAGTTTAAAGTAAGCTTTAAAAGTAGGTTGAAAAATATTATCAATTTGATTTCTTTTAATTTACACTTCTCCATTAACACCTTTTCAAAGATACTCAGGTTTTAGAAAGCACTGTTTGTTTGTATTACGAGAGGCTCTTGCTGCGAGATTGCTTAAAGCAGATAGGATCGAGCAAACTGTGTGGCTTTTGTTGAGCCTGCCTCTAAGAGAAAGTATCTTTGAGGCACAGCCTACTGAGAAGAACAGCTTTTCACAGGAAACAGAAGAAATTACTGTGTGCTTGAGACAAATGGGATTTTCCCCAGACAAGAAAGGTGTAATAAACATCTCAATACAAAATTACTACAGAAATGTGAAAGTTTGTGGGTTGATCTTTGCTTTTACAAAGACAAAAGATAAAAACATCCATGGTAAAGGACCTACAAATTCCTCTAGAGCAGATTTCAGATATAAATAAAAAATTTAAATGAATTCTCTGATATATGCTTGCAAACCAGCCAATATGACAAGAATATGTAAGGAACGGCAGAAATGTGGATCCCATTCATTCTCTGTCACACCACAATGACAGATTAAAGCAGTATAACTGCTGTAACGTCACATTCCCATTCTCCCCTTTTTCTCATGCTTCTCATTTTCCCTGTGCACCTTATACCTGCCTTTCCCATTCTTCATCTCCAGTTATTGCTCTGTGTTATCCTATCTTTGTTCCCCTGTTCCCAGGGTCTTTGACTCTGCAAGACACACATTCACTGCCCCCAAGTCCAAGTGTTCTGGCCCCTTCCCTGCCAGTGGGTCTGCCTGCCCTTCATCCCTTCTTGCTGCCAGCTGTTTCAGTGTCCACTGGTAATTATAAGTAACAACAATTTAAAGCAAAAAACTTCAGAGTCTAGTCCCATCCAAAGACCAAGCATAGTTTTGAGTTGGCATGTAGAGGTAAAAGGAACCCTGAAATACCTGCATCAAAATTGTAGGCAAAACGCTACCTAGGGCCAAGGTGAAGGTGCATAGCCAAAGGTCTGAGCTGGCTGCAAAGATAAGTTATTCTGAATACTTTTATTTAAATCTCTCTCTTTTTCACTTAATGCCATGATAGAGAGAACCACTCCCTGACAGATATTTTAAAGCCTAAACGTAGGATACTTGAATCGCTAATGCTTATACCACTAAAAAGAGTAATACTTGTACTGCTAAAAAGAGTTCTAGTTGTTGTTGTACTTTTTTTATTTGGCAAACACATTTTTTAAAAGAACGAGGTATCTAGGAAAACTAATACCCCAAAAAGTAAAACCTAGTTTTTCCCAAGTTTCTATTACAGAGACGAGGATGTTCAGCGGAAAAGAAAAGTCTACAGTCATCAGTGAAAGGGCCAGGTTCGATCTGGCCAGCTGAGTGTTGAAGTTGTCAGTCATTCAAGTCAGTTTGTTCACTGAAAACAAGAATTCAGACTTATGAAAATATATGACTTGACTTTGCTCTTCCTAGTGGGCTCTGAACCACATAAAATTCTCTCTGTCCTTAATTATCTTGTCTGAATTTAGAAGAATGATCCTATATTTAGCTGTTAAGTGTATAATCCTCATGAGTCTGAGGCTAAAATTGTTGGTTGATATTTGACCTGCCTTTCCCTATTAGTCATTGCTTCCAAAGACCATTGTATTTATGGCCCATCTCTTCTTGCTCTAATCTGACAGTCCACAGGAACAAAGCACTGGGTAAAGCAGTGAAGCTTACTCCACATTTTAAGTTGGAGTTCCATATGCTTGACATTCAGTATTTTGTTGCTGTTTGACTTCTACTTATCTATTTTTCCCTTAGCTGGAAATTTTATTAGATATTAAACGATTCATGTGAAGTGAAACTACAGAAAACATGGAACACACCTCATGAAACAAGAGAAGACCAACATCTAGGTCATGGAATTCAGCAAGTTCCGAAAAATTCAGGCATGTAAAGAGCTAAAAATGCAGTTTTTATCTATCAGTTCCTCATGCAAGTGAAAAAAAAAAAAAAAAAAGGAAAAAAATGGCATTTGAAAAAATCAGTAAGGAAAACTTCAATTTTAATTGGAAAAATTGTTTCAAGTGGCATAAAGCCACAGCGTAAGTTCAATGGGTAGATAAAGCCAATAAATGTCTCCTTGCAGCTGAAAGTATGAAGTCTGTCTGCCCTTTTCTTCTTTTCCTCTCTTTCTTTCTGTGCCCCAGCTCCTGTCTTTCTCCTTCCCTTCTGAAAGCCACCACAGTCCCCTGTCACATTTTATGGCTGAAATTTCAGAAGACTACCTGCAACATAGATGGCACAAATGGTCTTACATTCAAATGAATTCAATCAGTTCCTGGAGGAACAGAGGTGTCAGAGAAAGCACTAAGTATCTGATAGAAAAAGAAGGAGAGAAGGGTAGAGGATCTTATCTTTTTTGTAGTGGGCAGCTGCTGTGCCTACTCATTCTGTCTCATCCCCTAAAAAGATACTGCTTGGGAGGAAGAGTCTGTGTCTTGTCTTTGTCCTACACATTCCACACCTAGTGTAGATCCACAATTTATCTCAGTGATGCACTAGCTATCCTGGAATTCCATCAAAAGTAGCTTGTTTGCTCAGGAATCAAACTTCCTCCTGTGGCTTTGGAGCACTCTGTTTTTGCTTTTCTAGGTGTTTTGGCATTTACTCCATAGATTGGTGGATCTGTTTCTAATAACAAGGATAGAAAACCTTCTGTCTAGGGTTCAGAAGCTCTTTTTGTGATTTCAGACTAACAAGAACCATCTGCACTTAGTCCCAAAACATCACCCTCCAAAGAAGCTTCTGCCCAGTATTCGTCCTGGCTTCATGGTTGAGCAGATGCACAAAATTCATCAGCTACCTCTCAGCTCAGAAAGGGTTCTACACTCAGCTCCATATTTGCAAAAGAGATCTAGAAAAAATGTTCTTTGTCTGAAAGTTATTGTTCCTTGGGGGTGGTAGAGCATGCTCCTTCTGCAAGACAGAATAGATTCCAAGGCCCCCCATGGCACACAGCAGCTTCCAGGGAATCTGTGATAGGCCAATACCCCCCATAAGCCTCTAAACCATCCACAATCCCCGACAGCCACCATGTCAAACGACAATAGTGCAAAATCCCCCAAAGAGTTTCAGTCTTCTGACAATGAATTAAGAACTTTATTACAATAAGTAGACTAGAATTTCCCCTAAGAAGGAATTCCCAAAGTATGGTGCAGCAGGCCAGGCTAAAAGCTCTAAGGCTGGCCTGAAAATGTGTATGAAAACAGTTTTCAACAGTGTCTCTTTTAAAGGTTTGATGAGACAGCACAGTAGTGGTACCAAAGAAAGAATGAAGCTAACAAGCATCCATCTATCAGACACCTTCGCAAATACCAACCTAAACCACTTTTCCCCTGTCCTCCTACTCCTGGCAGTTTTTTCAGCCCCCTTCTGCCTGCTATCCCTTTACAGATGTAAAGCTCCAGCATGTGCACACCCTTACCAGGGTTCCCCTTCTCCATCAAGGCTCTGGCTCTTTTGAAGAGCAGCAGGTTCCAGAGTCACATCCATGCTCAGCTTGATGACCACCCTGCTGCTGTGGGTATCCCTGCCTAGAGCAAAACTCTGCCTTTTCAGTTCTTTTGGGTATCAAACATCACAGAAGTGGACCTGCTTCAAGAGACCTTTTGCTAGAGTTCCAGCATGACTAACCTTAGCCTTGGCAGCACACCACAGCTCGGTAAAGTTTACATACTTCAGCTGAAGGCAGTCACATACAGGCTGTCTAGCAATAGTGATGTCAACAGGTATTGCCCAACATTTTCCCTACTTAGCTTTATTATCACTGGATTGCCTGATTTCATCTTGCGTAAGACTTCTGTGGTTAAGACAGAGAATGATGGATTTTTGACACCTACAAGTCTCCTGTCATTTACAAGTGGGCACTTGAAATTAAAGTGGTGGTGTTCTCTGCTGCTGACTGTGCAGCATGCCTGACTCTGTGACTGTCTCTTAACCAAGAGGAGCTCACACCAAACAATGTTGCTACAGATGTCTGTCCTGCCCTCACTTACCAGTCTGCTCCCTCATGGAAGGAGTGACCAGGATGTTCTGTGCTTGAAACCACAATGTGGTTTCCGCAATGCCTGGATCATTACCTAAGAAACAGCTCTTAATCATGGCTATTCCTTCCAAGTACCAAAAGAGAAAAGGTGCCTTTCCAAGATACATTCATTGTGGTTTTAGGACAGAAGAAGTGTTTCTGCAAAGTTGGATCAGCCAGTAGTTGTGACACTGGTAGGTCACAGAAATGCAGTGCCATTCAGCAGACAGTGGGTACATCTGACAGTGACTTGAGGGTACATCTCACAGCTGGTGTTACTTTAACCTCTGCCCTCAACCCAGCCTTCACTTATGGGCAAGCCCAAAAACTACTCCCATAAAGGTTATATTTCTTCCTACCACATGCTGCTGTATTTTCTACCCATTTCTGTACTACAACCAATAAGGGGACTCTTTATATAGTTGATTCACTCATCAAAAGAAAAAATGTGATTATGGAATTATAAATGCTGTGTGAGTTGTCTGACAGGATATACAGGATCTTTGATGTTCATTTTGGGTATTTTTTTAAATGAAATATTATAGGTTATATTTTATGTGCAACAGCTACCATCAAATTTAGATGGAAGTTTGATGTCTGTCTTATGGTTTTATAAATTCCATAATACATGTTATTAGCATCTCTAAAAGAAATAACTTTCTAAAACTCTCTTCTGGATGCACAGATGGAGAACATACCACCTTCTAATACCTTCTTGGTGAATCCAACACTTAAATCTGACCTTGACCATACCTCTGAGTACATCCTGTTTAGAAACAGAACAAAGCAAAGCTGCTCATCAAGTTAGTATTAGAATTTGTTTTGCTCCTTCTCTGAGAATTATCCTCATACCCAAGATTAGACTTGCTTTCTACTACACTTCCTCACTCATTAGAAATTTTGCCCTAGTGCTCTTAAAATATTATCAGGGACACATCAGAAAATTACCAAATTGAGAAAACTAGGGACAACTCATGTATTGAGAAGGTAAACTATTGAACGGGGTTTGAAACATCAAGAATTTTTAGCTTTTCTTAACAGATAGTTTCCTATCCTTTTCCTGTGTTTGGCACTACTATATTCACCTTACTGCCTCTTCCTGTGCTTGCCAGGACATTTCTTTGCAGACATAGGCAGGGAAACTGACATCAAGAAGCAAGAACAATGTGAAGTACTTGCCCTATAGTCTGTGAATTGTCAATAATTTCAAAGAATGTCATTGTTGAACACTACTCCATTGGAGGTCCTGAACATCCTTAGAACAGTCTCTTTCTCTAGCACCGCATAGGAGTCCTATCATTACTGTTTTGAAGGTATTAGTCACATTAGAAGTGTTCATCAGTGTAGACAACAGTAGAGAGCAGAGAAGCAGAAGCAGTCGCATCTGGTGTTGTAAAAACTGGGGAGAACCATGTACATAATTCATTTTATCCAGATGATATGACAGCTGTAACCAAAAGAGCAAGACAATCTCTAGATGCAAACAAGCAAGTACAGCATGGTTAATATCAGAGCAACTATGCCATGTATGTATTTTTCTTCACTTATGGGACCCACCATCACAAACAAAAACTACACCTGCAGGGAGCTCCTCATTGCCTCAAAAATCCCCTTGAACTTGCGCAGAGCATTATACCCTATCCACATCTAGCCATATTAATCTCATCATCACGGTACTTGTACTTTTTCCTTACCCGATAAATATTAAAGTACAATTACTTCTTTGTTATTTGCTACTTTTATAACCTTTCATTTATGGCTGAGGAGTTAATTTAAATATGTGACACAAAGACATCGACAGCTTTCACTGTACTAATACATTTGCCTTTGAAGCAAAATGTTGTGATTCAAAATAGTCTCTTATATTAAAATTATTCTGAAATCCCCTTCTATCCTCGATGAGGTATAATCTTTTCAGCAAGTGTTATGCAATATACATATATTTAGATATATCTGATGATGGTTTTGCAATGCATTCTGAAAAGAAAATATATATACATATTAATGAATCCAACAGTATGTGGAAATAAGAAAAACAGTCTGTAAAGTACGGTCATTGTGAAGTACACCATTCTCCTAGTCAAGAGTCTTGGTATGCCAAGGCCACTCCATTTACTGATGCTAAACAAGTAAACCTACAATTGCCTTTAAGAAGGTATGAAACTTTCCTTTTCAGAATATTCATGTTCCCCACAGGCTCCTGCCACAGATGGCCCGCAACAAGTCTGTTAGAGATTACAACTAATTCAAGTTGTAAAATACTTCTCCCTTCTCTGAGCGTCTCTTTACAAATTGCAAAACAAAACCAATACACAGTCAACCAAGGATTAAGACACCTTTTAAATATTTGTACTCAACAGGTAAAAACAAATACCTGTCCTATTTATTCTAATATATTTATTATGAGCGGTCTACACTATTAAAACTTAACATTTTAAATTATTTAAGAGCAACATTACTTAGAAACCATATAAATACTCACCTACATAAATTCTTCTTGTTTTTGCAGACACCTAAAGATTTCAGTGAAGGGTGTGCTGATTTAAGTAAAATTATAAGGAGGCACAGAGATACCAGTCTGGTATCTGGCACAGCTTATAGCTAAAATACAACACTGTACAAGTAATAATTGTGTTTGGATAAGGGGAAGTTGTATTCATTCTCCCATACCAACATAAATTGAAGCAGTAGCATTCGGAGTAAGAACAAGCTCTTCTGCATGCATGTATCCTCTGTCAGACCTGCTGTGTAGAATGAAGTTGCTACCACTCCTGGTTGCTCCTCATAGCCCATCAGGTGCAGTTTAGCACCTACAGAGCCCCAGTAACAAAACAGACCTTCAGAGACCTTCGTCACTCGCATCTGTCCAGTCTGCAGGTTATCAGTTCTTTTAATCAAAATTTCTACATGGGTCTGTAGTGGATAAAGTAAGCACGCTTATTTCTATTACAAGATTTACCAGGGTGACACTCTTCAGCTGCAAGAGGGGTAATGAATGAAGAGATGTTTAACATTCCCAGCCAGTCCAGCTATTTGCAAAGTCAGCAGCTGCCAACATAGTAGGAAGTGACTGTGACTCAGAAGAAAACAATGCCTGGCAGGATCCAGTATTTCACCCTGTCCAGCCTTCAAGGCTTCCAGCCCAGGGTGAACCTTTAAAGTCTGAAGACAGTGACTGATAACCTCATAACTTCCTAAAGGATAGGGAGGATCCCCTGTCATAAATATACAGATACATATAAATTACTGCTTGCATCACTGCTGGAAATCTGGCTTCTGACTTAGAAGGACTGAAACACACCCTCATGTCCTCAGGAAAAGGTCTGAAATACAAGAGGGTGTCAGTGAAAGCTTGACTATTCCATTGTGCAATTTGATTCTGGCACCCCAGTAGGAAAGCGATGTCATATGCAATCAGGTAAGAAATCATTCAGTCACATCAGTGATGTCTTCAGCTAGGGGCAAAACTACCATCTTCTTTGGTTTTCAAGGTTCCCAAAAATTATTTCATCAAACTTCTCCTTCAGTCAAATGTACGGCCCTGTTGTTTGGTTTGAAACATTAGTAGCTTATATGATGTCATTTAAATTCTCTCCTGTGTGTCTACAAAAATATAAAATCACTAACACTAAAGTGTTAGCTCCAGAAGTAGAGAAGTTCATTAAGTGAAACTTATTTTATATAAGTTGCTCTGACGCACTGATTTCACATCTTTGCCATTGTGTTTTTAAACTAACAACTCGCCCCCTAGGCATGTAATATCACGGCACTCACTATTGATGGCCAATCTTACAGAGAGCGTTTCACTGTATTATAGAATATAATGAAACACTACATTGCAAAGCCTAATACTTTGAGTTAAAAGAGATACTTTTTACCAAATCCTGCAGTAACAAAGTAGGTGATGAACAAGGTAAATTTCAGCTGGACATAGGGAAGAAATTTTTTGATTATGAGGGTGGTGAGGCACTGTGGCAGGTTGCCCAGAGAAGTTGTGGATGCCCCATCCCTGGAAGTATTCAAGGCCAGATGGGACAGGGCTTTAAGCAACCTAATTTAGTGAAGGATGTACCTGCCCATGGCAGAGGGGGTTGGACTAGATGGTCTTTAAAGGCCCCTTCCAACTCAAACTCTTCTATGGTTCTGTGATTCCATGATTCTATGAAAAGTAGAACACTTGCATTGACATATACTGGTGACTTTGTCCAGAGCATGAAGATCTTTTTGCATAAGAATTTTTTTTTTCTGCTTAAGATTTTTTTTTTATTTATTTTAAGTGATAATCCTGATATTGAATGAACTGTTCTAACCAAAACTTATGGTACTGACATAGATCCTAAGTCATTGATGCAGGTCATGCTTTGAATGTTTGCCTTGAACCAACAGTCAGTGTTACTCAATGAACATCAGGTCACTCCTTAGCTCAAAATCATCAGCTGGTAAACTGCCCTTAGGTTGCAAACAAGATTGAATCTGCTCCTTGAGGCCCCAAACCCTCATCTTTCTCCAAAATTTAAATATGCTCACAGAAACAAGAAAAAGTCATCATTGCACAGCTTAAATCTACATTGTCAGGAGAAGGCACATAATTCACAGAATACATGAGATCCTCATTCTACACACTATGTTAAAAAACCTTCAGTTAATAAGTGAATGCAATTGCAATTGTAAATAAATCCACAGGCTGTTAAGTTTCAACAATTGCATATACTTTAGGGTCAACAATTTTTCCAATGTTATTGGAATAACAAACACATTAAAAATAGATTTTGGTTTCATGATGCAACAATTCTGTATTTATAAAATTAAATTAGCATTACATTGAAATATCTTTCTTTCCACAACTTCATAAATGTAGTTACCACTCCAAATCAGGCATGTGAAAATGATTTGCTGATGTTTTCTCCAAATTCTTGCCTTCTCTTTCTGGTGTTTCATCTTCCATGTTATACCCAAGTTGTGACAAAATGCGCCAATGTGCCATCATTATTTATTAAAACATGAGACATTAACTAAGAGAAGGTTGCTACTCTCCAGAGCATTGTTTTTCAGAAATCAGTCAGCAGGTGTCTCAGAGATTGCCTTCATCTGAACTAAAGGGATTCTTCAAACTCTTTAAACTGTTCCCACACAATGAGGGTGGAATTAAAGTACTTTCGGCATTCCACTAATGTATGCATATCCTCAGGAAAAAGAAAAAAGGACTTGCCAATTTTAATGCCACAACATGATACTGGTTTTTTGCTTGCAACTGATTATCTGGTCAATTGAAACAATGACTGCTAGTGGTTCAATATATTTCATACATATCCCACAGAAGTCTATGGTCTACTGTCATATTATAGTAGAAAGATACATACATGCATTTCTGTTGGAGAAATTTGGTTTCAAACAAATGTCTTTGATTATTGGCACAGAGAGTTATTTGTTCACTGTTTCCTTTTCTCCCCAAAAAGCTTAATTATACTTCAATATGGTCCTTAAAACTTCAAATGTACTATGAAAAGTAGCTCTGTGGAAAAAGAAATTAGCTTCTTACTAGCTCTATTTTATTACACTTCAAATCCAGAACCATAACTTTTTACTCCACCATATGGATATCACAGCAAACAACAAACATATTATTGGAATATAACAATTACTGCTCAGCAGCTGAGCAGCAGTAACTGACCCCACAAACACTTTTCACAAAATCAGATCCATTATTTTGAACACTGGTGAGGATAACACTAAGCTCTTCTCACAGCCTTAACAAAGCAGTTATGTTTTTCCAAAATAAAAATTTGCTGAGAGACAGCAGTCTAGATTCTGCATTTCTTCCTGAACTATGAGCAAAAACATGTACTAAGCTTCACTTCATGTATTTACTGAAAATTCCTGAAGACTAAGTGTCTTCAGCACCACTAACAGCCTACGGAAAAATTATGTGGTTAGATCAGTGCCTAAAATGTTCTGCAATTTTTTTGCTGTGGAGACAGAATAAAAATCTGTGGTGAATTTCATCTGACCCTCACATCTCAGGCTGCAGTGGGAAGTCTCATGTTTGTCACACATACAGAGAAATCCCCTTATTTGGTGCTCTCTAGAGACCCAGCAAGTATGGAAACAAAGGATGCCAAGCTCAGAGAATCACTTTTTGATTGTAAGGGGAAGAGTAAGTTTTGCCATGAGCAGGTGTTTGTTACAGTTAAGTGGTAAGTTTATCTTACAGGAACCTATGGGCTATGTTTTAGTAATTGCAAAGTATTTTTAAAATTCTATTATCCAGGAAGAAAACTACTCCAAGTGTCACCAGCACTTCCAGGACTGCACTGAAAAACACCACAGAGAGGTAGAGGCTCCACAACAGTGCAGATCCATACAACCCTGGATTACTGTGTGCTCACCTCCTCCTGTGGCAAAGACGAGAGAGCTTCTCCCACATTTTGATTTTAGTTTCTGTGTAAACTGGCCATCTCTTAAATGAACTTACAGATTTAGCAATAGTGATTAAGGCTGTACAAAAACAAGACAGGAAGAAACTTAGTGGGGGAGCTCCACCTAGCTGGCAAAATTTCTCAATTTGGCCCAGTTCAGTTTCACACATGGTGAGCCTACTTCACTGGGCAAGTTGTTACTATACAAAAGCTCTCTGCAGAAACCACAAAGCCAGATGGGTATCCTCCAGAATCAGGACATCACACTCTAAATCACGAGAGTCCCGAAGCAGAAGGCCACTTTTCCAGAGATCTTGTTTAGGAGAGTATCAGGGGAAAACAATTCTGCTGAACACACCCCTCCTCTACCTTTCTGTTCTCTTGGCTCCCACTCAGAATGGAGGAAAAAAGCAAAGGAGCAAGCAGACCAAAGAAAGTGTTAGAAACATGGATGCTAAGTGCATATGTCCAAGTGCACGTCACAGCTTTGATCCTTTGCCCCTGAAGAAAGGACACAGCAACTCCAAGTCCTTTGTGCTTCAGATTTAAAAAAAAAAAAAAAAAAAGTGGAAGAGTTGCATAAGAAGGGCCAGCCAAGACAAGTGTCACTAAAGAAAACCATTTCACAGCTACGTTCAAAATGCTGTGAGGTTAATAAGCATTCTCCTCCTTCAACAGGCTGACTACCAGAATGAGCTGGGAAAAGGAATCTGGGTCTTTCCTCATGACCTCCCTATCTTTCGGATTTATTCGTTGGTTTAAGTTGTGGGGTTTTTACACTGTTTTAGCTACAACATAGAGCAGTTACATTGTTGGAATCCTTCTCGGCTATCAGGGATGAGGCTCTTTATAAGGTTGGTGGAGTTCGAACACCAGGGCAGAAACCTGGAGTCAGCTGAATCCTGTACTATAACAGGTTAGGACAAAATCAAAGATGTAAAGGTACTTTTCCCCCAAATCATAAACTATCATGTCTGTCACATAACATTTTACTTCAGTCTGTTTCAGCCTCTGGAAATGACAGATACTGAACATGAAAGATTTTTAACTTGAAGAGGGATCCTAGAAACCAAAGACCAGTATGTCTGATCTGCTGACCAAACCAGTTAGAGCCTCTAGTAATTGACCAAATTCTGAAAGAAGAGAAAGGGAAAGGGAAAAATAGCATACAGGAATAGGTCATTTGTTTTAACAATGAAGAATTCATGGAGTAATATTTGAACAGAATAGCAGCTTTCTTACCAGCTCATAACTTCCTTAGTATTACAGAAAGGAAAATTTGAACAGATTCTATTGGTCCAGAATAATTAAATTTGATTGAATATATCGTAACAGAGTAGTAGAAGAGAACTATCTCAGTCAGGCACCAGAAATATGACACTAATTACGTGGATGATAATGATTAAATTTATTGCTAATACAGGATCTAAATACTGCCAATTCAGTATAGAATATAAGCAGGTCTAAAGGGTTATAACACAAGCAGGTTGAGCTAGAAATGTACAGGTTTACATCTTTGGCTTTGCAAAGCACACAATCACAAAGCACCTATGGAGCTACTTTATTATTTTATCTCCACATGTGACTGTATCTTAGCAGTTTTACTCACCTGTCCAAAAGTGAATGTATTCCTTATGAGAGCATCCAGAGAGTTCCTCCTGGTATCTTATCTTAGGGTAATCATATTGCCCATCAGAAACAATCACAAGGGAGAAGAGATATGTCTGGGGGGTGGGGGGGAAGACTCACACATGGCCAGACCATCTTTTGTTGCCACTCACATAAATGTCAGCAAGCTTCTTGAAAGAAAATCTCTAGTCAATGCATGAACAAATGTGCCAAGCAAGCTATTGGCAAAGTCAGCAATGTACTTGGGATAAATTGTTAGTGTCCATGCAGAGAAGGGGTTCGGAGGTTTCATTTTTTTTATTTTACAAGCATTAAGAATCTAAGTAAGTTGATTCAGATTCTAGAGACTCTCAAAGCTTTGGTGGACTCAAGGACCACAAAATCACCAAGAGAACTCTCACAGGTTTCTATTAGCTCTTCCACCACTGCACATTTCCTAAGTTTCAACTTCCAATTGAAAAGCTGAAAATCAGTTGTCTGACAAAAATGGACATGTAAAGGCCTCAGCAAAGACCTAGCTACAGGAGATGTGTGACATTATGTTTAAAGAAAAAATAAATTCAGTCCAGTAACTTGAAGAAAGAAATTACTTTAGTCCAGTAACTTGAAGAAAGAAATTACTTAAACCAGAATACATATACCAGATATTTATTATTATTATTATTATGTTAAGAGGTAAAAACCACTTATCATTGTCCATTAATGGCAAAAAGTGGTATACTTGCATGGAGCATCTTTGTTCCTTGTATATGGACTATCCTCCTTGTTATCTAATTATCATGCTTTTTCTTTGAAGATGGGAGTTGCAACACCAACTTGGTTGTAGGCAGAAGTTTTAACCATAGAATTTCTCTTACTGTCTGCAGTCTGATTCAGGAAACACTTTCCATAGGGACAATTTCTCAATATTTTCCAACAGATGCTGAGCAGATAGGAACTAGAAAACATGTATTTCAGCAATATCTCACTTGCTTCATAGAAGGTGTTATTAAAAAAAAAGAAAAAAAAACACAGTGGTAAGAGTAAAGTTACTTCCAGTGTGACTGATTAAATCTTACAGAGGCAATAACTTTATAAATTTCATTTTATCTTTTTATTTTTAGACTGTGGTCCAGCAAATGCATCTGACACATGGTACATACATGTATTCACAAGACTATCTTTGTTACTAGTTTTTCCCCTGAGTCCGCGAAGTTAACACACCCAGAAGGTCAGTAAAAACAACTTTAATTCCTGTCTTGCTTTTTAAAGGCTTTAGGGATGGAAATAGGTACACTGACATTATTAAGATGCACCTGAAGCTATGTGGCTTTGGACCACCCCACCGATCATATTCCAGAGCCTACTGAAAGCTTATAAACATTTTGGTATTATAGTAACCCATTAAATCAATGTATGGCAGGTAACAAACTAGGCCATGGTCTTCTGTATGACTTTACATTGAATTTCTATCATTTCAAATTTTTTATATTCAGAAACAAGGCATTCCTTTTCTCAACTCTTACATGCACACACCACATCCTGTGCACAAGATGTTTCCTCCACTACAGGTCACACTGGGGAGCATCACAGCAACTTCTCCTGATGTCAGTTCGCCACAACAGGCTGCAATTTCACTGACTCTGCCACTCCTGACAGTGCCCAACATTGCCTACTTTGGGGAAAAGCATAGCGCCATTGCTCTTTAGCCAGAGCCAGTTTAAGATCTTTCTGAACCAAAAGTGACATCACCACTTTTGTTTGTAGGGTTTTTTTTTTCCTTTAGGAATACCTCCTCTTGCTTGTTTTCAAGTTTTAATCTTGAAGACTTAATTATAATTTGTGATATATTACAAAGAAAAGAATTATTTGATGTGTGTTCTCCCAGCCACTATCATCTCTCTGTAAAGAGCTATCAACTCCTCCCCCCTGAAATCTGTTATTTAAGGGGAAAAACTTTTCTGTCCTTATGGGAAAACTATTTCGAAGTTTCTTGTTTCTTTGCTGAGGTTGGGGTTTTTTTCAAATTCTACTCTACCTTCCTTTTGATACGGTGGCTCAAAATGCATGCAGTGTTCAAGATCTCCATGGATTCATATACCAATTTGATGGAATTTTCTTCTTTTTTTCCACTTTTCTTTTTTACCTTTTGCTCTTTATACCTCTTCCTAACATGGTTCTGCTTGCTTTTTTGACCTCTATTGAGTATAGAGCTGGCATTTTCACAGAACTATTCAGTGAGCCCAAGATCGTTTTTGAGTGATAATAAGTAAAACAGAGTGCATCACTGTATACATATAATTAGTGCACATGCACTCTTTTACATTTATCAATTCTGAACTTCCTCTGCTATTTTCGCATTCAGTCATGCAAGAACTGCAAGATCTTCTGGACTGCTTTACAGCCAGCTTTAGGTTTGATGTCTCCGTAAGCTTTGTCATTCCCCTCATTCTCCTCAGACTTCTTTTAAACATAAAATACAGACAGCTGCACTGTGCCAGAGCAGTGATCCACCTAACCAGGCATTCTGTACAATATTGACTTTAGAAAAAAAAAAAGATGCTTAGTTAATAGCATCAGAACACAATCCTGGAACACCTACCACTCTCAACCACTCCTGAATTTGCACACTGTGTTTATAGCTTCGCCTTGCTTTCCCACATTGCTGCCTCCTTGGACCCAGAGAAACCTCTAGTGCTTGTCATGTCATCGGGTGTGGAATTTCAGAGCTTAGTGACACACTGTGCAGAGAACCACCTCCTCTTGTTCTGAATGTGACACCCACCAGCTTCTTTTGACACCACAGACACCCAGGCTCTAGTCACCCTCTAATGACACCCATGATTCGTTGGACTTCTGTTTTTGAAGACTGAGCCATTTGTTAGCTATTTCTGAACAGATTAAGAGTTTCTTTAGGCTCAGGCTCAAAACTGAACTATTGAGCAAAAGGACTACAACAGCCATATGGGCTATCAACATTGTCCAATGCTTTCCTGGAAAATATTGTAGCAAGTATTTCCTCCTTGCTATTTGATCTATCATTCAAATGCAATCTACAACAGCTCAGTGAGGTTCTTGTCCCAAGAGCATTTGCAATACTCCTGCAAACAGTTAATAAATTAGTCTTTTGCATTACAACAATACATAACACATCTGTAAATTGAAAGTATATTAAGAATAGATGTGCAGAGGAAAGAAGGAAACAGATAAAAATTTAGCTAAAATTTTTAGAAACATTCTTCTGAGATGCCTTTCTGCTTGACTTTCTATTGTCTCCTCTTTGATTGGGATTTTTCCTCATCCAAAAAAAACTAAGCCTAAGTAACACTTTTACTGCTGGCCAGTAAAGTGAAAGTTGTGAGGGCAGGAATCATGAGGTAGACTATCAAAAATTATGCAGGAAGAGCAAACGAAATTTACCCTATTCTTACCCTATACTTTCATGTACATTGTTATTTGGAGTTTTTAAAATGAAACGGGAATCATCCTTGTCTATGACCTAGGGATTTTTTCCCCTGGTCACTGCGGAAAGTCGAGGTTGAAGCAAGTGAATCTTATGCTTAATCCTGAGGACAGGGAGGTTTATAGTCACTCTGATGTGTTCCAGGAATCAATCCCTCAGTTGTGGGCTAGCTGCAGAAGCAGTTTGTCTCTCCCATTCATTCCCCATTTTGCCAACAATGCCATTGTTCCAGAGGAATGCAGCTGTCATGAGGGGCCTTGACTGCAGAAGGTGCACCCTTAGGCAGCCTGGGCCACTGCCATCAAGCATTGTAAAGTGTAATACCAAAACCAAAACCTTGAACTTGCCTTGGTGCTCAGCAGGGTTACAGTGCAATGAGCAGAACTTCAGGGCAATATGCTTTCAGCAGCCTGTATTAGGAAGGAGATGAATGGCTCCATTTTGCGTCAGCTTTGCAAATCTATACCATATGACTGGCTACTAAAAGTCAGTAGCCAACCCAAGCACAAGGATTTGTAGCTTCTAAAGTTATTGTGAGATTATGGGGGGAGGGAGTGGTTCAGTACTTATACAAGTGAGAGGCACAATCTGAGTTCAGGAAAGTGTTTAAATATAAATAAATCCATGCTGTGTGGAAGATCACACTGCCAAAGGCCTGTGTCCACAAAAGAGACAGGGGAGTCCTGCAGAAACCAACTTTATTTGAATAAAGGCAGCACCCACTGGCCCATACCCCTCTGAGGTCTCTTGAGTTGTTGGAGGACACAGCCTCCTTTTATCCTAAACTCCTGACCACATATTGCCCACTTCCTCTCCTCACTGGCTGAGGTAATAGGAAGGTACAGCCTTCCCAAACCAATCACTACATATCTCCTATACCCATATACCCCTACACCCATTCTTCCAGATCCTTGTTCCCAAGTCGTTTGTAAAGACATACACACCCATTTCTCCTATCAGTACAATTATACATCCATGAATCTACTGAATCCCACACACTGTTCAGCCAAGAATTTACTTTAGCTTAGCACTTAACTCCTTTCTTCAGTTTTATAAAACAATTAGGAGAGTTTTCAAAAAGAAAACATTTACTGTTCCTGTGAAAGTGTACACCAAAGCTCAAATCTTTACATCTGTACAATTATTTTACCAGGATGCACAAATCGATTTTACGAGGGCAATTCAAGCATCATTCAGAAGTAGGGGTTAACTATCAGGTTTTCTCTACATTATAAAATTTTCCAGAAAACAAGCTTTAAATCAAACAAAATCTTTACTGGAGTTATAGAGCTTCAGTGTGACACTTCCCATATTTTAATTCTGGTTCCCACAATGCACTTAATCCAGTCCTTACAACCTTTAAGAGATCTTGTCCAATATTATCAGGACTTCTTACCTTCTATTCTTCCTGTTTTATCACTCCAAGTTCTATCAACAATGATTTTCAAATAATTTCTCTTGTATATCCACCCTTCCCCGACCCAAACATCTCCACCAATAATCAGCCCAATGTCCAAATGACAACAGCCAAAACCAATCACTTATATCTTCCATCACTCATTGTCTAGCTTTTCCCTCACAAATGAAATTAAAACACCCTGCAGATGACTGCACTGGTTATTCCTATTTTCCATTATTTCTGTAGAACTTCTTCCACAACTAAGCTCAAGCAGTTATTAAGTGCATCATGCACTTTTAAAGTATCAAATTAATTGTAAGCAAGCAACAAACTTACCCAAGCACATTTCTGTAGATAAACTACTGAGAATGTATACAATATCAAATCACTTTGACACATGGAATTAAAAGGGCCAGCGTGATAGTAACCAGTGCCCTTCACACAAAGAAAGACCGCACTGCCTCTCCTCACATAGAAGGGATTAGGCTTTCTCCAAATCAGCTTGGGAGAATGGGAACTTGAAAGCAGTCACCAGTCCTCTGCCACTACTTGCTGCTCTATGGCTCTAAAAGCCTTAAGAATATGAAGGAAGAGAAGAAATTGAGAGATCACATCTCAGTCTTGCATCTTCTTCCCAGTGCAAAAGCCTTGGCTTTGCCAAGGAAGACTGAGCAAGCTGCAGACCAAACAAGTGAGGGAGGAAAGATCTACTCCCTGGTAGAAAAGGCCATGATACATAAAGACATGTACAGATCTCATCATACATAAGTCACTCTCTCCCTCACATGCCAGATCCCAGAGCAGAACTCCTTACTACTTTTGATTCATGACTGAAGTCACTTCTGAACAACAATTTCAGTAGAAGAATGCCTAATGAATACCAAGTGTCAAAAAATGTTTAGAGAAAGGCTGAATGTCGAAAAGAAAAAGCCACTCATGCTTTAGACATTAGCAGGTTTCATTAACACTTCTCTCACAAGGAGATCAGCTTGGTAAAAAAAGGTAAATAAGAGTTACTAAAACCCTAGAAAGCTAACATGAAATCCCTTCTTAATTTTACTACATAAAAGAACAGAATCAGTCAATTACAGAGATGTGAAGCAGGAAAGTCCAGAACTGGCCTACTGTGGAAGCAAGGAGACCCAAAACAGAGACTGGAAACTCTAGAGGTACAAGGCAGAAGAGAGATTAGAATGAAAAGAAGAACAGAAAGCTCAGAAACCGAGAAGGGCATTTTAACGTGTGACCACAGACATAAGCTGAAGGTTGACATTAACAAACCACATTATCTTGTGCTTGTCTGCTTACAACTTCCCACTATCCCATTTTTGCTTCTCATTAAATGCAAAACAAGTGAAAATGGAAAACACTGCCACCTAAATCTTTTTTATAACAGGAACCCTTGCACACAGTATTGTTACAATCATATTCAAGAACTGTACCAAGCTATACTTTTTAGTAATTCAAATACAAAACCAGATTTTAATACAATCATGCACACTGTTATATTCCATCCAAACGTGTTTTTCTAACTTTTTTTTTTAACTTCAACAAATGAAAAATTTCTGGGAAAAAAATCGACAAGAATTTGCTCAAGATAAAACTTTGCAAATCTGCTCCTAGACATATATCATAGAAGGAATACAATGCCTTTTTCTTTTGTATTTAGAAAATGGATCTGACACATTGAATTCTGTAAAACAGACCGGAGTGACTTCACTGACAAGTATCCCAGCCTACCTGAAGTTAGAGATCAAACCTTTGGTAAGAACA